>KV751326.1:6856484-6880451 GCA_001698575.1 Mola mola
TTGGAAGGCGTTAGCCACTCATACGATCTCCCCGCCGCCCACATGCAGACCTGCTGTAGTTTGAAGCCAGCAGGCTGCCGGCGTTGAAGGGATTCCTGTTTTTCTTGCTTCTCTACATCACATGGTCTTGGAAGGTGTCCAGTGCCGAATATCACAACCTAAATCCCGGAAACGTTTTATTCCAGCTACCATTTGTGAATGGCAAAAAACACAAGCACTCAGCCTTGAGGTGGATAATCTTTCGTAGGCCACGTGAAAAGGATTTTTGAAGATTTGAGCTATAGATTGTCACTCATAAGGGCTAAAGTGTGATTTGATGAGCGATTTCAAAACTGAAATGAACCATGGAGTTATGATAAATAATCTAAATTCAGAGTAAATGCATAATCGTGGATGACTGTTGACTGTTGGATGGAAATAGTGGGTTTTTTTTGTCATAAATACACAATAAGGAAGTGGAACACTCCAGACAAAGAGAGAGTGGAAGGACGACAACTCAAATTTGAACAGACAGAATATTGTATCGCGATGCTCCATCCCACTTCTGCTAGTGTGAACACTGAAGTATTGTTTCCAGACTGCCCTTCCCATAATGGCCCATAGAAGAGCAACACTACAATACACAGAAAGCTCAAATTCCACAATAACTAGTCGCTGGTTCAAATGAATAACAGCGATTGTTTTGCCTTAATGTACCGCTGGGAGGTTTATTTATTTTCACCAAAAACCAAACAACAACTAAAACATAACCAAACGTTATGTGTGCGTAAATAGTGGAAGAAGTAGCGTGGTCACATATTTATAAACAACAGCAGCGATATTACTATGTTAAAAAGTTCTATGTTTGAAATAGGGCTCCGTTAAAGCATCTACTACCATTTATTACTACATTATTATGTAATGATTATAAGGTGAGTTTTGACCCTTTCTTCAAACTGTTTGGTAAATGCTTTGATAGTGTGTTTTCTAAGCTGGCTTTGTATGTAATAAGTGAAAAGCAGGTACAAATGCAGCTGTGTAAAGAAAACGCAATGAAAATGTAGTGAAGCCCAGAATGATCAGGTACCTCAAGATTACAGTCAAACCAGCAAAACCAAACACAATATTGACATTAGGGGTGGTGACATAATGACAATGAGAATAACTGTAATATTTCAAATTGAATATGCAGCCTATTGTTATTAACGATTGAAGCACATATTATAGTGTTTTGTAAATAATCCGGCAGAGGTGTTTGGCCTTGTTGATCTTGTGTTCAGTTCACCTCCCGACACTTTTGTTTTCTATGTAATCTCAATTCCCCATGAAAGACCCTAAACAAACAATACATTCTAAAAATAAAAGAGGAATTTGACTGGTATGTTCTTACTTTCTTCCTGTCCGCTAATTGACACATTACCTTTAAAGTTGATATTTCGAACCTAGCAAAAAAGTTTCCTATTACAATAATGCAATTAAATCAAGAGAAGTTGGGTTTTTTGGTCTCCACGCTTGACCATGTTGACCGGCTGAGTTGCTAACTTTATCTAACATTAGCCATCTGTTATTTCTTTATACATAAATAATAAATAACAATAATTGATAATTAAAGAATTTAAGGAGAGGAAAACCGAAACAATGGGCTAAATGAAGTTATACAACTGTAGAGCTGAGCGATGGTGTGGGTTACGGAAGAAGATTAGTGCCACGCAGGAGAGAAAAATTAAGGGGAGAGTTTGTTTTTCATTATGCACTTTAAGGAGAAGGTCAAAATGTCAAGAACAAAGACCAAATGTCTAGTATAATGTTGGGGGTTAGTTTTAAGAAACACTCTTTGGAAATTCCCGTCCTCCGAGCTCTGACATCATTCTTTTGGTCACTAATGCTGTATAGAGGAATACCCCGAGGCACAGACATGCTCTTTGGCTCACTCAGCAACTCTGTGGGCCCCTGTGAGCAACATATGGCCTCGTGTGACTGGCATACCAGACAGCAAGACATTTCCCAGCTCGACCTCATCAGTAGAGTCCGAGCGAGAACAACATAGACGGATGACTTTTACTTTGCGTTGAGTCTGGGGAATGTTCCCCTCCGTTCACTTCGCCACAGAATAAACTGCAAACAAATAGCACTTTGTTCTTGGTGAGCATGGGCTACTGTACATCACCGGATGGTGATATTGGCTATGGAATGAGAGACTTCTGGTACTAACAGATGGCTTCCACTAGTATTCCATGTGGCTCTGCTTTACACATGACCCAATATCCTGCTTGCCAAAACTCACACTTTTCTTCCTCTTCGGAGGCCATATATGTTTCACAAGAGTTAGAAGGGTTGTGAGAACTGTTTTGAAAGTAGCCACTTCCTAGAGAGACAAGATACCTCCTGTAAGATGACTGGCGAGTATTGGTAGTATGAGCATGATGATTTTATGTATTTTGTTATAAGTCGTTAACTTTTATAGTACGATTAACTGGAGTTTGTGTGTGTCTTTTCCCCTCTATGGCTGTGAGAACTCTTTGGATCTACGCCTGTTCCATTACAAATAGGGAGGAAACAAATGGCCTCGATATGATTCAAATTGTAAAAACAGGAGATGAACGAGCATGATGCGACTCAAGCTGTGAGAAAAAATTAAAATCCTTCACGTCCGCCGTCATCACTGGTGACTAGCATATATGTCCTGTACAGTTCTCCTCAAAAATCCAAGCCAGCATGGAACAGAGGACAGCACAACAACCATGATGTCATGGCCTCTTCGGTGACATGATGTCAGAGAGAGCATTCAGCAGAGCACTGAGTTTGGGATTACTCTCCTCGGCCCTGAACATCTGCTGCACACAAACAGAGCGAGACCGCCGGCAGCAGAGATGCTGGTTATTCTGATTGAGATCTGCTTTTGCAGCATGAGGGCCCAACATTTAACTATAGTGGGAATATAGTGACCCTTTCGAAAAAAAATGAAAAATATAGCTGAACTATTGACCCTATTATTTTAATGCATATACAAAAACACTAGATCATTCTGCTGAGAGTACAAGTCGAAGTTGGTTCTCATCTAGAAACTGACAGAATCTCAGTGTTCATTGAGGGTGAATTGAAACAATGAACAGTCCCAGTTATTGTTCATCAGAGAGAAAAGCAGCTGTGAAGTTATTGTCAGTCATGCAGTATGCTAAGTATGTTCTTATAACCACAGCAGGTGTGAACCAGCCCCGACTGGCTTCTGCTCTGCCTGCACACACACACACACCCGCCGTGCTTGCAAACAGACACATGCCGCCTCCCGCCCTCCACCCCGAGCCAAAACCCTGTCAGTCTAATGCACATCTGCTTCCCCGGCAACTACTGCTGAGTAAGCACCTCATGAGCCTCTGCTTCCCCTCATGGGGGATCATAACAGGATAGAAGTACTTTATTCATCCGTCACAAAATATATGGTGAGACCAAAGGAAAAAAAAGTCTCAATTGTTGTCATTTGTTGTCACTGGTTTTATTAAAAAAAAAAAGTTATATCTTCCACATTCACAATTAGCTATGTCATTTCTATTTAAAGGAGTGGCTGTGTGTTTCCTATACTGATTTCCTTGAGTAATTTTAGTTGGGGGGTGGGATCCTTGCGATGTTAAGACCTCACACTGTGCTTTTGAGTGCTTCAGCAGCCCACGAAATGATTTAAAATTACAGGTGGTAAAAGAGCTATGGTTAACTCTCAGGTGAGACACGTTCTGTGCCAAAATGAAGGCATACTTAGAGCGGCTGCAAAGGCATCCCACACATGCAGAGCTCCTGATTGTCTGGCTTCGTGTCATCTATGTAGTGATGACACCGACTGAAATCTAATGACAGGTACCAAGTGTAGTTGTATGTAGCGAAATGGAATCGCGCTACCGTGATAATGATTTAGTATGATTCTAGATAATCATACACAGTAAGAAAAGACGCTCTCTATAGGGGAGTGATTTAACACATGGTGGAACCAGAATCAGAATCATTAATTGATAGTTAATCCATAATGTATCCTTATTGAAAGGTGTTACCGTTACCCATGTTTAGGTTAAGCTAACTCTGAACATTAAGATGTTAAGAATGCAAAAACGTGAGCACAGGAGATCAATACAAATGTCACTGTTTGAATACGGTTCCCCAAAATTTGTGTCATGAAAAAAAACAACAAATAAATAATGGAATGAATTAATAAATAAATCGCAATCTCTCCCTCTGTTCCAGAGTTATGATTTACGATGATAATAAATTTGTAAATTTGTAAATTTGACCCTGGGAATATATTGTTTTCACCTCAGCACATCATCCTTTTTTGGAATATTCATCATAGGAATTTTTGAGTTATGACCAGTTTTGTGAAGTCACAGCAATATTAATCTTTCGAGATAAAATCTATCCTTAAATCCAAGTCGACTTGTGTGCCAGATTTTGCAGAAAACGCCCTCCGGGCGCTCCAGAGATATTGGGCTTATTAAAAATGAGTAACACACAGGCAAAAAACATAAAGCCTCTGGCCACAGCTGTGGCTGGCAGGAAGGAAATTATTAAAACTGATATTCAAAGGTGTCTGTGTGTGTGTGTCTATATATATATATAAAACACATTACTCTGCTTGCTCTTGTATACTACTTAAAATGTACAGTGTCGTTTACAGACAGAACCACTAATTAATGGCTCTCACGCCCTTCATCCCCAGGCACTACTGCACTGCAGGCACCCATTGGCTTGGCCTTGTTGCGGATGTCTTTTCAGCCCTAATGATAGGTTTGCCCTGCAGGTATGTGGCCAGCCAGGTTCAGTCATGCTGGAAGCCCCATCAGTCAGCGGCCTTTATTATCACTAATGCGAGGTGTCGTTAGGCAAGCCTCTTCTTGCTCAGTCACTGCTGTGAAAGTGGAAGATTTGAGCTTTAGCCCTCCTCCCTGCTATATCTTCCGTCATCACAGCACCTCAAGCTGAAGCTAAACCTGTTTAAATGCAGTGTCTAAGTCATTAAATCCCACAGAGTGACAGTTAGCGGGCCGTGAACTGATCAACTGATCGCAGATTAACTACAAAACATTTCCTCCACCCATTTTTTTTCTTTTTCCCCGACTTAGAAGAATTGGCTTTAGTTTGTGAAATATCTCCCCAGGGAAGGAAATTCACTTCCTATGTGGTGAAGAACAGAATAAATCCCTCATACGACATGATACCGAATAAAATTGAGCATTAGTGGTTGCTGGAATGAGGCAACAAAACACATAATAATATTTAAAGAAACTATAAACATGCATTTGGTATTTTTCACACTTTAGTTCTGTAATCTTTGAGCGAGAAGCAGTTAAAAATTATGCCTGTCACTAGAAATAACATACTGTATGTATGTAATTGGTCTGTAAACGCCTGAGTCACTGTCTTCTTATATCGTTATGCACACATCAAATGAAACCATTCTCGGGTCTACTGGTATGTGGTTTCAGAGATGTTGAAAGCAATAGGGGACTCTCTTTGTCATATCGATGGTTAATAGGATGCTGCTTATCTTTTAGACGGTTGTTTATTTGAGGTTGGGTCGCGTCTATAGTGAAACACCATTATTAAGAAGTCTTCTATTTCTGATTGACTGCATGCTGTGTCACATTCCTCTTCCGTTGAGTGTCGTTTGAGTGACTGGTGGTGGGTGTGTCTGCTCTGTGGCATTGACATATCTGGCCCTGTCACTTGTCTTTGTGTCAGAAGGCCTATGGGAGACAGGAAACCAGGCATCAACAGGGGACAGAAAGCGGACATCTGACCACACCTAGACTCTCAGGGCCGGGACCCACAGAGTCCCTTATTCTGAACCCTTTGAATTCACAGAGCAATCCAAGGCCCTGACTCAACCGCACCACCACTTTTGTTTTGGTTTATGAAAGCTATCAAAGGCACTGCCTGAACAAAGGCAAACAGAAGAGATTCAAGTAAAAATATACAATATATTTGTTGTGTAAACTTGTACAGAATGTCACAGACATTTACTTTACATATAATACACGTGAGGGCAACATGGGGCGACATTCCGCATCCTTCATGACTTAGAGAAAATGCCCCCGTAACCACCACATTCTATATACATGTTTACAAACAAACAAAACAGCCCTTACATGCGCTTTAAGAGACCACGATGAGATACAGATGCCTTGTATAAAAATCCCTGAAAATGTCTCTCTGTGAGGTAAGAACACATTTTGAAAACTCATTTCCTTACATTCCCTCGCATGCTTCAAACTCACTCATTTGTTCCGAAACGCGACTAGCAATGGCGCACAGCTAATTACACGTCATCCCTTAACATTATTGTGCCACAGGAGGAGTAGCTGCAGACCGAGGACCGTTAGAGTAGGCAAACATCCGTTCCTTTTCATACTGATTACTTGCACATTTGTTCCTTCCAACCATGGCACAAACTGTCCTTTATGCCACACCTCAATTCTGTTTCATATCAAGCTATTGTCAAGGCCTCAAAAAACAGGCAATATGGGTTAAAAGGTACAAAACAAGGACTCTGACAGAATAATCACATGCAGAAAATGCAGTTATAAGCAAAAGGATGTACATGAGTGATTATGACGAACTAAACTTTGATATTTCAAAAAAAAAAAAAAAAAGGGGCCACTGGATATATATGTTTTTTAAGTACCTAATTATCATCATGGTATTCACCAGATATTAGTGAAGGTAAGTGGAGTGAAAGCATAACAAGAAAAAAAGAAATGCTATCTGTGGCAACTCATTCTGCTCCAAAAGAGCTGCTAACAGTCAGTGGGAGAAAAAACAACGGGACAACAATTAAAGGCTGGACTAACGTTGTAGTCGTACTTCCCTCGGCTTGAAGAACATCAAAACATCTTGGTTTGGTCCCAAGAACACAGACTGATGGGCCAAAGACTGGCTTTTAGACTATCAAGGCAATGATCTTATCTGATACAAAATAATACATAAACATCCATGTCACAGCTGGTGAATTACAAATAACAGTCGAACGACAATCATAGATTTAATAGAAAAGTTATGAAATGTCCTGATGTTATGGCTGTAGAGGAGAGTTGGACAGCGAAATTCATCCTTGTGTTAGGGTTTAAGGCATTAAAATGGGCTTATTACTGGGGTCTCTTAAAAGATCACTGAAGTCTCTTTTGGTGCAGAAATACTGTAACTGACTTACTGCTCATGTCAGCTAATTAGGCATCTGACAGGCTCAGAAAACCCCAGAGACACCGCAGGAAGCAACACAGAGGCCGTTCAAACTATTCTCATGTCGACTCCACCGTGTCCAGCTGGAAGACGTTGTGATTGGTGGGCGTGGTGAAGAAGAGCTGCTCCTTGCCGGTGGAGCGGTTATCACAGGGGCTGTGCAGCCCCAGTGTCCTCTCAAAGTCCAGGAGCTGACCCATGAAATTGAAGTTCGGGGAAATGTTGGACTTCTTCCTCTTGACAAAGTCGTAAGCGTCGTTGAGGGAGAGGTTGAGTCTCTGCATCAGGTAGGCCACAGTCACTGTGACCGAGCGACTGATGCCGGCCAGGCAGTGGACCAGGATGCCGCACTGCTTCGACCGAGCCTCATCTGTGAGAATAGGGGAAAACTACAGTCAGGGGTAAGCTAAAAAAAGAATAAACAGCAAAAACACTGCTTTCTGACTTCATCAAAATATGCTACTATGATTAATTGTTCCCAGGAATAACTTTTTGCAGTTGACAACATTATTGTCTCTCTTCGAAGAAATCCCCGATGGCACAGTTTTGCTTCTGTTGCTGACTCCGGGGCTCAATGACCTAGAAAACACCTAAAACCCTGTTAGCTACAGATAGTTGCACACACATCGCCTAACTTGTGACCCTGTGATCAAACACGACCCCTGAGAGTGGAAACAACATTTCCTTCCTCGCTCTGCATCTAAACCCACTGCTAGTTCATGATACGCAGCCTTGCAACCACCAAACAAACAAGGCAGAAGCTGTGGCTTCAGGTGCAGTCCTGGTAAGCGATGACAAATTAAAAGCAAAACCGAAATATTACAATGCAGCGCCACCTGAAACGGGAAAATAGATGTTTCTTTTCAAGTTTAATGCATTCTTATTTAACAAAGAGGTTCAGTGATACTGTTATACAACCACTGAACAGAGCCTACATTCCTGGTTAGAGGGAGCAGCGACCAACATTTGTTTATGAAAACGATTCAAAAACTCTAACCTGTTGCACAGACACATTCCCACGGCAGTTTACCAAATAATGAGTGTCAGTAACACTTTCACATCACGACACATTATCAGCAAACGATGATCTCATTAATAATTTGGTTTCTGGTCTCATACACCAGTGGCTACACTAACAATAAAAACAGGTTTGTGTTCCGAAAAGTACGATTCCACGAGTTAGACAAACTCAGGTATTCTCACCTATAAATGATATGGCCTCTGGGAAGAACTGGGACAGGTTCTGACTCCAGTGGTCAGAAATGGGAATCTGCTTGTACCTGAAGTGGCCGTCGTGCTCGAACATGTTGGGGAGATTGGGAGTGACGTTCAGGATGTACTTGATGTTGTACCGGCCCAGCACGTCAAGGTTCGTCGAGTCTTTGGCGCAGCCCAGGTAAAGGTAAGGTAGGATCTCGACGGGGAAGGCGGGCTGATTGCCCGGGATGGGGCTCTCCTCGGGCTCCGTGGCGCTGCTCGGCTCCCGATCGGATTCCCCGTCGGAGCAGTCGGAGCTGATCCGGAGATTTCCAAATCCCAGGACGGACAGCGGAGGGGAGGAGCTGGGACAGGAGCTGTCTATGAGGGTCTCACAGTGTTCTGGGTACTCCGTGTGGAACTTTACAAATCCACCTGCCAAAACACACCATTATTACTCTTCAAAAAAGGTAACCTTGCATACATTCGCGTGAATTAAATGAGTTCTGCGATGGCAGCGGGGCTTCAGAAGTGGTGGAGCAGAGCTGCGGAGAAGCCTGAAGTTCCCCCCAAAAAGGCCATTCATGAACAGCACGCCTGTTCCTGCTCGAGCAAAACATGGCGCAGCCATTTTGGAATTTTAATTGAGAATTTCAGTGACACAGAACCGCACACAAACTTTTTGAACCGCACACGCACCACGCACAGTTGGTAACCCTGGGAACACAAAACGCATCGCCTCGTTTATTCAAAATGAAAATAATGGCCTTTAGAAGTTGTTTTTTTTTAAAGACGCTGTTCAAAAGAAAATAAAAAATACTGCTCAGTTGGACACCTAGAAGTCTCATTAGCCCAACGCAGAGTTGTGACGGGTGCTAGGCTTGCTAACATCGTGCCAAAAGTTGACATTTGAAGCAAAGATACGCACGTTTGAACGTAACACCGTCGAACGCGCGGGTTATAACTGGCTAATAGCAATACTCGGCGGCGTTACATCCATGTGTGGTCGGACTTACCTTCCAGGTAATGCGCCTTGCAGCCGTCGTCCCACAGTTTGTGGAGAAGCAGAGCCAAGACCGAGCCTGGCGCCCCGCAGTCCTGCCACTCCGCCGTGCACTCGTCGTACAGGACCACCGTGTCCGTCTTACAGCGCCGGATGAACTTCTCCTTATCCTCGTGGTTGGGGATGATGGTCCGGATGGGTATGTTGCCCTTCCTGAACCTCCGGAGCATCAGCCCCGGTATGGCCAGGTTTATGGCGCTCTCGATGTGGGACGACTCGTAGAGCTCGTGCGAGCGGCAGTCCAGCAGGAGCAGCGACGCGCCTCCGGACTCTAACTCCACTTGGAGCCAGTCCACGCTTTTACTCGGCGTCGCATGAGACATATCGGAGCCGAGTTCATAATAAGCAGAGCGAACACGCGCTACATGGTCCACCGAGCGGCGACACGCTGCGTTTCCCCCGAGACACACAGAGAGACAGAGAGAGAAGGAAGCGTTTAAATGTCGCTTCTGACGAGCGATCAGTTCCCCTTTTTCCTCCGCTTCTCTCCGTCCATGAGCCGCTCACACGCTCATTTCCCGACGCTCAACTTTACGCACCGACGTGTCTCGGGCCGGAATCTCCTCACAACTTGGGCCAGTCGGTCCGCACCGTACCAGGATCCTCCTCCGCGCACGCTCCCCTCTTACCGTCCCGACGCACGGGGAGGGATTCTGCTTTTCTTCTTTCTTTCCTTTCCTTTTTTTTTTTCTTTTTTTTTTTTTTTTAAGTTGACAGAAGAGCGATTCAAGAGGGAGGAGTTCACTCCTTATGATTTAAAGCCGTAGCAGAAAAAAAATAAATATATAAGATTAAAAAAAAAAATCACCAAGTTCAGCCATCGGAAGTCTCAATGGGATCATTTTGGCAATCAGACTCGCCATATTTGTACATTATAGCGAGTTAACAGACTTTTAAGGCGTTTTTTTGTTGGGCGCACCTTGCTATTAATTGGATTGTTTAGATGCGTGTGGTAGGTCACTGACGGGGGATTTATATTCAAACTGGGACCACTGAAGTGGGGTTGCACACAATTTGCTCACAACCACACTCCTCTGACCCAATGGACTCATCTAAGGGGGCACCGATGTAGAAGTTGCGGGCCGACACACAATTTAGAGTAGCAACCTGGTCGATAAACAATAGCAAACACAATTTTGTGTCAAGGATATAAAGAAATCCTCTGCATGACAAATAGCTGGACTTCTACAATGATATGACCCACCCCATCAAGTCACCACGGTTGGTGCCACTGCAAAGTTCACGAGACACAACAGATTCATGTCGGTTTATGGTGTGGGTGAGAACCACTTTATTTACACCCACACCGATCAGCCACGTCCGTATCGGCTAATTCTGACGTCGAGCAGAAAACACATACAGTATTTTAACTGTCAGACACACAACTATATACATATAGTATGCAACACTTGCTAGTGGCTACATACAAACACAAAAGGACCAAATCCAACTTTCTATCCAGGAGGAGGGCAGAAACACATTTTACTACAGAAGTATTCTGTTATCTTTCATCGTGATAGTATTTGTTGTCAGATTGGACACACCCACACAACGAGGTTATGAGGAAGCTGTGTTTCCCTTCCCAATCTAGATTACAGGGTGTCGACAACACCGGTGTCGCAAACATGTTGCTTTGCACGGGTGTATTTCCTCAGAATGCAACCGTTCTATTCCCATGGTTCACCGCTGATGTGCGTACTGATGCAGGCGAGTGTTAAACGTGTGGGGAAGAGAGAGAGAGAGGTGCAGTGGGAATCCAGCCATGTGGCTCATCTGTCTGTGCACGTGTGGGGGGGGGGCAACACAGATGTGCAGAGCATCGGGATTAACACAGAATAGAGCTAAACCTGCACACACACACACACACACACACACACACAAACGCACATACAGGCAGAAACGCTCTCAACTGTAGACTGATCAGACAAACAACAACATGCAGCGTATCATTCCCACAAGGCACAACACCCATCGTTTTAGCATCTGCCTCCACAGCAAGCCACCACACAATGTCAGGACCGTGCACACGCTGCTCGTGGCCCCTCGAACCCACATGAGTACTCTTCTTCTTGATCCCTCTCTGCTGGGGAAGGCTGTGGTGTTAGGCCTGCTCTAAGTCTTCCTGAATCCAAGAATCAGCCTGCAGCTACAAAAGGCAGCGATTGATGAGGGAAATAATGTTTGACAATTAGGTTAAACAGAACAGCAGAGTAGTTCACATAGTTTTCTGGAGTTTTGTTGACTCAATGGATTCGGCGTAGGCCATATGACGCAAGGATGTTCATTAATAACACCAAAGAGCAAATGAATGTGCTGCATAGTTTGAAATCTAAATGAGCTAAATTGATACAAATCAACGCAACATGTAGCTAGAGGAAAGAATTAATATCAACAATAGTAAAGTATTCGTGTTCTGTGCAGGCTGTGCTTGCATGATAGTGGTGGTCACCTGACTAACCCACTTCCAGCAAACCCGTGGTTACATAATGCACTTCAAACGTGAGCTCATTCTCTCAGAGGAAAGAGAGGAAACTTCGGGCTGTGATTCCGAGAATGCAAGGTTTAGCATGTGAAGAGCTCCTTAGAGAGCTTTCGCACAAACACAGTGCTGTCACATGCAGATACACAGTGATAGGACCAGAGATAAGACAGATGGGAAGATGGCTTCCTCCCCCGTTGACGTCTCTCTGCATGAGAGTAAAGGGTTTTTCGTCGAACTAATCTGGGGAAAGGAAGTGTATAAAGTCAATAAAAGGTCGACTATATCTTACATGAAAAGGCTACAAAATGAGAAGGCTGCTTCATTAAGAGCAGATGAATCTGACAGTTCATTTAAAAGGCCCTTTAATCTCCGATTCTCCGCGCCTGCCGCGCTGACCTGACGTCGGGGTGCACCGAAGTGCGTTTGCTGCGTTCTATTACAAACATTATGTTATCTGGATGGGAAGCACAATATCCTGTTTTCCGCTGATACCATCTAGCGGCTCCCTCTCGAAGGCTGCTGCTGAAGCAGCAGTGACTCATCTGGGTCTGACGTCACAGACCCGCAGCTGCAAACAGGAGAGCCACTACGCCCCCGCGTGGCGGATCGGAGAATGCCATGAAACGCATTCTATGAATGAACGACCAGATGACCATTAATCTGCCCTTAAACTGATTGTAAAAGGGCACCACTGTTTAACACACCTTCGGCTTTCGCTAAACCAGCAGGTTTTCCTAAAGAGAGGAGATTATTGCAACCTCTTTTTGTTTTTTACGTAATTTCTAATTATTTCTACTTGTTTTTATAGTAACTGTCACCACCTATTCTATACCACCTTAGATCTATGCCATATGCTTCCCCATCACCTTCTAATTGATATTAAAAAAAAAACGCAAAGACATTTACTGCAAATAAATAACAAACGTTTTACTCGGAAAAATGGACCAGCTATATAAATTATAGATGGCATATTAAATTTCCTTATTACTCTACAAGGAGTTTGCTGAATGTAAATTCTTAAATCTGACTTGCATGAGACATAAGACTTGTTTGTAATATCAGCTATTTCCTGTGACCTCCTATTGCTGTTCTGAGTTGCTTTTTTTTAATCAACCTTTTATTATCACTTTTCTTTTTTCTCTCCTCCACCCTTTTTTTTTTTGTCTTTTACGTGTGTTTTTTGTTAATATTGTTTAGATGTCTTAGCAGTGGTAGTAGTCCATCCAGCCATCCATTTTCTACCACTTGTACTAGTTTTTAATTGTTATTACTGCTACTACTAAATATATTGGGGATCAAGGATTGACTTGTGCATACAACAACATGATAAATAGCCGTAACACATGTGTTTGTACCATTTGTGAAGCGGAGAAGTTGGCTTTTCAGTCATTTATGAGCTTATGGTTTGTTTTGTTCTTGAAAAGCCCATTTTCACACATAAATGAAATCAATTTATGTGCAAGTGATAATCAACACATTTAAAGTTGAACACCAAAGCGCTTTATCAACACGTTTATTACTGATTTAGAACACTTTAATCATGGGTGGTGATCTATTCCAATAATAATGATAAATAACTAGTATAGAAGAAAGTCGGGCTTGCTTAGTGTTTTATGTGATATCAGGCGACTACTGCGTGGCCGAGGCCTGTGAAGTAAGACTTCTCCCTCTCGCTCATCAGCTGAAAGTGAAGAGGCTGCTGGCAGAAGTCACACTCTGCTGAAGTGTGCGGCCTCAGCTCCAAACCCACCTCCCTCCACGTCTTCACCAGCCGGTCTGCGAGAGAGAGAGAGCAAACAGCTGAGGATACCGCCATCACCGCCATTAATGACAGATAGCAGCTACACACAAAACTGTAAACACTGAAGCACAGTTTACTTTCACAGGGTACACTGACTTCAAGTCTGCAAAAGACCAGGTTAACTGAGTATAATAATAGAATGTTAGACGTTTTACATTAAACTAGGCCTTTTATTTATTTTATTCTATAACTCTAACCCCCACAAGAAAAAGACAGATATCTTTGTGATTTGTGAGATCAGTGACATTTCTTACAGTGAGCATACCAACAAAGTAGACCATCATTTGGGGTTTATGGTGAGGTGTGGGGGCGACGCGCATCAGCTCCTCTCCTTTAGCCACAGTGGGGTAGTTAATTGCCTGGACATAGATGTTGTAACGAGACAACATGATGTCACAGATCTCAGTGTTCTTCTCTGCATCTCCCACCTGCAGATAGATACACATTGTGTCTGACTCACAAAATGGCGTGTTTTGGTCAGTAGAGAAAACACAGATGTCAGGGTTGCCCTTCTTACCCGGACAGGAATGATGTGGCTGGGGCAGTGGACCACGGGGAGGCCCGTGTCCATCAGCATCTGCTGGAGCAGTTTCACATTCCTTTGGTGTTTCCTTCTGAGCACCTGCCCCTCCTTGCTTTTAAGCACCCTGATGGACTCTTTTGCCCCGGCCAACAGCATGGGGGGCAGGGAAGTAGTGAAGATGAAGCCTGCGGCGTAGGAGCGCACTGTGTCCACCAGGGCGGCGGTGCTGGCAATGTAGCCGCCCACACAGCCGAATGCCTTACCTGGAGTGCAGAGCAAGTCAGTAAGAGGCACATATGTAGCTGAGGAGGCAGAGGATTCCCCTCTGTGTTCTACATACCAAGGGTACCAGAGATGATGTCCATCTTGTGCATGACTCTGTCTCTGTCGCCGATGCCCCCCCCCCTGGGCCCATACAAGCCCACCGCATGAACCTCATCCACAAAAGTAATGGCACCAAACTTGTGGACGACATCACACATCTCTTCTAGTGCGCAGACAGTCCCTGAGGGCAGCATTAAACATGCTTTTAATACCTTCACATGCTTCACTAGCATGCTCTCGTTCATACAGCTCGGACCTACCATCCATTGAATGCACCGTCTCAAAGGCGACGATCTTTGGAGTGGATGGGTCTGATTTCTCTAAGAGCTGGTGAAGGTGGCCGACGTCATTGTGACGGAAGATAAACTTCTTGACCGCGCTGTTTCGTATACCCTGGATCATTGAGGCATGGTTGCCCGCGTCAGAGTAGATTTCACAACCTTGAGAAGGAACGGAAAAAAAAACCCACTCACTCTCACACAATTTTCTGCTGTGGATTTAAGCCTTAATATGCAACCAAATACATTCCAGTTTAAAATCAACTTAAATCACGAGGTTCAATATTATAATGCTTAATTCAATGTACCTGGTAGCATTCTCGCCAGAGTAAACAGCGTGGAGTCATTGGCAACGAAGCAGGAAGTGAACAGCAGCGCAGCATCCTTGCCGTGCAGGTCAGCCAGCTCATGTTCGAGTTCCACATGGAATTTGCTTGTCCCTGAGATGTTTCGTGTGCCTCCGGCACCAGCACCATGCTCAAGTAAAGTCCCCCTTGAAGAAAAAGATTGTTCTAAGGAGTTTAAACTGGAACGATCAGTGAACATTTTATGATTTCTCTCACCAGGGATGTAGGTGAGCGCTGACACGTGAGTACTCACATGATAGCCTGGGTGACTTTGGGGTGAGTGCTCATGCCGAGATAGTCATTGCTGCACCACACAGAGACGTCGGTCTTTGCTGGAAAAGACTCCGAGTAGTGGTCTGCCATGGGGAACGAGGAGGCGCGCCGGTTCACAGTCTTAAAAACCCTGTAAGTGTGGTCCCTCCTCTTGCTTTCCAGCTTCTTTTCAAAGAATTTGTCATACTGGAAGGCGACAGCTGATGGCGGAAAAATGGGAACGGGGTTTCATTTAAAAAAAAAAAGAAGAAAAAAACATGTTTTTGCAGGAATATTATTTACTAAATAAATTTGGCTTCCTCACCATCATGTAGATTATCCTTTAGCAGGTGAGACACTTTTGCTTTTGGCGTATTTGATGGCAGTGCGTTGGCCTCATCGGCCACATTAAGATCACCAACTGCTAAACCCACATTTTTCTTTCAGTGTTAAAGATACACCAACTCTATCCAAACAATCTGTTTTCAAAGTTTGCATGACTTAACTTTTCAGTTACAGGTGTGGCTGTGTGAAAGCTTACCCCTGTATCGAGAGTCCATCTCCCGGATGTCCTCTTGCAGCTCCATACTGGCCTTCCTTACAACCCTGCTGTTTTGCTGCACAATTTCTGCTGCCAGGAAAGGACATTTAGAGCCTGCAGCCTGGCCAGCAGGTGGCGTAACTTGGCACGGAGGCAACGTGATTTCATGCTTCAGATCTGTCAGAACAAAAGGAGTAAACGTCTAAATCATTGTAAGTGTGCAAAATTATAAAAATTAACTGCATGATGTAACAGCCGTGACAGAGAACCCTTCAGCATGTTCATAATCACAGTTTTGCAACTGACCATCATTTGTGCGAGTGCTCAAAGAACCTGAAGAGGACAGAGCTCTGGTCTGAAGTCTGGTGGCCAGCTCCATCAACACAGGGCACATATGGGCGTAGCTCCTCAGTGATAACTTGGCAGCCAGCTTCAGGCGAACACCAGGTACAGCAGTCAGGAAAGGGCATCGGCGGATCACTGTGTCCATATGAGACGCTCTGGATATAAAGGCGGGGAGGCAGTAAAATTGTGTCACGTTCTCAAGGAACGTAAACCCATTACATATATTCTACAAAGGTCAAATTGAAGGATGCAGTCAGCAACTTTTGGTATTTTCTCATAAAAAAAACAAATAATAATGGCAAACAGAATTGGTAATGTGATGAAAAAAAATATTCCCGAAAGCTTGACTTTAAATGTATACATACAGTATATCCAGGTAACGGTAGAGTTAATTTCATTTACCTGAACACATTCCGGTCCAGCTTGATGGAGCACATGAAAAAGGTCTTGCGAAACATGACTGACTACACACTAGTCCGTGACCAGTGACACCAGAGAGGGTGTTATGCTGAACACCTGACAGATTATTTTCATTCACTCTGTTCTGTAGTCAGCTGCCCTTGACAAGAGGGAAAGGGGCAGGCCTCTGAAGGACCTGTCTGTCTACAGTGGTCTTACCTAAAGGGCAGTGCAGAAAAGACTCTGCCGTCATGTCACTGAGCAGCACCATCCCTTTTACTAGATACATGTTCCAGATTTGTGATCCACAATGTCAAACGTGATATTATCAATTGTCTCTTTTTATTTATCTTTAACATATGGTGAATACTTCGGTTCTAGAAATATTGGCTTAAGATTACTGACCTGTATTTATTAAAAAAACAAAAACAAAAACAGATTGAACTTTAGTTATAAGCCATACTGCTTTTTACTGCCTTTCAACATGCACTATAGATATTTTAGCCATTCACCACGTTTCAGTAACAGCATCACTCTTTTCAATTAAAACCAGCCAATTAATGATGAAAACTGGAATTGAGACATTCATAGAATGACAACAGTTTAAAATAAAACCACATGGTTAGTTGAGGTAGCCTAAAGCAACATCTATATGATTAAGATTATGGAATAAAGCTTCACAAGAACTGACCTTCGTCTGAGGTCTAAATTAGGGCCTGACACAAAAACCCACCTTGTTTAATCGTTGTAGGTAAACGGTGCTCAGCCTTGAGTTCCTCTGCAGATTCCTGGACACAATTCCACCAGTTCATCGAGAGAATTCCAGCCGCTACAAATTACATCAAGTCGGTGACGTAGCAGGAGCCTGTTGCACAAGCAGAGAGCCACGCCCACTGACGATCTACACAATGGGCTACCGACCCGGAAGTAAAACTGGACAATTTTTTCCAAATGTATTATAACGTTAGTAAATTCTTTAACTTTTACCTGGGCTAAGTACAACTTTAAATCCAGCCTTTTACCTCTAATTATAGTGTGGCGTCAGGGGGATTTCTTTAAAATCTGTTTGTGGTTTCTTAACTATTTCCCCTGTTTATTTATTCAGCATTTTTCATTTTACAGTCAACAGACTATTCTTTAACTCATTATACAATATTCTGAGCAGCTGTTTGGATATTATAATTAAGGTTGTTTAATAACCTGTCCTTGTACTTAATGTTAAAATACGTAAACAGGGTGCGTCTAGCTGAAATGGAATATGGTGAAAAAGGTCAGTATTTCTCCCAGTCTTGAGGTAGAGTGGAGAGTCACAGAATCCAAGGTGTTGGAAATCTAGTGCAGATATTTTTGCAGTATGCGATGATTTGGGTTGTCACGTCATCTGCTGGTGTTGGTCCACTGTTTTTAAAAGCAGTTCATGCTTTTTTCCTCTTCAGGTAGGACTAATGTATGCCCAAAGTGTCAAAACTACTACCAAATTGTTTACTGACCATGATATGACTGATTGGCCAGCCAACTCGTCTAATCTGAACCCCATAGAAAGGCTGAGGCAATGTCAAAAGGAAGACAAGGAACACAAGAACTGGGCTTCTATAACACCTCAGCAGTGCCCCACAGTACTAATGCAGCAATTCAAGGTAAAGGAGCCCAAACTAAGTACTGAGTGTATAAATAAACATATTGGAAATTTCTATATTGTAAAAACTTTGAGGTTTGGAAATACAAGTATCTCATCTTAAATAAGCTGAAATACTTGATTTCTAATTGGAGGATTAGGACAATCTATAGGCCATAATCATCAAAATGAAAAAAAAAAAAAAAAGGGGTTGAAATATTTCACTTTATAATGAATCTGAAAATTAAACTTTCTAAATATGTAAAATAATGTCTTGGAAATGCACCCTGTATTTGTAAACAGGAAGTTAACACACGATAAGGACATTGTGCTTGTATTTATAGATAAGCCTTGAATTAACTTGTCTAGCCAAACAGTGAAGTCACCTGGGACAACTGAAATCTGCGACAGTCATATTAACATTTTTTAATTTAATTATGGGGTCTCAATTATGAGCGTGTCCCATCCTTCCATTTAATGAACACTGTCGCCACCTGTTGGAGAACAGAGTATATGGCAAGGGAGCCGTTACCATATCCTAGTATTATATGTAGTATATTATGCATTACTAACAGATGAAAAGACACTTATACTCCAAACCATGAATTTTTTTTTAACAAACATGCTCTCATTTGTCAATGGGATTACAGAGTTTTAATGAAACATTTCTGAAAACCCATCAGAATACAGACACTAATAAATAGTCAAAATTTATAAACCAAACAACTTCATATTCAAATCTGTCTGACAAGGTCAATGAGTTGAACTGAAGACCTTTCTTTAGTTATGCAACAAGTTTCAGCAGTTCACGTGTTATTCCACTAAATGGCAGCACTGCTCTCAAACCCAGCCTCCGTGCTGCAGCTTGTTGGGCAGGTAGATGCTGGTGAGGAAATCAGGAGCAATGGATGCCAAAGACTGTATTTCAGCCTTGACCTTAGTCTGCATCATCAGTTCCATCTACAACACCAAGAGCACATAAACAAATTTAAAATGCACGCAGGGGAAGATGTACAAACAAGCACAAATCTCAAGTGTTTAGATTTTTTTTTTCTGTGTCCTCAGTACCAGGGAACTCAGAGTCCTCTCACACACATTCCTACAGCATGAGCGAAATGTTAAAAAAAAAAATCTAAACAACTGTAGAAAAAACATTCTTTACTTTTGCAAAGAGGTTGGTTCACACTAACATATTTCACACTGGAGCCAAGTGTGGTGATGGTAACAAAAAATAAAATATCAAAACTGATATTTATTTATTCATTATTCAATCGTTTACTGTGTCAAATATTTCTGTTTTACATACACTTCATCTCAAATTGGGACAGATTCAGATCAAATTTAACCCACCAACATACTATTATCTAAACAAACAAAGTGATATAGAGCTGAAATAAACTATTCTACAGTATAATGATCTTAGTATTATGAGTAGGTCACTTGAAGTGACACATTCCTTCAGCTTTGTGTGGGCTGACATTTATATATTCAGTCTACTTTAAAGCTCTTTCACTTTCCCATCTCACCTCTTTCTGCCAGTCTGGCTGGCCGGTTAAATACGGCCTTTTGAGGAGGCTATTAAGCTTGCTTTCATCTCTCTTGGTGAGGGGGATGAGGGCTTCCTTGGGAACATACAACCTGAAAAATAAAATGATGATTTCACTCATAACACAGCAGGCATCAGTGGGTGGTTCTGTTGATGGATGCAGGCTCTACAGTGTGTTTACCATCATTCTCAGCACATTCGCACTGAGCAGTGATTATGTGTATATTTAGGAGGAAACATGAGAGGAAAACTGCAATTAAATGTATGTCACAATGCCATCTTGGCCTTAATTTGTTCAAGGGGACATATACTTAAAAGTCAATTTCCTCTCAAATGCCGTTTCTTGAAAGAGAAAATGTGAGGGCAACAGCAACAGAAACCAAAACAAACAATTGGAAGGTCCCTAGAATATAATTCCAATTAGGGGCAGGAGGAGGAAGTAGGAAGTGGTAAATGTTGAGTCCAAACCTCTGTAGGTCAGAGGGGAGGAGGCCTAGCCACATAACACTTGGGACAGTCAGACTGCGGGCCTCAAAGGACATGGCCTGTAGAGACACCACACACACACACACACACACACACACACACACACACACACACAGAAAGTATCTTAAATAAAAATATAGCTAATCAGCAATGTGCCTACCATAATGTTGTTATGCTCAAAACACATTTTCATGCACTTGACAAGAGAAAGAGTCTGAGCTGGATGGCAGCTCCACTTTTTTACTCAAAGAGGGCCATAGTTACATATTGCTATGAGGCACTGATAAATGCATGGGATACATGCATACATGGGATAAAACACAGTAAAGGAGCCGAGACTTACCACTGATCCATACTTGTAGATACACATGATCTCAATCCCTGGGAAAAATTAGAAAAGACAGAGACATGCTGCAATTAGTAGCATACAAGAGCAATTAGCCTCCAAAATGTGTAACAGAGCTCAGAACAAAGTAAAGCGTTACATATGTGTCTTGCCACGCAATGGAAAAAAAAATAAAATAAAAGGATTAGAAGTATGGAGACTGAGCCATCATGCCTGGACGAGATCACGCCAGCGGAAATAACAGCCAGACGAGGCACCATGACTTGCCGAACAGGTGCTAGCATCTGCCAGCTCAGTGGGAGATGTGTGCGCCGAGATGAAAAGAGAGCTGTGAAATGTGGAAATATGTGAAGCACGCATGAGAGGTGAAACTGGTTCGCACTCAGACAGATAATGTATACCATGCGGGTCGCCATCCACCAGGGCGAAGACAGGGATGTGCAGGGTATCCCAAAGCTTTCTCACCATCAACCTGCTGTTCACATCTGGCACGCCTTTACCCTGATCAACACAAACACACCTGTTAGGTATACAGAACAGTAATGGTACCCTGTGTGAGGGGAGATGGCATTCAGATCAACGGGATTCAAATTACATTTACTCAAAACAAGATGTAGATTAATGAAAAAAAAGGGAAAAACACTGTAATTATGATGCAAGGAGAGAGTTTTGTGCAGAAGTCGTCATCCAGCAGTCGTTGAAACGTTGCATCTTTCTCCACGATCAGGACAAATTTTGCAGATGACACAATATCTGTGCACGGATTAAGGAAAACACATGCCCTCAAGTGTATCCTCTCTACCTGCGGCTACACATACAATCTCACATTCTCAAATGTTTTCAAAAGTGATAGATAAAAAACAGAATGGAAGGAATGTGTATCCATAGTACAACTGTATGACAAACCACAAAGGATACTTCTAATCCCACCAATGTTTGATGAAACTGCGACACCCTAAGACCAAACAGTCACCCAAAAAAGGTGGTTCAGTTGGTTAAAACAGGTCACTTAAATACCCTCCTTTTTGTTTTTTGCCTTGTAGTACTATTGTCAGTTTGGCTGAAAGCATTAGGTGCTCTGTGGGGCTCAGTACATAAATGACGTGTGTTTCCGGGTTACATGATACCGCAGATGGGAGTAAGATGCTGTCAGCAATGTGATATAAATGGTGACCAAAAAAAAAAACAAAAAACTTTTGAATGTTTAAAATAAAATAATATTCAACGTGGATATGAGCAATGGTTTTAGCGTGATACGGCTACAAATAAAACTTTTTTAATGTTTGTCAGTGCAATAACATCTTGACTATTTAAAGTCACATTAAAAACACAACAGCTTTATTTAAAATGGACTTTAAAATAATCTTTCTATGTCGATATGACATTTTTGTGAAAACAATCCGCATGCACACAGATTAGCAAAAACAACTGAAAACAAGGCTAACGCTGGATTTTTTTTCCCCCTAAATAACTTGTCTGAATGAATGGTCATAAAATAGGAATTTACTAAATATATTACTATTAAGTACTAATAAGTATCTACTGCTCAACACAAGTTTGTAATCGCCCACGGATACAATAAACAAATAAAGATCTACTACAACTACTAATTCTACTATCATTGTGTGGTGTTTGCTGCCCTCTACAGGGATTAATGTGCTGCAATGACACACCACAGACTTCTGCTGCTCTCCTGAACAGCTGCTTCTTTGGGGTGTCTGGCTGAGTCTCGTCTAAGCTGAAGTCCCAGCCGTTAAGAGTCACGGTTCGCGACTGGTAATACTTGTGTGAATAGGGCTTTCCACAGGATACATGGTCATTTTGTGTTTTCACAGCCCCAAAATTAATTAATTTCCCTATGGGGATGAATAAAGTTATCTATCTATCTATCTAAAATGCCGTTACCACGTAAAGGCATGGCCCAAAACCCAACAGGTAAACAGTTATTCAGGGAACTTACAGAAGAACTGGAGTGGCAGTCAATCCTGGTGCCGTCCTCCTCCATATAACACAGATCACCTGAGATTAATCCCTTGGACGTGGCTAGCTGGTGACATAGAGGCAATACACTGACGTTAAAGCATGCTCATAGTAACACACATGAGCACCCATTTGTCCGAGACTGGATTCATCTCAGAATGGAAGCGCAAACTGATGAAAATATCATACTGGAGTATTAGAATCAAACTAGAAAACTGGAACTAATACTTTGCTTTCTGCCATACAATCAAATGTCTAAACACTCACTCCCTTTAGTATGCACACTTACCACATGTAAGGATCTGCGAGGAACCTTTAGCATGCAGGAGATATCATCCACTATGCTGTCAACAGTTTTCTGTGAGCCAAACAGCTGCGTATTGTTGTAATAAATGTCTCTATGAAAACAGTATGCAGATTTAGAAACAAAACTTTGTCGGACATTCAGACGGTGAATTTTATATATTATTTTATGTGTAAAATGAAGGTGAAGTGATGACAGATTACCGTTTTGTAGCATATGAGTTGCTCTGCACAAGTCTGTAGATGACTGAGACAATCCTGAGAATTTGTGCTTTAAACACAGAAACAAGTAACACAAATGAATAATTTTCTTGTGAACATAATACAATTTAGTCGACAATTGTTTTACACATATTTGATAAAACAGGACTTAAAAAAACAAATTCTATTCAACTTTATGTGAATTTGTCAGGTACAACAAATCTGCCATTAGTGCAGTTTATTCATGTTCACAATGAATATGAATGAAAGTCAGTTGATATGTAGTACAACTGTATCTTTTTTTAATACAACAGCTGTCAGCTGTGAGGAAGAGAAAAACAAAATGATAAAATATTAGAACAGGGGTATATGCATGTTGTCCGTGAAGGTTCTCAGTCATCCAGGTCATCTTGATCTCGGAGTGTTTAGTAGGAAGCAACTGGACTTCTTATCTTGTTTGAAGACGTTTCGCCTCTCATCCGAAAGGCTTCTTCAGTTATATGCATGTTATTTACCAAATTTAGAGACAGACGAAGTGCAGTCACTCCGAATGGTGATGCTGGACCTTCCTGAGGTCATGTGCAGCCCGATGGCACTGTCAAAACTTAAGTTGGAAGTGATGAAAGAGAAAAAGATGGAAATTCACAAAAAGAGGTCATCAAAGATGCAGAGAGATGCAAAGATACATTTTAAGCAGAGATTCTGCTGTTACATGGATTACAGGCTGCTGTAAATCAT
>KV751326.1:6880615-6895909 GCA_001698575.1 Mola mola
GTTACCTGTGAGACGTTTCTCCCCCCTGTACGTCACCATCCTGATTTCTCTGTGAAACAATTAGCTTTTAATTTGTGGGTTTCTCAGATTTATAAGGGCTGAGCTAGCAGTTGAGTTGAGCTTTGGGTAACTGGCAAGACTTAATCTAGATAAGACCAGACAGTCTGCTTTGTTCTGATCAGAAAGTCAACATAGTCTAGCCACATTAAAACTCCTAAATTCAATCATGTTGAGAGTTGCTTTTTAATCTTCCTTCATCTGATTGCCTGTGCGCTCTGCTTAAACACCCCTGACACAATTTGTTGCGTTGAAGTGTGTATTTCCGCTTTTTCCACATAGCGATCTGATCATCTTGTGTGGCCTGACCCCCCTCCACCCCCCCCCAAAAATGTAGGTAAATGTTTATTTCTTCTTTTCTTTACACAACACGACTGCTTGTGTTTATCTTTTAAAGGTCAGAAGGCTTATGAGAATCCCAAATAGTCTGTGTGTCTGATGGCTGCAGTGTTCAAGGTGGGGAGAAAAACTCCTCATGTTCAACTCAAGTTACCTAACATTGGCCCAGCTGGATCTGTTGGGAAGTACCAGGACCGGGGCTTCATCTTTGGACAGACTGGTCACTATTCCTAGGATTATGTTTTCAATGCGGGTCAAAATTTCTGTGCTGGAAATAAAGAGGGACAGTGAGAGTGACAATAAAAATCTTGAATAATACAGCAGTCAGCCAAGTTTCCCAAAGACAACGTTAATTACTGCAGTGAACGTTGAAACAGAGAGTGAAAATAGCTTAGAATGTGGGCTGGTAAAAACACAGCTTTTTGAAACTGATCTTTATGAGGTCTCAGTTTTAACAGTATCTACATAATACTGTAAAAAAGTATTGTAAATTCTCTTGAAAAGAGAGACAGAAATAAGAAACTCTTTATGGGTAAAGCAACAGAGGAATCTTGACAAATTAAAGCGCTTATATTTTGCTATAAGACAATGCTGCTTATTGATTTGCAACATAACCCACAGTGGTTTCATATTCGTGGAGATACGAAAGTCACTGTATGATTGTATACTTGGCCAAGATGGCAGAGGAATGTCACAACCTGCTAATCAAATCCACCTTTAAATTAAGTTATTTTATTGAGGAAAAACAATTTCGCGCAAACACACAACATAATGACTTGCAGATAAAAAAAACGTTGGTCGGACCACAACAACTGGTTTAATATCTGACGCTTTTCTAGGACTTGAAATAAGGGCTGCAAGAGAGCAGACTTTCTGCACAGTTTAACTCTCCATTGATTCTAGTTTTCAACTGAAAAAGTTTCATCAAAGAACACATTTTCTCCTTCTCCTGTTAACCTGTTGAACGCTTAGGAAAGTAAATGCTTCATACACTGAAAGTTCATTCTATACTCTGGTTCAAATTCCAGACAAATCTATATTTGAATAATACAGCATATTACACTAGAAAATTATTTTACTTATGTATTTTTATTTCATATCTTATCTTGATTAGTTTTACTCCTTTTTTAGTCATTGCTCTCTTTAGTGTGCCTGTCTCATCTTTTATGTTATTTCTTCCTTGTTTATTTTGTACTGTTGTATGATCGGACAGCATCCTGGACATGAAATTTTGCCGGTGAGATCCTATATAAAAAAGACTGATTGATTGTTAATAGCATTTAATGTCATAAACAATCATCAGTGTTTAATGTTAAAAAATGACATCTTATTACTGCAACTAACTAACCTGCATTTATCACACTAATCAATTGCTATGCATAATTAGCTATACGTTGACCTAAAAATGGTTCATTAAGCAGCGTTTTTTTTGTTTTGTTTTTTCTTGTGGACAACCTCATATGAACTGTTAGCTAACCCGGGTTAGCATGACGTTAGCATAAACACCGGAGCAGGTGGCCAACTTACCGGCTGATTCCTTCGTCGGCGGACTGACGGGCCCCCGCGACTTCGACTGTGTGCAGCA
The DNA here is from genome assembly GCA_001698575.1 of Mola mola. Lineage (NCBI taxonomy): Eukaryota > Metazoa > Chordata > Actinopteri > Tetraodontiformes > Molidae > Mola > Mola mola. The sequence continues at coordinate 6,882,597 of KV751326.1, forward strand.
GGTGAACACGCAGCTTGTCAATTTCAGAAAACAGGTCATCCGTGCTGGACCTCATCATGTAATTTTACATCCACACGTATGTAAAGCCACAGGATCTTCCCGCCAGAGGAGGTTCATCCCTTTATAAAAACACGTCAACGCATTTAGACCTTTTTCAACGCGGCCATCTTGGCCAGAAACAAGATGGCGACTACATGCCTGCTTTTACTTTTTTTTCCTTTTTTTCGTTAACTACGTTTTCTTCTGCTCAGTAATTTCACCATGGCTGCTTGTTGTACTTACTTTGATTTAGTCCTTTCCTTATGCCCTTTCATTACTTGTCAATTAAGTCTTCAAAAAGAAAGAAGAATATATTTATAAATTATGATAGAAAATACACATACACAGTTATATATAAAAAAGATTTAAATATTTATTCAAGTCATACAAATCATCATAAAACTGCTTACTGTTTTTTTTTTTTGTCTTTCGAAGGTTATTTTTCTTGTATCTGAGTGTTTTTGCAGTGTAAGATTGCTGCCTCTACCAAATGTGCACTTTCGGAGCCAGTCATTGTGCCTTTATGCCGCCACATTTTAATGGAACAACTGAAGCATGAAAAGCTGAGGCTGTAAAACCTGCAGTAAGCGTACGTATGTCCTTAAATATCAGTGCATATTCATCCAGGAATGTGCGTGGGTCAGTTTGCACCTCATTGACTGAAGTAGTAGGCCTACACTTGTGGTGTTAAGAAAAATCCTCATTACCACCCTCTGTGGCGCTCAGAAATAAGACCCTTTATGTGAGCTTGCTGCTGCTTGTCTGAAACGGAAGGTGTGTTTGCTGCGTGTGTGTTTCTGTTTGTGTATGCAATTTACCAACGAATCCACTCTTGGTTTTTTTCGCTTGAATCAGTTGAGTGGGTGAAGGGGACAGAATCACAGTCAGACAGCTAAAAACTGACTACATCTGTTTTAAGTTCAAAAGTTTTTTCATAAAAATTGTTAATAAATACAACACGCTTCAGAACTGGTTTCAGAGTCTTTGTTGTGTCACTTTGTTGTTGATACAGAAAAATGTGCTTATAGAGTCTAAAACTATTTGGTCATCCAGAGTCCCCACCTTCAAGAATTGCTGGCAGGCATGCTGTGTGTGTTTGCGTAGGCACTGCGGTCTTTTAGTGTGAAGGCCTGGTCAGAGTGTGTGGGAGCCAGGATCTAAAGAAAAGAGGTCTGTACCCCTGACCTGACCCTGAATATTTCCTAATGTGCAGCTTTACCAAAGGTTCCCCTTTCCCCCTGAGTGGCTTTGACAAGCTGCTTCCGTAGTAATGGCTCTTAATTTCTGAGTAATTGCTATCTCTAAAGTGATGAGGGACGACCCGTCAACCAAGCCGAATAAACTCTTAACATGACGAAGACTGCAGGTTACGGGGGTGTTTCTTTCTTCCTTCCCAGAAAGGCTGAGACCCCTGCTGTTCCTTTGGCCCGGGACAGATTTGCGTCGAGTGTGAGGCCCTAACCTGAGGAGACAGAGTGCAACGAGTCATGTGCTTGTCTCGGGATGAGTGTTTGTGCCGGGCGAGAGGGCATGGGGGAAGTAGGGGGCTGCAGGGTCAGAGGAAAGAGAGTGGGGGCACTCGCTGCAGGTGAGGGGGATTAGCTGCAGCTAGAGGCCCAAAGAAACTAAATACAGATCTGTCAACCTAATCCTCACAAATAGAAAACAGAGCTGCCCTCCCTTCACAATTCACATAGTTCGGCACATCCACCTCCTGCTCCATTGAGCCCCCCCGTCCCGCTTTCTCCACCTCAGGCTCTTCTGGTCCTCTGTTTCTCATCAGCTTTTGGCCTGGCTCTGCTGTTTCCACTCTAATGGCTCCACAGACCAGCATCCCCTAAAGAGCAGCTGACTGATCACCCAGGGTCCTCTCTGATTGACAGGCCAATACAGCTTTATGGAGTGATGAGAGCAAGGGGCAAGGCCTCTCGCTGCAAAGACAACTATCTAAGTATGGCCTGTGTCTATAGTGCCACATGGAACCTGGCAGACCTTTATCTGGAGCTCACACCTCAGTAATGGATGCTGATAAGCATGTGGCTGGACGAAGAGACCAGCTTAGTGTCACAAGTGACAGTGTGTCTGAGTGATAGCATCCTGTTATGGATAAGCACTTCTAAGGCAGGCATTATCGGAAGCTTAACTAAAACGGCGTCTCAGACTGCTAGTGAAATCAGTTGTAACTGATGGGCCTGGCTGGACTGCTGACAGCTATGAATCAGATCCGAGTGCTGTACCTGGTTGCAGACAGACACAAGAGTGGCAAACTGGATACAGGTGAAGCAGGTATTGAGTGATGGCAAGGTGCAGCGTTTCACATAAGAGAGTTATTTAGTTTTAATTCTGCAGAAAATATCTGCGTGTCATTTGATTTGTGATGCTGACACCAACTTATTTGTTGTAGTGCCAAACAAATGGAGAAAATAAAGTGGAAATTGAGACGCTATTGAACATGAACAACATAATAATAAACTCCCAAAAGTGAAGGGAATTGCGACATGGAAAAACAATAGAAACTAAACAGATTTGACAAGCTATTCCAAACCACTTTGATAAAATAATTCAGTACTGGTTCCAGATTTTTTTTTTTAATGCTATTAAACTCCAGACCTAAGTGGGATGTACAAAGTATGCTGAATCTGTTTCATATACCCACCCACTCTTTGTTTCTGCCTGTCTCACAGCTGTGTCTCATATGTTCCTGAGGCCCCTGGAAGTGTGAGACACCAGAAGGGGAACATTTGCAATAGCTCAGCTCCACCTGGTCAGGCTGTTTTAACAGGCCGCCGGTTTCCAGTGCACACAGAGGGGTTATGCCAAAAACGGAGACATGGGCGGACAGGACAGGCAAACGTGCAGGGTGGAGAGGGAAAAAATGTGCCTCTCCTGTCCTTGCACCCTGACCTCGTACTGTTTCATTTGAGGGTCAATTTACCTCGAAAAGCGTTTTCCTGTATCGTGTGTGGGTCTGCTTGGTCAGACCCCCCTCCGTCGAATTTCATCCACATCTCGGCATGCACGGGCCTTCAAAGGACTGCTGCCTGCTGTTCTCTGAAGCAACACGTGAAATAAATATTAATCTGACCTCTGACCACATACTTTGAGCTCCCAAAAAGAGATACCAGGCAGCTAGAAACAAAAAAAAACAATTTCTAACCAGAGATTAAAAAAGGAAAAGAAAGGTAGAGCAATGATACGTGGGGGAAGTGAAGAACTTCAGTGATATTTCACTGCACTGTTGTGTGGTCTTCTTACTATCCTACCTGATGGAAGTGGAAATGTGCTTTTGTGCAGAATATCTCAAACAGTGGGAAGTGCTCTTGCACTCATTTAAATTGAACTAAAATTAAATTTAAATAGATTTGGACTGTAAAGATGGAAATGAAACCCCTTGCATTATAGTCATGGGTATCAGTGCTCTTTAATGGCAGGCATGGATTATCAGTGTATGTTTCCTTTGAATACCTAACGATCTGAAATGTAATAGCTGTCCAATATGTTTTATTGGATTGCATGTAAATAGTGCACCACTTATCATTGAATTTCACACATTTATACCAGTAGAAAATGGAAACTGTAGGTGATTTTCATTAATTTATTCATATACTGTCTCCGCTTGTCCTAGGCAGGGGGATTTGGTCCTATCCCATCATTGTCGGGTGAAGGTAGGGTACACCTGGACTAGTTGCCAGTGGTGGGTGATTTTGTCATGTGTCATTTCTTTGTCTGAGTTGTCTGGATTTACATGACCCATAGTTGCAGTTTGGTTATGTTTAGGCAACGTAACTAGCCTACTTTGTTAGATTTAGGCAACAAAATGACTTAGCTGGGAGTCGAGAAAAAAAAACAACAACATTGTTTGGGATAAAATCAGTTTAGCTATGTTGGGTCACGTATAGTGCATTCCATTGCTTACGCGAAGTTTAAAACATTATGTAATTTAAACTGAACCGAAGCCTTTCAGATGAGAGACGAAACGTCTTCAAAACCAAAAAGAAGTCCAGATGCCTTCAACTTAAGCACTTAAAATTATATAACTTAAGAACAAGAACTAACTTTAAACATTACAATCGACTTTCACTTGGAAGGTGAACTCATAAAATGCATCCTAATAACACATGAACGAACATAAGACACTGGCATGTTATTCACATGCCGTCAGGTTGTTTTGTATGTCACTGGTTGTCTAAATCTGTCTTTCCGTAACAATATATTGAGTTTAGTGTGAAATACTTTGGGGATATTCTGCGTGTGTTGTCGAATGATTCAAACTCTTTTGTTTGTTCTGCTTTTCTGCTTTAGCTCTCCTTGTCAAAGGCCCCTCAGTGTTGCTCACCCAGCCTGGCCTCAGCCTGTGCCCACTGTTTACTGTGACTGTCATCAGGCCTATGGAGGCCCAAACAAAGGGGGGTCTGTTCCCATTGTCCTGCCCAGGTTCGTCAACCACTCTCTGGGCACAAACTGAGCCACACACTGGGGGTTGGTGGAGGAGCACCTCAGGGTTTGACCTCACCAACCTTACATCAAGGATAAGGGAGTAAAAGGAGTATAAGACAATGAGAAAGAGGCTAAGGAAAGTGGGGAGCGAAAGGTAGGAAGATGTATAGTTACAAGAGCAACCAAGACGCTTTCATGTCCCCTGTCGGAAACTGCTGTAATGTAAACACCTGCGGCCATAGTTGATTCTATCTGAGGCACCGGATAGAAATGTTTATATGTTACAGACTACTACTGAAAGGTCATTTTATAGCAAATAGAGGATTCGATATACAGAATGAGTGGTGGCAGGCTGTGTAAGCTTTCGGGCTTTAAGCCATGTTGAATTGTCAATGGAAAAAGAAGAAAGGAACGCCTTTGAAGACAAGAACAACCACATTAAATGGACAGGAAGGTGAGCTAAGTGTAGACGACCCCAAGACACATTCTGCCCCCTTTCCTCCTCCTTCCTCTGTTTGCAATCATAGCTTCAGCCGTCTGGCACCCTCTCTTGCTGTGCCATTGAAGTCTAATTTTATTGTCATAACAATCACCTGGTAAGCTGTAGCCTTAAAGCATCTCAATTGCTGAGCTTATAAAACTCCACTCTTTGTGTAGTGAAAAGTTTTTGAGATGCCTTTCAGCATAAAGTGGTCCTGCTGCAAGAGCCATCTGAGCTCCCTCCGCCTTTGTCAGTGAGAGCAGAGCACACAAAAGGGTCAGGAGTGTTCTATTAAAGTGTGGTGTTTAAGAGGTGCTGGGGCCAGGGGGGCAGATACAGGGACCAAACAGCTGCCAAACATCTGCATCCCTCCTTCGCAATCTGTGCTCAGTCTGTGCACTGCTGCCGTTGTCACAAAGTTCCTGCTCAACTAGAAGGATTGTAAAGCACGGGTATGCTTATAAAAAAGGTAACATGAAATGTTAGTTAACGTTGGCCTTCTCGACATCAAAACACAGCTGAGGTCCACGCCCAGGAGCCATGTGAACCAAGTTATTGAAAGCAAGCACCTGCTGGACATTGAACAACTGAGGCGGCATTATAAGAGCATGCGGCAACCTCTCCCCTGAGGCATTCTCCCACACAGGCAAATAATTACTCACTGATATGAAATCTATCATTTCCCATAAGCACACTGAAACTAAGAGGCCCATTGTCACCGCCTGCACATCTGACACAATTGAATCCCCACAAGTTTAGTGTTGGAAAAGGTACGACAAAATGTGCTTTATCACAAACCGAGGCATGACGATACAAATCCCGACCTAATCCCCTCTGTGTTTGCACGTGTAGCCCAAAGACCTTGTCCTCAAAGCGGTATCGGGGCCAACTTCACTCTATCTCTATTAGAGAACCACAACACACACCCTGTCTCCCCCTCTCCCCCCCCTCTTGTGCTCCTCCCAGCGAGCAGCGCCTCCTCACAAGTGGCTGCGTCTGTTCGCAGCCTCCGCTCGGCAGTTGCGGAGTGTGTCACACTTGGTTGTGGATGAAGACTGAGCGCAATCTGCGCAGGAAAGCACTCAATTAAAGGTCACTGAAGTTAAGTCGGCGTTTCTTTTGGGAGCACTTCCCTCAACATGAGGAAACGTACTTGACACTGGATATTGAACACAGGCTGCCTGTTGCTAAAAGTTCATTATCCACGTTCCGGCGTTTCGGCGAACAGCACTGGGCGCAATTACGCACCGCGAACACCATGGCACCGATTCTGGATAGACGCGCCCCTGCTTTGCTTATGGTGTGGAGCTGCTGCGTCCTGGCGGACACGGCCTTCACAAACTTCACTTTGGACAACGAGTTCCACTCCAGTTTCATCCACCGTCGGCTGAAGAGTCAGGAGCGCAGAGAGATGCAGCGGGAGATCCTGTCGATCCTGGGGCTGCCGCACCGGCCGCGACCCCACCTCCACGGAAAGCACAACGCTGCCCCGATGTTTATGTTGGACTTGTACAACGCCATGTCCACTGAGGGGGACGAGAATAGATACTCATACCCCTACAAGCCCGTCTTCACCACCCAGGGGCCCCCGATAGCCAGCCTGCAAGACAACAACTTCTTGAACGATGCAGACATGGTCATGAGCTTTGTTAATTTAGGTAGGCTCCTCATTTTTGTTGATCAAAAATATAGTTGTATAATTATTAAATACAGCAAAGCAAGCCCCACAGGTCACCAAAGTCACTGCTGTAACACAACACCAGTTAGTAATACCTAATAATATAGGTTTGATGGGCAATTATTGAAGGGCAGGGTATGTTTTACAAAGTGGTTTAAAGTTTCTTGTCAAGTAATTGCCCTGTATCCACTATAATTCAATGTCAGGACTACATTAGCAGTAGTGATCCCCCCATTTGTTGCATCTTACTCATTTCCCTATTTTTGGGGCCCATCATAAATGTTGCATCCAAAGGATGTCTCAAAGGTGATATGAGTCTCCTCATTTTATCCTGTTACTTCACCTTGTTTCTGGTGTTACACCTGCATGCACACACAGGACGTCAGCACAATAACCATGTTGACATAGGTGCAGTTTTTCAGCTCTAATTCAAGGAGTGTCACATTCCTGTGTCCCACTCTGTTTAACAGCTGTGCAGCCGGCTAATGTTCAGGTGCTTGAGCTGCAGGATGATGGACCAGCAAAAAAGCTAATATGTCAACCATGTGTTATCTAAAGAATGAGCAAGTCAACAGCAGACTGGGTTCAAAGTGCAGTGGGTCCTCCCTTCACTCTAATCTGGAGACATCCCTTTGGACACTCAGGTAGCAAAAATATTGCCAGCCAGTCATGATTCAAGCTTTGTTTCATTTGGTCACACGATGAGTCAAGTTGTTGGACACGGACACACTTCAATACTATAGTTTGATTTAATTCTAAGCCGTAAAATGTTCCCCCCTAGACCACTGCATATCTAATCGAGAAAAATTGGCCAGTCCAATACTATTGTATTGTTGCCAGCAGACAAGAGTTGTAAAGTGCAAATAATCACAACATTAGCAGGCGGTGTCAGATAAATGGATAGATAAAACCATCATTATAAATCAGTTTGCTCAGCACATTATGCATTCGCAGGAACTGTCCCCACTTGCATTTCCAAGTGAGTAAGTGATACATTTTAATGTATTAGTCTTTTTGATCGAATTTTGGCACAACACCGGCAGAATTGTAAATGAAATTGGGATCGGGCCATGTTTTGAAGCCCAAAGTGAAATTTTGCAATGAGCTGGAAGTTTACATTCATACCCTGGAAAGATCATTGTTGGAGTGTCTTGGCAAGAAAGAGGGAGGTGACACTGGTTCCTCTGCCGCACTGTGTAATTACTGAGGGAGCTGCTGCATTGTGACTATTTTCGACAGGCTGTGACACAGATGGATTTGACCGCAGGGACTCGCAAAGTCAAGGGCCTCGCCGAGTCAAGGGCCGAGGCAGCTGTAAAACCGGCGAGAAAGACGGGAGCTTCTGAGAGAGGGAGGGAGGGGGGGTGAGAGATGGTTGGGACTCGGTCGACTTGTTTTGAAAGGATGGTGCTGAAAGCAGACAGAAAAGCTAAACAAAGATGGGTCACATCAGACCATCAGACTGTTGTTATCCAATATATAAGGGGATCATGGAATTGGAGTGAAGTGTTGTGGTTAATGTAATGACCGATTGGGCATTTTCCCAGGTTCAGTCTTGTGTCCATACCTGTTGCTCATTTGGATAGAAAAATGGCAGTTGTCACTGCATTGTGTCCGTCTGCTTTTTGTTATTGAGTTTCTCCCTCTGTGTCATACCACAGCGTCAAAGTATGTGTCCAGGAAGCTTGATTTAAAACAGCTGATTATTATCATTACTCTTCACGTGAGAGAGAGAGGGAGAAGGACACACAGAGGAGGGTGATAGCTACCAAAAGGAATGACTATTTCCTCTTCAAATTCCTTCTTTTCCTCTTTTGCTCATTGTGGGTTTGTTTGCCTATTTAGGTTGTCTGAGAGCAAAATGAGTGTGGCTTTTATATAAAAGCTGTCTGTCAACACTCTGGTGCCAAGGTACATTAGTCAGACTCTGTCCACTGCTTACTGCATCTGGAGAGGAATCTTTTGACGCACCGGTTCGCATTTGTTTATTTATTTATTTATTTATTTTTTCAAAGAAATGATCAGATTTTGCTCTTGGTAGATAGAAGTGAATATAAACTAATATAAAATAACCAACCAAATGTAAGAGCATCAGTGCACCAATCCACCCAATGCCTGAATTAGAGAATAATTCTAGCTTTTCCTCTTCTTTCGTGATCGCCACTCGGAGAGGCTAATTGTCAGCGTCTGCGAGGGTTGCAGACTGCAGTGCAGCTGGCGAGGTTGGGTGTGGGCTTTGGGACAGACCCCGGGCCTGGGACCTCCTCTCACTGAGTGACTTCACTTTAAAAGCCCAGCTGTGTAAATGGCTTACAGCATACATTCAGAATGTACGCCGCTGCACGAACACAGGTCACCCAGGCACTGGGTGTGTGCCATGATAACATGCCAACAAAGTTAACACAACACACGCACAAAGCGCTATCTCTGAAGGTGCCAGCAGGAGTGCATTTTGACAGATATCTTGCCAGCATTTCTACAAATTCTCTCTCTCCAGTGCATGTGTCTTTCTGTCTAAAGACATGTACTCATAAACATGCACATTTGTGCAACATAAGTCCTTAGCTACTGTGAGTTTAGGCATTTCCTCTTTAACAAACCACAGCTTCCAGGTCTTTGGCAGCTTCATAGGCCTGTGTTGAGCCTCAGTTCAGTTCATGTTACGCATGCCACTCACAGAGCCTGAACTTATATGCCCATTTACACCTCCCACACCTCAGGAAAATTCTGTGACTTGGACGTCTGCTATTTGCATCCTGGATGATAGCAACCTCACTACCTTTGCTTGTGTGGGAGGAAGGTTTTAGTCTTTTACTGTAAAAGGTTATCATGACATGCGTTAGTCACAGCTTTCTCATTTTGTCTGCTCTTAAATAGACCTGTGTGAATTAGCACAGCTTGGTGAAAAGAGGGAACTCTCATTTCATGTTTATGTCTGTACCTCATGACACGTACCAATAATTCAGCATTGGAATGCACTGCGGTGATATATTTTCATCACATTATTGTTCTAATAAGAGAATAAGACTAATGTCAATTCGTCAAAGAGACCAAAAGCATTATGTATATCATATTATTATATCATCCGCCTCTTTTTCCTTCTTAATTTCTATACCTTGTTTGTGGCTAATCCTGGCCAGAAGGTGTTTCATTTTGACGAAAAGAAAATATATCAGTGGACTTATAACTCTATTAGGGTTTTGTTCATACATACTTACTCTGTTTTTATGTTTGCGTGGAAGTTGATTTTGTTTGTATGACAATGACTAAACCCTGCATGATAGATGGCTGCCTGCGTGACAGTCATGCCTTAAGTCAGCATCTATGTCTGCACACTCGGGGGGGTGGTGTTGTGAAGTAAAAGCAATTGATATATCAAGCCATTGAAAACAATAGACGTAGGGTTCATTTAATTTCTCACTATTTTGCTGCTGTTAATCTGCACCAGATGTGTTACAATTCACTAAAAACAGATGCAAAGCATGTACACAAGCAAAGCCCTGCTTCTTTCTTTCTCCTATTATTGAAATACGCAACATTTGGATCGTCGTTATCTCTCCCAACATGATGTTACTCGGCAGTTTTAGTAGTACTCTGTCATGTTGAAGCATTCCCTATACACCTTAATCGCAGCCCCAGTGATACATTGAGTGAATTATAGGTGAGAATTCTGGCTCGGGAGTTGGTGTTTTTCATGATAACGGTACCCGAGTCCTCTTTCTTAGAGCGATTTGAAAACATGTGGGAACACCCTCTGTTACACCTCAAATGAGATAATATAATCATTCTTCTGCCATCTGCTATCGAGGAATGGGGGGACGATCTGAAGAAGTGGCTTCAGATAACATACTCTGGATTATTTTTCTAATTCTTGACACATCGCTTAGCAGAGTGAAGCAATGAATAATGTGAAACGCTCTGAGGTCTGCTCTGTTTTGTTAAAGAAGGTGAGACACAACCTTGTACACCTTAAAGCAGCCATAGAGCCTCGTCAGACCTTGTAAGTCCAACATCATCGGGCCGGGTTTCGGTTTCAGCGTCAGGTGAAATGCAAAGGTTTGCAGTGCTCGGGCAGCTGTAAAAACGAGAATGCAGCATGTTTTGATAACTTTTTAAACTTTGTAAAATTTAGCTTTTTGGTAACACAATGAAGGCAGCACACATACAGCATTTTATCCTTAACTTTAGGTTTTACACCCACCTTACTTTGGATTCCTCATCTGCAGTTAGGGGATGGACACTGTAACGTTGGTCACACAAAAAAATCTCGTTTTGTTTTGGGTGCATTTTGGACGCCACAGTTCTTGGTTAGCTTCTCTGGCTGTTAGTACAGCCGTAAGGAGTCCAACAGCTAGCAAAGAACTGTAAGGACATTATAAAAAAAAAAAGTAGCTGTTAGATCAGGTTTAGCTGTTATTCCTATAAATGTAAACTTTTTCTATCCATGACATACCCAAAGTAAATTACCAGGGGTAAAAAAGCTGTTCTTCACGAATTTGAAGGGCAGTCATGGCTTAGAAAGAAAACATCTTACACCTTGTTCACACTACACAAATTTAGCCCAGTCTTCCGCTCCCCAGCGAATTTAGAGACCAGATAAAACCTCCAGGTCAGCATTGAATCGGCACTCACATTTGAAATTAGCCTGTGCAATGATTTGCCCCTTGCTCGTCATTTCCCGTGAAACTTTGTGTGCTTTTCAAACCAAATGTAGTTTGGGCACCAGACTTGTTGTGGGCTTCTCATAGCGAATTGTAATGTGTGTAAAGTTGGCGTTACTAAATTTAACACTAGTTCATGATATGGTTTAGTAAAACAGGTTAAACATGTCGGCCAGGTGAAGGTGAATTGTTTTAGAAAGGCTCACCAGCCACCATGGGCAGTGGAGTTTGGGGAAAACAATCGATACAGGCAAATATCAAGATATTTTGTGTGGCAACATTTATAAATTTAAATGCTCAAAATATCGATATTTTATATCAGTATATATTAAATGTTGCACTCAGTTCACTAGAATAATTAATATCAATTGAAATTTCAGTCCAGGCAGGTTTGCTTTCAGTTCATTTGACCTATGTAGACTGGAATAAACAGTTTAGTTTTTTCAGCTGGGAACATTTATGGCAGTGCTGATAGTATTCTATTGCACTGAATGGATTTGCATCTTTTGGCTGGAATAAAGGTTCATGTAGTGAGAATATTTTATATGAAATAAAGCAGATGTTGACAAAATCTTACTTGCTCTGCTTGGGGAGATGCTTTTGAGTTGAAGCAGGTGAAAAATGGCAATATATCGCAGTGTGTATCATCACAATATTTGACAAATTTGCAATATTGTGATACGTCGTGGGACCTGTGGGTCGTGGGATCTGTGGGTCGTGGGACCTGTAAGCATACTCATACCTAATGGTTCACTTCTTGGTTTAACGAGATAGTTGTTACTTCCAGTAACATATTGGACGCTACACCCATAATTTTGTACTATAGCGCCCTGAGAACAATGGGGATATTTAGCTAGTTATTTGGCGCTGCATGTGATCGGAGAGCGAGTCAGCACATTGGCTAGTAATCACTCTCTGTTTTACCTCGGTGACCTTTCTGGGCCTCCATCATTCAGGGTCCTCTGTCTGTTCCCATATGCCACACAGTTGTCTGCCAGCTCTGTGTGTTTCACACAGCATGTTAATAGCAACTCAATGGAGAGCAGTGCGGGGAATAAATGTCTAACTGATAAATTAGTTTGGATTTATTACGGGCTTTTGGCATTCAGACAACATTGTGTCACCAGCTCACACGCTCACGGCTGCGTGCTTGGAAGCAAGTGTGTCACTCCACAGTCACACTAGAGGAGCACAACTCTAGTTTTATTGCTGACAGAAGAGAAGCAGAGAGGTATATGTTTGTAATTTCAAATGCATAGCTCCAATATCTTTTTTTTTTTTTTTTTTTAAGCATACTCATACTGCCGGTTCATTCTGTCCCCACCCCTCTTTCTATTGCTCTTTGCATTCCTCTCTGCGGTGGGCTGCCCGAGGTGCTGAGGTTAACGCAGATGTTTCCCTCTGTCTGTGTCTGCAGTCCAAAGTGGCTACACAGAGAAACTTTATCTTGCAGGCCAACGGGTCCCCTCGTTGCGACCTCCACCAACTCGGCTCTCTCTGTCTCCGATCTGTCCCACACATCGGACAATCTGATACCACATTTCCCTCCCTAACGTCCTGTGGCAGCAGTATTGATTATCAGCATGGGCCTCCTAGTTTTAATTAGTTAGTTATTATATAGTCCCAGTGGTGCTGCGTGCAGTTTAGTATCCAACCTCTCACTCCAGGCTTCATCTCCAGGGATTTTAACCTCCTGTGCTTCTAGTGGTAAAACATTTCAACACTTTCTCAAGTTTTTAATTTTTTTTTTTTTTTTTTTTTGCGTGCTTTTCTACTCCCAACCTCCTTTTCCTCACACATAAACACGCACACATTCTCTGAACCCAAAACCGCAACTTTTCTTTTCTGTCAGCACCCCACCTTATAAATGCAACTCCATCGATTTAATCTAATGGATTTGTCTGGCTTGGCCTCTCTTTTTCACAGCGGCAGCTGCTTCCTCAAATGTGTTAAGGGCGGCTTCTCATCACGTGCAGACAAGGAAATTAAAGCACATGTATGTACTGAAGGCCCGTCA
>KV751326.1:6898603-6927021 GCA_001698575.1 Mola mola
AATATAATATTTGATATTTTAAATGTTGAAATAACTTTTTACTGATTCAAAGTCAACTCATCTTTTCCAGTGAAAAACAAAATTGTAAGTCTGCCACTGCAAATTAAAGAATTTTTTGGGCATTTTGTAAAATAAAATGATTTGGTGCTTATTGATAGGCAACGAGATTGATACCGCTGTCATGTTTATGACATATGAGGCTACAACCAGCAGCCAGCTAACTTAGCTTAGCAGGAAACAGATTTCGATGACTGTAAATAAAGCAAAACCTGCCGTAGCTATGAGTACTCCAGCTTCAAACTGTTTTTAATGGACAGATTGGTATCTCATCTTATCTTAATACTTAGTTAACTTCATGTTTATGGTTCAATACAAATTGAGTAAGTGAGAGAAAAATCTTTTTGTTTATTGAGTCTACGAGAGCTTGCTCTTTAACACGGCTACCGTGCGGTTGCTCTATGAGGGTAGAGAGGCACTGGGCTCTGCATTCCTCTGAGTTCCAGGCCGTTACATATCCAGCATGAATATCTGGTCCATGATGCCCAGCGAAGCGTGAGGTAGAACACAGCAGTAGAGTTTATGGGTGAGGAGGGTCAACATGTTTGATGGCCTCAGTGAGAGGCCGATAGAGAGGTCAACAAAGCTGCTGTGAGACCCCTCAGTTGCCTTCAGGCTGGGGGTCTTAAATCTAAAGACTTTTCTTCCGGCAGTTGTTACCTTTACTTGACTCGTAGGCAAAACATGATTGTGCGTGCGCACGTTGAGCTCCGTTAATGGTTGTTAGAGTGGGTAAGTTATAGCATGGCGCTCCGCTGCTCTTCCTGCCCCAGGGAGCCAGTGCTGTCAGGCCCTAAATACATCTCTCAGGCATGATGTCACCAGTAGTCATCAGCGGGCAGGATGTTTCCTGACATAGTAATAGCTCTACTGTGGGTAGTCACCCAGTACCCTGGAGATTAAACCCCCTTTATTTTTTATGGGATAAACAACTTGAGCAGTCTGCCCCTTCCTTGCACTCTGTTTTTCTTCCCCTCGCTCCTTTTAGCTCACGGAAATTATGACTTACTTGTTCCCAGTTTTGTATTTAAAACATTGCCGGACTCAGAGCAACAGTGAGAAAGATCATTGAGTCGCATCGGTGAAATGTGTGACGTGACCCAGTGTAAAGTTGAAATGCCAGTTTTTACCACATTCTCAACATAAAAATATCTGACTATATTGCTTTTCTTGGCTTCTAGTTTCAGTATCGGGTGGTAGAGTTAATGGGCTCTACAGGGAATTCACAAGGAGGTGCAGTTAATGGTGGCACAGTAATCTAAGGAGAAACGATGGTGGGATTGGAGGGGGGAGAGAGTTTAAACCATCAGTTGAGAGAAGTGAGAGTGGTGCCAGGGGTGAGAGCCCTCCCCCCCGCGGAGCAGCGGAAGCGTGCAAAGTGGGACTGAGGGGTGTGAGGGTGCCGAACAGACACTTGTGCTAATGCGAGCAGTCACATTTGTCCGCTGCTGCTCCGGAGCCTGAGGTGTTGGAGAAGTGTCTTAGGTCTCCAAGCCTGGCAGGACAGGGGGAAAGGAGGGGGACAAAATAGGAAAGAGAACCGAAGGGAAAGAAGGGACCTAAATAAGGAGAAATAAGAGAATGAAGCTTTTTGTTTTTGAAGCACTGTTTGCAAAACAGTGTAGCAGTCTGTCATGTAGGAATTTCTTACATTATCAGATGGCTTGGGGATGTCAGCGTCAATATCATTAGTTCGTGTTTTAGAGTAATTTAGTATATTCTTTCATTTTTCAAATGGCAAAATGATTTCCTTAAACAAGGAGCAGTAAACAGGAGTAAAGTGCAGGGAATATTTAAAGCAGCAGGATGGTGTTTTGGACAGTTTTTTGACCAGAAGAATTAGCTTTTTCCAGTTTTGGCTACAATTTGGTGTTTAGGGTGACTTCATTGGTTTTTTAGTGAGAATTGCTCCTTTAAAGATAGTCAAAGGTTAACCCCTTAACGCCGATCGTCGCAAACTCGCATCATACCGCTTACATTCAGACTGCGACCGAGATGGCATCAGCTTGAAAGCAAAAACACAAATAAACATTTTTTCTATATAATTGTAAATAAATTCAGGCATCAAGGGGTTAACTTTAGACAAAAATAGAGAACTTTTAGCAAAGGTACATGAAATAAAATTTATAAATCACTGCCGAGTGAACCTTCAATCTTTATTTGCTAGAAAAAGATCTGAGGTTACAAACAATCAACGGTGAAGAACATGACAAGTAAACTGCAGGCACTGCTGGGAGCCATAAATCTTGAAAGATGCTTACTCAGTGTTCGTATTTAGCAACCTTCTGGTTGCCAGGTGCACGGTAGGTTCGGGGGATGGAGAGGTCGTCATCATCCAGATGTCTCTGATGTGTGCTTCTGAGGATGTGTGTGGCCCGCACAAGTCAAATGATGTGGGATGACTGTGCATCATCAGCATGTATGTGCACATGCATGCTTGTGTGTGTGTTTATCTCTTTGCACGTGTTCGGTTGTTGCATCTCTAATTATGGATTACAGAAAGCCATAATGATTGTGTTACTGTGCTGTGACGTACACGGCTGTTCACTTCACAGGGAATACTTTGTGATAGTTGTATGTACATGTGTGTTTGTATGACTGTGAGGAACAGTAGCCCATCCACGCTGGCTACTTGGAACGAAGGGCTCATGTGGTATGAGAGGGCATGTTCGCCATGTTTGTGGTGTGTGCGTGTGTTTGTCATACAGGTGGGGCAATGGCTACCAACTTCCTCCCAGAGGAAGTCATAAATGCACCCGCTTGGCTTTGACTGTGCCTCTTCCCCTCTTCTAATGACTGCCATACTGCTATAATAACCGGTGAAAAGCCCAGAGACAAGAGCACAATCATGGCAAAGGCAAGCACTCCACTATGTTAGCTGCTCTCGTCCTCTCTTAAACTGTAAAGAAGAAATCATGTATTGAAGAGTTTTGTGTGTAGGAGTTTCACAGCAGCATCCAGTTGTTCACACAAGCAGAGATAAAGAGGTTTTAGAGCGAAGGCGCGGTCAGGCTTTCCCCAGAGGGAGTGCACCTGCACTGGGTTAGAGGAGAGGAAGGTCCCTGGCGCAGTACAAAAATTAGCAGACCCCGCTGCAGAGAGTTTTAAAGGACAATTGAGAACATGTGAAAGGATACAGTATATTCTTCTGTCGATGGATAAGAAAATGAAAATGCTGTGTTTTTCTTGGTGATGTGTTTGCAGGAAAACTGGATTTTATGGTCAGTCTCATGGAATGAGAAAGAATTTTAATATTATTATGTTTTAAAACTACAAATATATGATTAAAAATAAGAAAGAAGGCTCTGCAAACTCTTTTTTTTTTTTTTTTTAATAATGGAGAAAGCACTTTTTTTTATATACCCAAGTCCCCAAGATAAATTTTATAAAGAATCCATCCAGCCATTTTCTACCACCATATATAAGAACAAAAAATAATTATATGTTTCCATATCTGGCTCTATCACATTTTTAGACGATTAAGTCCAAAGTTCTTTGTGAATCCTTCAAAGCAGGCCTGCTTGGATGGAAAAAAAGTCAATTTTTTGAATTCCTCACAATATGCACACCATGAAGGCTACAAGCTGAGAGGACTATGAGGTCTTGGCTGGTTTGCTGTGAGGGGTCACAGGCCAGTATGGTTGGGAAACACCGGGCTAGTATATGGCATGAAGCAGAGTGTGAAGTGAGCTGCAGGTGTAATCATGAAACATGCTGATGACTCCCATGTGTTTTAGACTTTTCAGCTTTAGAGTGCAGTAAAGGGTGACTCGGGGCGTTGGAGGCTTTATGAAAGCCCTTTTTGATGGAGAAGTCCATAGTGCAGGACTAATGTTGACAAAGTTCTTGCGATGAAAAAAGATAATGAAGTTTGGTTATGGAATTGATGTTAAGTTGATTGTTTTGTACAGTAAAGTCCACATAACCTTGAACTCCATTGTTTCGTTTTTCGGAAGATTCTAATGGATTCTCAAACCAGTCATATTTGCGACAGCAGGGTTGGAGCCTGAAGCCAGGCAATATAATGGCTAACAGAGAGCAGAGCTGTCCCTCATTGAAGAATAATTAAATCCTTTCTTTACTCCTCTGGCCAATCATCTCACAGTGCTGCCTTTGTATAATGTCCTTTAACAACTGGGTTTAATAGAGACAGAAATGAAAGGGTATGTAGGGGAAAGAATTCACTGGGAAAACTTCATGTGAAGAGAAAAGGGGAACCAGGGCTGAGGCAGGTGTGCAAGTGTAAGAAATGGCACTTCAGTGCAAACTATTCCTAATCGCCAGTGTAAAAACTATACTGTTGCTTCGATTTGTGTGTGTGTGTGTGTGTGTGTGTGTGTGTGTGTGTTCCACTAAAGGGTGCACATTTTCAGAGGCAGCCAACTGTGTGAAACGTTGTTTAGTTGCTTGTGGTTGATATCTAAATGCTTGCAATTCGTGAGCATTTCAGCATGAGGCCTCTTCACTCAGTTCTCCATGCAAGCTGACGCTGGCACTTGTGTAAAGGTGTGGCTATTAGCCAAGTCCTAGAGATTTTCAGTTTAAAAGCTATCATAATATTTGCTGTGCTCCTTTTCTGTCATATTCCTTTATGTATCTGTTTGTATGTTGTTTGCATGTACATGTACGTGTGTGGGGTCCTTCGGGCTGTTGATGAACAGGGAGGTGAGGGGAGAGTCAAGAGATGATGAGAGACAAGGCGCTGACCCCTGGGATATCCTGCTGGGACGTGAGCGGAGCAGGGTCATGAGGGTCACTTCTTGATGGTTCAGGAGGGGTTGGAAAGCTGGGATGTCGGGGAAAAGAGAGAGGAGGAGATGAGGTTGTGGTACACCAAACATGGAGCCCCAACTCATGAGAACCAGATGAAAGGCAGACTGGATAACTCTCTTGGGCTATGGGGGGAAGAGAGTGAGAAGAGAGGGGCTCATAAAGCCGTCGTAGTAGGCCTACATTTCTCTATCACTGGCTCAGTGTGAGCCAGATGCATTGCTCCTAGTGTTAGTCCTCATAAATGATTTAGTGATAAGCCAAAATGTGTACTGCGTATCTATAGATATTTTTAATCTTAGTGCAAACCTGAAATGCTACGCTGGCTACTTGCTAGCAAGCGGGATTTGCAGAAGGGGTAAATTGTAGAAGATGTGAGGGAAAACGACACTTGCTGTTCGCCTCTTCTGCAAGAATATGATTTTTTTTGCTATAACATGCAGCTCCATGCCACACAAATGTTTAGTTTCACTTGAAGCCTCATGATCTGTCCGTGTCTCTCCGGACATATTTCTTTAACTTGGCAAAAGTGCTCAAGAGCTAGAAACACCATTCTCTGCATACATATAGCGTGTCCGTCAGATGAGATATTTTTGTTCACGTTTTCTTTTTCTTTTGCAGTGGAGCACGATAAGGAATTCCTACCAGTGCGGCGGCATCACAAGGAATTCCGATTTGACCTATCAAGGATCCCAGAGGGTGAGGCGGTCACCGCTGCTGAGTTTCGTATATATAAAGATTTCATCCATGAACGTTACGATAATGAGACTTTCCGCATCAGCGTGTACCAGGTGCTGGAGGAACACTCTGATAGGTAAGCATGGGTATGTTATGTTTTGAGCATCAATCATGTATGTGTCAGTATTGTTGACCAACAAGATTTTTCATGTTCATCAGGGGTTTATGACATGTACTGCACCCTGCCACCAGGGGGCATTCCAGACATTTTTTTTTTTTTAAAAAACGAAACACTTTGGTTATGCTTTTTGATTGTTTTGTTTTTTGTTTAGTGCCATTATTAGGTCAAGGTTTTAATTTGTCTTTGAGTTTTAACCTACCACGAGAAATACTAATGGCATTCCCATTAGTCTCAGCTGCTCTTTCAGTTTATTACTTATCAGCAATGTTTGCATGCTGATTTTAGCATTAGGTCAAAGAACTATAGCGTCACAGTACTACTTACATGGATGCACACATAAGTTCTTAATCAAAAAGCATTGTCATTGGTGGTTCATTTTCTTAAATGTGTTTTAAATTATGGGACTTTTTGATTGTCACATTTTAGCTGTGTTTGGTTTTGGTCTTCATACATTTCGTAACATTACTTTCGGATCTAGGAATTTATAAAAGCCTTTTTCATGATTATTTTGTTGTATTTTACAGACTGACGTGGTAATTAATTTGGTATTAAGAGAACATTTTTTTAATCAATAATTAGACTGAGCATACCCAGTAACTCCTAGACTTGACTAATCTGGGCGGTCCAGAAGGTGTTTATAAATTGGAAGTGGCTCATGTCCTGCTGTCCTCAACCACGCCTAAACATTTCTGTTGTCCAGAGGAAACAACACAGTCATTTATTCCTTTGCCAGAATGGGCCTGTGTACATGAATGAATCAGAGCTCTGTGACACACTATCTGCCCAGTCAGAAAATAGGTCGGGATACATGAATGGCCTCATGAAGAAAAGGGATTTTTAGTGACTAATGGTGACAGAGTAGAAAATCACAAATCCAGTGTGAAATGGATATGTATGACTTCAATTGCTACTTTTCACACAATTTTTTCAACTTTCCCAGCTGTTTTTTTTTTTCCTTCTCTCTTTCTTCTCTCCCCTGTCTCTCTGTCTTTGGCTTTTTGGCTCTCCCACAAAATTCCAGCCAGTGATGGACTGTGTGTACTCTGTGAAAGGACTGGTCGTTTATAAAGCCATTATTGTCAATTAAGAAAATGAAGTGTTCCCCTGGGCCTCGCCATCTGGAGCGCTTCCCACCTCCCTCCCTCTCTCGCTTTCTCGCTCCATCTCTCTCTCTTTGTTTCAATCGTCACACTCCTCCGACTCCCTCTTCCCGCTTCATTACTCTGCTCTGCGTTTCGGTCACTTAGGTTTACATGGTTTTTGACCCGTCTTTTGTAAATGTGCAGACAATCCACGTTGAACAGAAAGCTGATTTCTGTGTTCTCCTTCAGGGAGTCGGACCTCTTTCTGCTGGACTCACGAGTGATCTGGGCAGCAGAGGAGGGCTGGTTGGTGTTTGACGTGACAGCCACCAGTAACCACTGGGTCCTGAACCCTGGCAGGAACCTTGGTCTACAGCTGGCCCTGGAGAGCACAAATGGTGAATGTCATTCAGATGAGTGTATGACTAGGCTGTTGGGAAGTCACAGGTGGCTGTTAAACTGCTGACCCATGTTTTAGAAATAAAGAGACAGAGACAGAAATATATAGAAACCAGAGAAATGGCCATTGAGATAAATATACTTTAGATTGCACTACATTGGTGTACTTAGTGGAAACTACACTCTTGATTGTAATTGAAGTATGATAAATAGGAATTAAAGGATCTGATTCAGTTTCAAAGCAGTTACTGATTGTCCAAGGTGGACTGAGTTCAAGGGAGATTTTATTGGTGGACCTGGCCAATTCAGGGTAAAAAGTATGCATTTATACTAGATGAACTCATTGACTGTAATTGGAACAGGGATGAAGCTTCCAGCCTTCAAAAGTGAAGCCAATGCGCAAGTGCCTTAAACTTGCATTTTTACTAAATTCTAGCAGGGGGCGCTTTACTGGTTGCAAAAAATAAAAAGGTTCAAAAGTGAATAGGCCTCTATGCAAAAATGACACAGTTTCTGCCTCACTCGGCTGGCCCTAAAATGTGTACAGGCGCTGAATCTCCAGTTTAAAGCCTGGGAGAATAGCATATGATCATCATTTTGAAAAATATTTGGCCCCATTTAAAATAAATAGGAAGTTAAAGCAGGGTCATCTGTGGGACGTGGCTAAATTTTGATTGATAAGTCACGATCGGTCAATTAAGGAAGGGGCAGGCATTCAGTGACGTATAGCTGGAAACCAGCCGATATATGGAACAGCTGAAGTGGCTGAAGGGATTCAAACTTGCTGAGCACATAGAGATTGCTGCGTTTACTTTTTTTTTTTTAGTGTCGTCATTCTTTTCGTCCAATTTGGCCAATAGTGCTAATGCTAATGCTTGGTCCACCAAACGGAGTCATGAGTCAAGTGCAGACTGGGCATGCAGGTTGGCTCCCACGTCGCTGGATTATCAGTCAGATCTGCCCTTTGGTCCTCTTCTCTTGTCAAAAAATATATTTGAAAAACAACAAATCAACATGGCTTTGCCCATGAAGCCAATCTCGAGGTTTCAAAACTGGTGGTTCAGACGCCAATGGGTGATGTCATAGGGGGTTTACTTTGTTTAAAACTTAAATAACAGAAGTAAACATTATGACTTGCCTTTACTCTTCCAACAGGGCTAAATCAACTATATGTATCACGGCAACATAAGGCTGATATCACTGGATGTCACAAACATCTGTGCTATAAAAAAAAACAAGGACGTATTGTGACTGCTGTCCTAAAGCTTAGTCATTCTTTGCGTGTACAAACGAAGCCATGCACCTCATCATTCCTCATCATTCATCCGTCATACCCTCAGCCTCATTAGAAGGCATGCAGAAAATACATTGCGTTATCACTGAGATAACATCTGAGCAGACGTTTGTCAGCACAGGGTTTTGGATGGTAATCAGCAGAAAACTTTATCAGCAAACAAGTGTGAAGTGAGAACATTAGCTCCCACTGGATGGCAGGATGTTACATGCAGATACTGGGCTGGTTTTCTTGGTGTGGGAGGGGTGTGCTGGAGGGGCCATATCTATGAGTCTGTGTTTGTGTGTTGGACCGGGTATGAAGGGTTATAGGTGAGCATGTACAGACAGGCGTATGGGACGTCCCGTCGCCAGCGGCAACCAGAAGCCCTGATTTACCAGACGATCGTCAGACGTGCATTCTTCTGTGTGAGAAACTAGACAAACACTGCCCGGAGTGCACATGCATGCGCACACTCGCACCATCACCCACACACTTTGTGCACGAAAACACAAGTGGATAGGCCTTGATGTTTAGTGCTTAATTTCTTCATGGTTGACAAGGAAAAAAAGGGAAAGGAATTCACAGAGGAAAATGTATAAAGCTGACATAGTCAGGGACAAGAAGAAGGTGGGCATACATTTATTTGATTTCAAATGCTTGTATGAATAAACTGTCTGTAAAGAACACCTGTTGTACTAGTCTCTCTGTCTCCCCCTGCAGGTGAGAGTATTAATCCCCGTGTGGCAGGTCTGATTGGCCGCAGTGGGCCTCAGAATAAACAGCCCTTCATGGTGGCCTTCTTCAAAGCCACCGAGGTGCACCTGCGAAGCATCCGCTCAGCATCAGGGGGAGGAAAACAGCGCAACCCCAATCGCTCCAAAGGGGCGAAGAGCCAAGAGGCGCTGAGAGTTACCAATGTTGCAGGTAAGCACTTATACACTGATTTATACTGTTGTACTGAGTTGAATCCTGTTTAAATCTGGCTTTGATTGGCCATTATTCTCCAAGGGACAGCGCAAGTGTCTGCTCAATCACAAGCAAACACTTTCAGGAATCCACAAATATACAATATTTCATTAAAACCATGGCATTTGGAATTGTTGTGATTTTTGCAAGACAAACCATGAGGTGCATATTCTCAGTGCCTTTGTTTTAGAAGTTTGAGAGGGCTGTGTTTATGTGAAGTGCTGAAACATTAGACCATAATGCCTGTGCATCAAATATCCCTCTGCTGTCTTTGTTTATTTACACGAGCATTACGGAGCAGTTTGGGGCCAAGTTCCCTGCATAGAGGTAAGGCAGCACAGGCTTTTATGGCAGAACACATCTGCGGTGTGTTCTGGGGCAGACCGAGGCTAAAACACATGGCCCGAATGGGCCTGTTTGGAACTAGCAGCGGTCTTTCACTGGATGATGAGAACCAGTCGCTAAGATCACTTCTAATGTGAACCACTCTCGAGAACTCTGCAGCACACAGCGCCAGGGGTCACCGGAAGAGGAGAGAGATACACCATTTGACGACAACAGACAGATCTTTGGGTTAAGAGGAAAAGAAATGCTGAAATGAGGGAAGAGAAAGGAGAGATGATAAGGAAGGGCAAAACTGCGTGTTGCACATGTGTCTCATCCAGTGGAAACTCCAAGCCCAGCCGACTGACCCCTAAGCAGGGCGGCCCATTTATTTTAAATCATTACCAAACTGCTGCTGTATCTGGATGTGATTTCCTTCAGCTATTGTTTAAAGGTTAATGTTTGTATGAGGATAGTGGCTGTGTTTAGGCATGTTTTTCATCATCTCGGGCTAATTGGGCCCTGACTACACTAAAATAGTTACTCTGGCTGAATGTGATAATAGCACATGTATTGGAGTATAATCTATTGTCTTTCTTTGTCCGTCTTCTTTCACAGAAAACAGCAGTACTGATCAGAAACAGGCATGCAAGAAGCATGAACTCTACGTCAGTTTCAGAGACTTGGGGTGGCAGGTACGGAAAGCATTCCTCTCCTAGGTGGCCAAAGTTGCTTTGCCCAACAGGAGCCTATCTCAGACACTCCTGCTGGCTGATCCTGGTGAATGACACACCACAATCAGCCCACAGCCATGTTCACTGTCATCAGGATGTATTCACTGAAATCTCTCCACATTGTGTTCTCTTACCACAAAAAGTGCGTCTTTGGGTCACCGTCTGCCTCATATGCTCATGGTACAAAGCTGATAAAGATTTGGCCCAAGGCTTTGGCTTTCAAGCTTGATTGGTGCTGGGAGTAACGACTTACAAAAGGGTACAGTAACATATTCCATTTAACATTTAGTAATGTTGATTTACATCTACTCTATCATTTAATGCGCTACCAGCCTCAGTCAGGTTTGGATCCTAACGCCTTCCCTCCAAAGGGAATCCTGGACTGGAGGCCTCCTAATCAAATGCTCCTCCGTCTCCAGAGTCAGCTCATCTCCGTGTCTACATTTTCAAAATGGATATTTAATGTTATAACCTATGGCTGCAAGTAACCGGCGCATAGAACATGAGAGGGCATTTGTGAAGCTATACAATATTGCCCACAACTGGATTTGTCAAGTTATTAACATCTATGTGTATAGCCTAAAATTACAAATGAAAATTTGTCTCTGAGGATGTGAGGATATCTGTGACACCCTCTGCCCTTAGACCCGCTAACTGGGTGAGAAGAACCTTAAAAATCCCTAAACAGCAGAACCACAGCGGAGGGATCCTTCTCCCTAGGACGGATAGGGGTGCAATTGATGTGATATGCACAGAACAAAACAATATGACAATGTTGCTGATACATGTTAAAATATGTGAAATCCATGAGTCCAAGAGCAAGTGAAAGCTCTAAATCTAGAGGTGTGTGTAGTCCTTGGTCCAGAAGAAGGTATAGTGAATGGATCTAGGTGATGCAGGGCCATCCAAGTCACATGATGTTTTTGCTCTTTGACTATTGGTTAACTAGTAATCTACTGTATATTATGTTACATTTTGAAAATAACTTACCGAACACTGAACCTGGTTATTTTGACCAGAGACCAAGACCAACTTCTGTTCACATGTGGTCATATGAGGCAGATCCGTCTCAAATTTGCATTCAAGGTGTGCGGGTGTGCCAATACTCAAGCATAATGTAGCAGCTTGAGTCTGTGCAGGAGCGCCAATCAGGTTCCAGCCCGATCATTTTAAGTTTAACTTAAAGGCAAACAAGTCAAGAGTCATAAACCTCCCACAATTCATTCACCAACTATATTCATATGAAGAACCAAGAAAAATTCCAGAATAAAAACAGTAGACAATTGAGCAAACAAGCAACCACATAGGCAAACAAACACAACTGAATCGCCATTGGCATCACACCAACACAAACAGTTTGACTTTAACCACAATTTTTATTACCGGGGCCTAGTTCAGTTCTGTTTCTTAATAGCAGAGAAAAAAGTTCAGCATCCAAAAAACAAAATTCCTCTCTGGAAACCTCCTGTGACCCCCTTTGGAAAAAAAAAAAAAGAAAAAAAAAAAAAAAAGCAAAGCAGTCTATAGCACAGTATTTTTCCACTTCTGTAACTAAATTTGTCTTTGTCTCAATCCACACTCTCAGGACTGGATCATCGCTCCGGAGGGATACGCAGCGTACTATTGCGAGGGAGAGTGCGCCTTCCCGCTAAACTCCTACATGAACGCCACAAATCACGCCATTGTGCAAACCCTCGTGAGTAACCATGAACACGAGGAACAAAAACCCAGCAGTCATGTTAAAGAGTCTAATCATTTCATCACTTGTCAAGACAATGCGGCCGCCGTTGCAGACTAGTGTTTATAATGATCCAAACGGTCGCAGATTGCGTTGTTGAGCAACCTGTAATCAGTAATGTAAAACAGGAAAACATTCTCAATATGTCTTATTTTGGGTTTTTTTCCCTCCCCACGGTACTTTGATCCACCGTTTAAAGCCGTGTGTGATGATGAATTTAACATTTGAATTCCCTCCTCCCAGGTCCATTTTATTAACCCAGAGACGGTTCCCAAGCCGTGTTGCGCTCCCACACAGCTCCACGCCATCTCAGTGCTCTACTTTGACGACAGCTCCAATGTCATCCTCAAGAAATACCGCAACATGGTGGTCAGAGCTTGTGGCTGCCATTAGACTGTCAGCATCTTCACACACACTAGCACACACACACCACATTCTAGTAGCCAGGGCTTCTCCTTGCTGTTGAACACGTTGAGAATGGATTACAAAGTCTTCTGAGAGTTCACGCTGGGGAGTGCTGAAGAGACTCTCCTTCCGTTTTCAAGGTTGTCCTGAAGTTATTACCACGTCAAGTGGCTGAACAGGAATTTCAGTCAAGTTTAGCTTCTTTTACATACACACACACACACACACACACACACACGTTTGTGCTTTCTACTGTGTATACAAGACATTAAAAGCAGTGATTGTACTGTATATGCATTCAATCTTTTTTTTTTTTTTCCAATAATTGTTATTGTAGGTTATCCCTTAACTGTACTAGTATATATATTGTGAATTTCTTTCATGTACAATATTGTGTAAATATTTTTTTTTTTTCCAAACAAAGCAAGAGTTGTATTTATTTGTATGTAATGCTGTTATCTTTCACCTGATCGTACACACAATCTCTGAGGAAATGAAAATGACTGGACAGGAAACTACTATGACACGAGTGCTGAGTCCAAACCCGAATGCATCTCTCTCTCTCTCTCTCTCTCTCTCTCTCTCTCTTTCTCTTTCTCTCTGCGCCTCGCACTGCACACGCTGAGGGTGGGAGGCAATTCATGGAAAAGTTAGACCGGTGGAAATGTCTGCGTAATCCCACAGGTCGAGGCTTTTACCTGACGCACAATCAGCTGAACGGTCAGAGGAAGAGGGAGCTTTCTGTGTGAGGCGTTGTGTTCTGTGTGCTCGACATTTTCAGGTTTCTGTTCCTCTGCTGTAATACAATCTGTCATATTTAAAAGGTCTATTTATTGAGAGCAGGCTAAGGCGTTCTACAGAGTGCTCCGACATCTCAACCAGGTTTTTACTGCTGAACTGGTACTGAACAATAAACTTGGAGAAAAGCAACAAAACCAGCTCGACGTGTTTAATGAATAATAAATGCTGAATTTAATTGCCAAGTTGACGAAGGGCACATGCTGGCACCGCGCTTTCCTCATACATCTGTTCTCTCGGAGTATTAGAAAGTATTTGAAATATCTGCTTGGGTGGCTGGCCGCTGCATCCTTTGCTGCTGAGATCTGTACGAGTATCATTCAAAAACAAACTACAAAAAGGCTTATAACTCGTTATTGTGTGTGTGTGTGTGTGGGGTGTGCACGTATGTCTTTGTGCTTTATAATTGTGGGATGGGTGTGTCTTTTCCAGATTGGAATTTGCTGCATGAATAAAAAGAACTTATAGAATATTTGGCATGTACTTTATATAATTAAACCTGCATGTGATGTAGTGGATTGGAGCTTTTACGGGGCTCAGTGCAACGGCAACCTTGTGTTAATTATCCAATGAGTTACATCCAAGAGTCAAAAGGGACAATGGAAGCTTCTGCCGAGTCTTTTTTAAACATCCAATATTGGTGACTGACACCTTCACAGGGTTCAAAATGACAGCATTTGCAACAAGTTTTCAAGCTTTGTTTTAAAGTCCAAGTTAGTGACAATGAATTATTTACTCTTGAGGGCGACCTGATTAAACGGACGCTGACATGGCGGATAGCTTTCTTACACAAGGCATGATCATTTAACATGGTGTTCAGTGAAATTCAAACCGGCTGAACTGGAGGGTCGTGTTCCTGCTTGTGAACAACTTTGCAAAAACATCACCGTCTGTCTAACTGATGCTTCACAAAGTGTTCCATCTTTTTTCAGTATAAAGGGTACAAACAACAGATTTTCCCTGGAATAAATTTACAAAAATACCTGGTTTCATTGCTTGCCAGAAAGTCACTATCTTTGACAACTCTCATTTATTGGGAAATTAATGAATAATTACAATAATTACAATGGATGCACCAAAATTTTGGCCGATACTGATAACTGATTTTAAATGGCCGATAGCTGATATTTACAGATGTGGATATGATTTCTATAAAAACTTCATGAACCTTAGTGTGTGCACATCTCTTTTCACAGTTTGGACACTTCTATAAAAATATGTTTCTGCCATAATCGACTTTTAAAAACACTGAAACACACGTAATCAATGACACAGTTGAAAATGCCCAGACAGCAGACATCGCCTCCTCTGAATGTAGTGTGCATATTGCATCTGCCAGTATCAACTTTGCTTAGCCAAACAACAAACAAACATGCTCATACATTTTTTCTTCTCCCGTTTTATTTGGCAGCCTGTTGGTGCATTACCTCTACCGTCTGAAACCGGGTGGATCATGTAACCTCATAACAGTAGGCCTCACCAAAATAATGATCATGACGAGCTGGATTGTGAAGATAGCAGGGAAGATGAAAGGCCACCAACGGACACAGCTGGATGATTTCGATCATGATCACAGAAAAGCCCCGTCAATCATTAATGAAAGACACAAGCTCTCTACCCAAAATTTGAGCTGCTCCCATCAGGGTGACACCGTAGAATCCCCTGGCTATGAAGAAGTTCTAGAAAGGTTACAATATACAAAACAAACAAAGAAAGAAACAAAACACAATATGAGAGTATGGGTTGAATACTATGACTCTGAATGCTCATCGCATGTTGTAAAATTGAGAGAGGAAACATGGGCTGCTGTAACTCTGGGTGGTCTTTCATTTATTAATGTGGTATTTATTGTTTTTAATTCTGCAGCTGCTTGTGTTCATATTGTCAAATGGGATCAAAGAGTGTCCTGATTTAGCTGGACAATAAAGTTATTCTCTTCTATTCTATTCTGCGTGTGCCTCTCAAACAAAAGCATATCAGGATTTTTTTTTTTTTAAACTTTTATTAATGAAGTCCAGCATTCAATATATTCTAGATTCACCACACGCAAAACTAAAATGTATTAAGCATTTTACGATTTTGATTTGACAATTATTGTCTGCAACTAAATAACTTCAATTCAGTGTAACTTTATAAGCCATCATCCTCAAAATTAAAACAAAAAATCTGGAAATATTTCACTTCACATGTAATTAATATGGACTATATGAAATGTTCCACAATATCCTACTTTCATGAGATGCATTAGAAAGGTTGTTCTATCCTTTTAATTGATCAGGACTAATGACAAAAATCAGCTTGCATTCTACTCCATGCAGCTTGTATATTTTTCTTCTATACGACAGAAAATACAGCTAAATGATCACGTTGGTGTGCACTGCCCTCTGCCGGCGAAACTTACCCTGTGTCTGTGCTTCTGTCACGCGTTTGAGAATTTGAGGGGTTTTATACGTCCCTCTTATCGAGCTCAGCGTTGGATTCTCATCATCAAGCCCGTCACTGCCTGACCTGACCGAAATACTAAAATCAGCATGACAAAAGTTTGTGAGAGAGGAGGAAGAAAAAAAAAAGAAAACCCTTACACCGACACACTTTCGTTTTCCTACGCGCGCATGTTTCGTTATGAGCCCCTGTGTGTGTGTGTGTGTGTGTGTGTGTGTGTGTGTGTGTGTGTGTGTGTATCACTCTAAAGTTTGAATCTGTCCATGAACCCTGGGTGCCGGTCCACACCTTCAGTCCACGTGCTGATTCCTGTGGGGGTGATTGGAAGATTGTCAAGAGTAATAAAGATGTTGATTGAGCAATCCTGTTAAACGTATCTGCTGTTCCTGAGTTTTTGTGATCCCAACACGCAATTCGCGCTTTATTTCGCCCTCTGACAAAGTCAATTGCGTCTCTGTCGGCTTTTAAATGATCCGTAGCTCTGTGCCCTGCTCGCTTATTACCAGCATTGGTAAACCTTACTCAGTCATGGGTTAAACCCTCGAAGCGAGTCAACAAACGAGGGAAACCGAAAGTATCACATCGGCTCAAACTTTCGCTTTCGCTCCACACGGTTGGAGGTAGCACTTCTGCATTTTAACGTTGCGGGAAATTCCGTGGGTCTAGAGCTTTTACAAAATTATTATTTCAATATTGGTACCATATATAGAGATTTTTTTAATTTGCAGCCACGTTAGAGGCGAGAGCGGCATCAGAATAAAAATTATTGGATTTCCATTTGTGGGGAAGGGACGCGAGTGCACTGATCGAGCCACTCTGCACATGTACAGTAAGGCATCTCTGAGAAGTTTTGATTGGGTTGAAGATGGAAACAGGAGCTAAGATGCACATGAAAGAGTGGCTGATAGCTCAGATAGAGAGTGGGAAATATGAAGGACTGTTCTGGGAGAATGAGGACAAAACCATGTTCAGGATCCCGTGGAAGCACGCAGCCAAGAAGGATTACAAGCAGACGGCGGATGCAGCTCTCTTCAAGGTCACGTTCAGTCTGTTCCAAAAGTCAGTTATATGTTCTGCATTCTTTGCACACAAGGTGAAATATTTCTGGCCTTTTTTGTGTTTGAATTTTGATGAAGATTGCTCATACGGTTACAGCTAAGCAGCTAAGTATTCTAATATTTGAGATGTGTGTGTGTGTGTGTGTGTGTGTGTGTGTGTGTGTGTGTGTGTGTTTTTTTAGCTGTAAGCCATAGTTATCAAAAATAAAACAGTGATATGCTTTAAATATTTAAGTTTAACTTGTGTGAGTCTGGAATATGTTAAATGTTCACGTTCTTAAATAACGGATTAAAAAAAATCACAGTACTCCACACATTCATCAGCCACACCAGCTACCAGCCACATTTATCTGAGACGCATAAGAGGTTGCAGGTGGCCAATTTTCCATTCTAAACATTAACAGAGGCAAAATGAATGATTTGATTATTATTGGATTAATGACTACATACCTTGCTTCATCATGATAGGAAAGCAATATTGCTGCAAATCACAAAACCATTGCTTTGTCAACCACTAGATGTCCAGTTGATTAGCCACGACCATCTAATCGGTCTGGATCTGGAAGTCCCTCAGGATCTCGACCGTTCTCAATCACCTTTGGAGTTGTTGCCCACTTTGGTCCTGGAACCTCCAGCCCATACTCGGCACAGATGTTTCTGTATACTATACCGGCCTCTCGGTTGTGACGCTCCGAGTATGCCGTACCTGCCTCTTGTTATGTGCTGCACTGTCTCAGGTGCATCTTCACACAGTCTGCACCTTGGGTCCTGTCTGATCGATCTTGTGCTCAAGGCCTGTTCTTGTGCTGCCATGATCAGTGCCTCTGTGCTGTCCCTGAGACCAGCATTCTCCAGCCACTGGTATGTTTTCTCGATATTGTCCACTTCCTTTATATGTCTGGTGGTACATCCCGTGAGGCATTCACTTAGCAGGTCATCATTTAGGGCCATCTTTTTGACGTATTACTAGATCTTTGTAGGTTCATCTTGGAGAGTGGTTCTGACGCTCAGTAATCCTCGGCCTCCCTATTTCCGCTATAGCCTCAGGGTGCTGGACTTGGGGTGAAACCCTCCATGCATGGTGAGGAGCTTCCTTGTCTTGATATCTGTGGCTTCTCTCTCCTCCTTTGGCAAGGTTATTATACCAGCAGGGTAGCTGATGACGGGCAGGGCATAGGTGTTGATGGCTCGGATCTTGTTCTGACCATTCAGCTGACTTCTCAGGACCTGCCTTACTCTACGTAGGTATTTGGCTGTGGCCGACTTCCTTGCGACCTCTTCATGATTTCCATTTGGCTGTGGGGCCACAAGTATGTATATCACCCCCTGGTAGTTCAACCTCTTCCGTTGTGATCATCTTGCCTCTCTTTTAATATCATTCGGCTACACTTGTCCAGCCCGAATGACATTCCGATGTCACTTCTGTGGATCCTGGTGATGTGGATGTGCTCACTCTTCGCATACAGCTTGATGACATCCCTGTAGAGGAGGTGGCTGATCGTTGTTCCATTTCTGAACCGGTGTCCAAGGCCACTCTTTGCGATGTTCTGGCTGACGGGGTTCAGCCCAATGCAGAACAGCAGGGGGGATAGGGCTTCTTCTTGCAACAACTTCAGCTTGTTGGTCTCTAAGTCTATATCTGCTCTCTCTCTTTATATATATATATATGTTGGTTTTTTTTTCAATCTTCACATGCAGGCATGGGCTGTGTACAAGGGCAAGTACAGAGAGGGGAGAGATAAAGCTGACCCCACCATGTGGAAGACCCGTCTCCGCTGTGCACTAAACAAGAGCACAGACTTCCAGGAGGTCCCTGAACGCAACCAGCTGGACATCACTGAGCCATATAAAGTTTACTTCATCAACAATACATCATCCAGGCCAGCAGGTGAGGTCAAAGAAAGCCGCCCCTTTCCTTTCAAAATCCCCTTATTGAATGTATCAATGGTGTTGGGCAGTGGTGGCCTCTTAATCGCGGTTCCACTCAATCTTTGACTTCTTCAGATCCTCCTCAGACGAAGGATCAAGCAGTCCAGCTGAAGAAATCTCAGAGGAGCACTGATTTTCTGGACAAACAGGTAAACCAAAAGCACAGAGCCAGTAAACTACAGTACTGACTACGTTTACTATAAAAAGCATAACATTTCACAGTGGTTATACGTACAGTATTTGTATATATGTGTGTTGGTAAACTGTTCTTGTGGACAGAGTGTCCAAGAAGGAGGACTTTAGTCATGTTATGCTAAGAAGTATTTGTAAGAAACTTCAGAGCAACTGGATTAAACTGATAAAATTTTGTAATCCATGTAGGAGAGTTTTGTAAAATGTTAATTCTTAATCTTTGTTCTTCAAATACTGATGCTCTGGGAATGAGACTTAACACTCCACTGTTACATACTGTACTGTACCATCAAAAATTCTTAGCTATATGTCACATTATCAGCACCTAATCTAATTTTATTGCTTTATTATCTGAAGGAATCATTTCAAGCAACCAAAGATGGGAAACCATTGACAGGTCAGTGTCATAAACTTGTACAGCTTTTTTCCATTTTGTTTGACAGTTACAACAATTTTACAATTAGGAGTGTTGTCACAGTGGTGGTTGTATGTATGGCAGTCCTCCAATGGCATCTAGATGTCGGTGTCTCAGACAGATGAACATACATCTTGTCACCACAACAGAAACTCCTACTGTACGGTATCATTGCATATTGAAAGGATAAAAAAGGAACTAACAGGCTTATAGTCAAAAAAAGGCCAAATATTCCCATTGAGGATCTCTACTTTCTAGTTGGCTTAGGTTTAAGTACCAGTACGATGTGAGATGGGACTCAAGAATGTTTGTTTTGCCCCTGTCCAGTCTTGGGTGAACAGGGACCGACATCCTTGGGGCTTTAAATGGGTTAAGTGAGCATATATTTTATAGATCCTCATTGGTTTGCTCAAATAGGACCCAAATCTAGTATTAGAAATAGAGCTGCAACGAATAATCCATTAATCGACTGAAAGAAAACTAATTGACAACTATTTTGTTAGTCGGATAATCATTTCAGTCTTGTTTTGAGTAAAACTTTAGAACCTTTGTGGGTTCCAGAGTCTTAAATTTGCTATTTTTAGGATCTAACCATGGGCTCTGGAAAAATGTGATGAACGTTTTTCACTATTTTTGGACAATCTATCGAGCAAATGACTAATTGGTCGTGAAAATAATCACCAGATTAATCTATGATTAAGAAAATCGTTAGTTGCAGCTCTAATTGGGAACGTACTAAGGACTG
Organism: Mola mola; assembly: GCA_001698575.1. Classification (NCBI taxonomy): domain Eukaryota; kingdom Metazoa; phylum Chordata; class Actinopteri; order Tetraodontiformes; family Molidae; genus Mola; species Mola mola. Next base: position 6,918,793 of record KV751326.1, read on the forward strand.
TATCTCTCTGCTCTTTAGAGATTCTGATGCGGGAGCACATGTACTGTGAGATAACAGGTCAAAAAACTGAAAATCAAGGCCCTGTTCCAATTAGTTTCTTCAGTCCCTCACTTACTATATCAGGTAAGAAAGCTTATGCACAGCAACAAACCCACCTGAACGTCTTGTTGCACTGGGACCTGGAACCTGGAACACAAGTTGCCTTTTGTGTATACAGATTTCCGTATGCAGGTGATGTTGATGTACCAAGGCCAGAAAGTGATGAAAGTTACCACCAATAGCCCCGACGGGTGCTTCATAATGCAGGGCTGTGTCCCCCTGGGAAATGAACGTATCTACGGACCCTGCAACGCCCAGCAGCTCTCCTTCCCCTCCCCTGTCTCCTTGTCCCTCCCATTGTATATGGCTGAAGCGATGAACCGGCTGCTTTGTCATCTGGAGAGGGGTGTGCTGCTATGGGTGGCCCCAGAAGGGGTGTTCATCAAGCGTTTCTGCCAGGGCAGGGTGTATTGGAACGGTCCCATGGCCCAACACGCTGACCGACCCAACAAACTGGAGCGAGAAAAGACCTTCAAACTGCTTGATGTACCCTCATTTCTCAATGGTAAGGGTGTGCAAACCCACTTTAACAAGAACAGAATCAAATATTTAAAAACCCTGTTTGCACGATATACACACAATATGTTGAAATGAAAAAAAATCAGCATCCTCCAACACAAAGTGTTTTTGTGTTCAGGACTCCAGAGCTGTTTACAGGGAAAGGGTTCGAAGCCATCGTATGAGATTGAGCTCTGCTTCGGAGAGGAGTATCCAGATCCCAAAGTACCTAAAAACAGGAAGCTGATCATGGCACAGGTGGGTGAAAAAGAGGGCAAATGTTGTTAAACATTATTCATTTATCCTTATCTACTGTGGCTGACGTCTTTCTTTGACATTAAGACTTTGACCTCCAAAGGACTCTAAAAACTTCTGGATGCACACTATGTTTTAATACGACAAAATTTACATTCTGAAAGACAGTTGGCTCTTTTCAGGCACCGATTCCCCTGTTGCAATGTTTATTCTTTATTCTTTAAATTTAAATTGACTTTAAATGTCTATGTTTTGCATTCATTTTTCAATGGAGGCCGAGCAGAGATCCCCCTCTGACTTTAGTGATATATCAACAGTGTGTATCCAATGGATTTAATATCAGAGCTTTGATCAACCACTAAAAAATGGATTTACTCTGTTATCGAGGCAGACCCTAGCCAGTTATTCCTGTGACTGCTCCCTCTAAGTCAGAGTGCAGCAGTGGCACTTGAAGCCACCACTAGAGGTCCTCATAAGCATGCTGTCTCCTGTTGAACAGGTGGTGCCCCTGTTTGCCGTGGAACTGCTGGAGAGGTTCAACTTGGAAGAGAAGCAGCCGACTCTTACCTCCATTTCAGATGGATAGAAGACGTAGGAAAACAGAGAAAAATACCTTGCATCACCATGTACAGTAACATCAGTAGATATGTAAATGGAAAAGAGACAATGGAGGTGGGGGACTGTAGACCCAATCGGAATAAGTTATCATTTGTGTTTTTTCTTATATTGATTCTTTTTTCCTCGTCCACTATGCAGATGGACTGTATAGTGGAGAGTACTAAGTTGCTGTTGAGGCAAATATTTTGTTTAATCCAATAAAAAATTCTTAATAAATCTTTTTTCAATGCAAAAAATATGCCTGCATTTTTAATATATTCTGCACATTAAATGATTTTTTAAATACATATTACCTTGCAACACAGGCAGAGAATAAACAGACACATTTAGTAATATCTATAAAGCTTTTTTTTCTTTATTTCTAGCGAACATCATTTAACAGATTCACAATTTTTAAAAATATACATTTTTGTAGCTGTAACATTTAAAAAGAAAAAAAAGAACAAGTAAGGTTTTCCTTTTGAAAATAATAATAATAAAAAAAATACCAACACAAAACTAAAGTGAGAGAGTGTGCTGAATCAGAGGAGATACCCGTATCTGAGTTTTAAAATGGGAACAGAAGCGTACAGTACACAGGGGTCAAGAGTATTCACAAAGCATCATGTTCCAACGTGTTATTAGCACCATTACTCTTTAGCCGCACTGCACTTTTACTCTTTCCATCATTCAGCTTTTAATGGAAAAACACTATGAGTGTCGAGGCGATGTGGCACAGACCTGTCTGTGTGGGTAGGATTGTCTGTTACGCATTTTTCATTAGTGTTCTCCCTTTTCTCAGAGATAATGTTAAGAACATATTGGAGGGTAATGCCTTGATGAACATTTTTTTTTTAAAATGACTCCCAGTGATGAGAATAAAAAAAGGCGAAGAGTTGCTCATACATTCACCTTGCCTGCCCAGGCCGACACACAGACGTCGGCTCAGAAGCAAGAAAATAAAAAAATGCATTGCAAAATTGACAGAGAAGTTGCATTAAATCTTTTTAGCATATTTACTGTATATAACATTTGTAATGTAATATATATAGTCAACCTTTGTTCATTTACATCTGCACTCCTTCAATAGAGTTTACTTAACACTGATTGTAAGTCTATACCCTGCAGAAAACACTGTCAGTAAATAGGTTTGTGTGACAACCATTACAAAACAGGGTGAACACAGACAAGTGCTTGATTGTCTCACTAAATGTCTTCAGTGTGTCTGGAAGGAGCCAAACATAATTCCTTCAGCTGCTGCCCCTTTCAGGGCTTTGCTGAGTAAAGAAAGGAAAGGAGAGGAAAGGGGTGAGTGCAACAAGGGTTAGAAGGGAATAGTAATTTGGGCATCAGTTTTGGACACCGGCAAATTGCGTTTTGTATTTGTTTTTTATTCCTTCCCTGCAACCCTGCCTTGAGGTCTCTCCATTGTTTGTGTTGGTGGGTGTAACAGAGACAAGGAGGGTGTGTATGTGCTTGTGTGTGTAAATGTGCGTTTATATATATGTATTTCCAAGTTTCTACTGCCACTTCATTAGCTTTGAGCCATGAAGTAAATCCAGGAGGCCAGGAGCATCAGTTCTGGTTGAAAGAAGGGTATCTGGGGCAGACCAGCGCCGTTTGCGTGAACGTGGATGCTGCTGAATGGGAACTTCTGCAGGCAGAGTGTGCGGAGAGGCTGGCACTGTAGGAGGTGGGTGGTGAGGAAGAGGGGGAGGAGGAGGTGGAGGTGGCATCTCCTCCCTGTGCGAACTGCTGGACCCTCTGGAGGAGGCTTGGGTGCGATGGGTCCTAGAACTGGTACGATTGTGTGTCCGATGGGTTTGGGTGGGTGTGGGGGTAAGAGCCAGGCAGACGTCCCCCTCCATGAGCTGGCGGCAGGGCAGGCCATAGAGCTGTGAGGTTCTCTGGGGACAGCAAGAAGACCAGCCTCGGTCCTGCACAAAGAATGGATACTCCACCAAGACCTTCAGAAGCTCCTAAACAAAACCACAACATGGTTATACACTCGCTAAATATCAGCACAATCTGACTTTAATATGCAGCAATATACGAAAGGAATCACAAGGATCTGAAAAGTAATGATCTACCGATCAGCACCTATTCAGGAATCTGTTTTTGATTATGCTGTAATGCAGATATCTGTAACTAAATTGTACAGTGAAGCAAAGAGAATGCTGACCTGAGTGTTGAGGTCTGTCAGGTGGACCTGCAGGTGGCTGAAGCCCTGGACACTGCTGGGGGAAATCAGCAGGACCGTGCAGGTGCTGAGGTGGAACTCTGGCGAGGTGTCTGCGCTCCTTAGGAAGTCTTCAGTACGCATCTCCTCCACATGCTTCAACCGACCACTTGCCAACTCAATCAGAGTACCCTTGGTGAAGTGAGGTAGCAGCGCCGGATGTGTGGGGTTAAGACCCGGGGGTGAGGTGTGAAGATGGGAAGGAGATAATTCTCGACCTCTGTCTCTTTGTCTTTCCTGTCTTCTCTGGCGCTCACTGTGTGTCTCTTGGTCTTTGTCTTGCTTGAGATCCCTCTCTTTGTCTTTGTCTTTACCTCTCTCCCAGTCCCTTTGCAAAACCTTTTCTCTTTCTTGGTCCTGATCTCTTTGTGACCTGTCATGGTTGTTATGCAGACCCAGAGGGGAGTGTGGTGAGTTTCTTAGACCGTGCTGCCTGGGGCCTTGCTCCCTGTGCAGGTTGTACAGAGGATTTCCTGAGGGGCTCAAAAGCGGGTAGGTCTGGGACTGAGGGGTGGCGTGGCACACTGATCCCAAGGAGTAGTAGATCTGGGCTTCAGCTGGTGTGGCCCCTAAAGGGTCGAAAAGTACTCCTCTACCTGCCCTGGGGACTAATCCCAGGGCATGGGGACTGGTGGATAGTAAATTGGAACTGCTCTTAACTATCCCATGCAGATGTCTGTCCTGCAGTGAGGAATGTTGCTCAGGGCCCTCTTGTGCTTGACGGTCTGACAAAAATGCTCCTCCAGAATGAACATGAGATGGTATATCTTCCTGTTGTCTCCGTCCACCATTAGTATGGGAGCTGTGTGGACTGCCGTCCAGCCTGCTTCTGCCGCTATCATTCCCATATTCTCCTGTGAGCAGAGATCTGGAGGTTGAGGCAGTCCTGCTGCCTGGCCCGTCCAAGCCATTGGGCCTCTTGCCCAGGTTCCTGTGTCTGGCATCAACTAAGCTTGGATCTTGAGAGTAGAGAGGCTGATGGCTAAATGAATATGATGGGGAGAAGAAAGAGGAGCTGTTGTCCCGTCGGCTGCTGTTAATGTAGGACCAAATTTCTCTAGAATCGGCTGGGAAGGGAGTCTTAAAGGAGGACATGGAGGAAGAGGATGGATGTGGTGGCAAAGACAGGGGTCCATCCCCTCTAAACCACCTGGAGTGGTGCATTATGGGAGAGAGTAGAGGATCATCTCTCCAGGCAGGAGATCCTGACCTCCTCCTGTCGCTGACCTGACCTTGGAAAAGGGGGAGAGAGACAGATGGAGAGTAGCTCAGGTGCCATGGTAGGGGCAAGGGGAGGCCTGGTGCAGGAGCAGGAAGAGGTGGAGGAGTATGCAGGGGATGGGGGTTTTGGTTAAGCAGAGCTCGGTCCTTGTCACTGGTGTCCCTACCTCCCTCCCCTCCCCCCCCACTTGGACGATTCCGGAGTGGCACAGGGAGTTTAAACTCATCCAGAGTGACGTGGTGTTCTGTCGCTGCTTGCCGAGATTCCCTCTTCTTGGGAGGCAGGCACTCTTTGCCGCGGTCGGGGCTGGGATTCATGGGTGGGCTCCAGCGGCAGTGGGGGCCCCCTGTGAGTGGGTGTAGGCTAGGTCACATGGGCCTCACGGGAGAACGAGGGGCATGGACAGAGGGGTAGGCTTCTACACAGCATCCCTGTCAGATTTCTATTGATCCTGCTGTGCTGGAGCGCCACTCACCTGGACAAGAGACGAATAAGGACAGAAACAGGGATGAGGAAGAAGTAGAGGACACGAAGAGGCAGAGCCTGAACGTTGCCAGAGGACAACCTCCCAGCTCCTGGCATTGCTTGCAATTGAGACTGAGCTGTCAGTTTGGTCCGACCTGTAAACAAACCTTCAGCTTCAACAGACAGATTGAGAGCAATCAACCAGTGAATTCCTCACCCAAACTACTTTAAAACTGCTTTGAAACTTGTCACTAATTCGTCATTACCTATGTCCACTGTGGTGGGACTGAAACTACTCAATTTACTCATTTCATTCAAACACATTACTCCTACATGTGGACTAAAAATATATTTTTTATCCAAAGAAGTTCAGAGGCAGTGCAGTATGCATGTGTATATACACACTCACTCACTCACAGAACACTCACAGTGGGAGAGTTTTCATCTCTGACTCTCAGGGGATGATTGGAATATGTAGATATGCTTTGTACCACTTTGATGAGCCACCCCCTCAACACCCCCGGGTGTTCTCTGTTTTCTATAAAAGCTTACTACTAGCAACCCCCATCCCTTCATTTTTAGACACACACACAAGGACAGCAGCAGACAGACAAATACCCCCCCGGCAACTGTACTCACTCCCCCAGTGATAGGCAAAGCTGGTCACCACCCACCCAAAAGCTGACAACAACTGTTGATATCATCACCAGTTGTTGTGAATACAGGATATATATCTTTGCATATTAATTTCAGCAGCAGATGCGGAGGGGAAATGTGTGACTGTGTGTGTGTGTGTGCATTTATTTAATGCGCCTGTACAACTTTTTTTTTTTTTTTTTGTCCCCAGGAGAAATGTGTGAATGTGTTTATTTGTTTAGCTCTTCATGTGCGTGCGTGTTTGTGTTTGAGTCTTAAAATGTGTCAGAGATTTTACATGCTTGTTTCATTCAGTGAGAAGTGCGGGGGAGCTCTACTAATTCTTCTCCAAATGTATTTAATGAGCTCTTTTGAAGTGGTGGCTGCCGTGCCAGCTGTTCCCACCACCAACAATACCACTCAGTCCCTGGCTCACCCCCATGTCTATCTAAACAGCCTACCAGCTCCTTGCCGTCTCACCATCAACCCCAGTGTCACCATGGCAACTGTGTCCATGCACACCATCAAGTCGGTTATGGGGGTTAGATGGGGATGCTCCATGGAGAGCGGTGTAAAATGTTTCCCAAGTGACTTGGTCCGAGAACTAAATAAGAACAAAAACAGTGGAGCAGGTCGCTTGCGCATCTGAGTGGAAACCTGAAAAGTGGGCAGTGAGAGGAGGGGGATTCATTGTCTCAGACACTCGATAGCAAGGATGTGTTTAACGGGTCAGTGAACATGTTACTTTTAAGCCTTGTGGGTCTAATTTGAAGATCAAAAGTTTGAGCTACTTGGTGCCCATATTTTTAGGGAGTGCAATTCAGTTTTACCCCACAGCGGTGCCACTGTGGGGTACCGCTGTGCCAAAATGTTTATGTGCGATTGTGAGCCCTATGTGGGTTGAAAAAAATCCTAGATGTGCACTGAACGTACAAAGTTATCTTCTTCATAGCTGAAGAACACATTTGGTGGTTTGTGTATTGTGAAGGTTAAGCACTGATGTTGAGCTGTTTCAGGGTCAATCCACGTCGTGCACACACCAGCTACAGTTTCAGGTTCAAATGTGGTGAATTTAAAGAAGATTTTTACTTCTTCTACCCTCATAGCTGGATAATGCAAAAATCTACTTGAGGTATTTTAACAAAACTTGGAAGGAGGATAGGCAATGGATGAATCCGGATTCCTGAATCCACGTTAAATTTGAGCGGACTGTTAGACCTCGATGGAGGTGTGTGCTTTGCTGAATGGCATTTTTAGTTAGCTATTATTTTATAATTGCTACGTAATATTGGTTTAAGTGATATAATAATAATAATAGAATAATAACTGATCATGCTTACTGTTGTGTGTGTAGTTACCTCAATCCATGGATTTATGGCTTCTACCCACTGACTTCTTTATACACACACGCACACACACATTCTTGAAATTGTGATAAAACAGGCTTCAGACATCAGAAGTAAAAAATAAATCCATACATGTCTTTATTTAGAATATTCTATCAATATTTGTCTCCTATATTTGTCATCCTACCAATAATACACCTGACAACCAGTTAATGAGATGAGACATATATCATGAGTATTCGCACACTTGAGCTATTTATTGACCAAAAAGAAAGGATTAAAAAAAAAGAATGAATTAATTAGTCATTAGTTCAGTTTAGCTTTTTATCTTGCAAATTAAAAAGCAATTACATTTTATAAAAAGAAAAAAAGATCATTAAGAAAACTTGAGTTACACACATTGCTTAATAGGTAGAACATTGTGTAACTTTTTCCTTCAAGAATTCTGTTTTGGTTCCATATGAACTGGAACACCAGTTTTTTTTTTTTTTAAACAAAAAAGAAAAACATGTCTTCAAATATGTATTTGATTTTTTTTCCTAAGATGATTTCAACACCCCGTGTTGTTCCAGTCCTAATGAAAACAATTGTCAAAATTGAACTCTTATAAACTTATGAAACAGAAAACATCGCTGTGCATGTGGAGGAGTTTACAAAGAAATGTCTTCAAACAGAAGACTCCTACACTGTGCAGACATGCACACAGGGCTGGAGTTTAGCTGGAGCTACTGTGGTCATAGCATTTAACAAAAAAACAAACAAACAAAAAAGATACAGGCACAGGTAGTGATATCAACTTTAAAAAAAAAACAACAACAAAAAAAAAAACACCTCAGCAATTTTGACTTGCTATATGTGTGCATAAACACATT
>KV751326.1:6927086-6941650 GCA_001698575.1 Mola mola
TCTCGCATCTTGCTCGGTAGGAATTTTCAGAGTTGGCATATCTATTTGCAGTGCTCCAGCTTATCCCGCCTTTTCTCTTCACAAATTTCTCAGGAAACATGTGAAACTACTATAAACATGTCTATCCTCATGACTGCAGACCTCAGAAAAGCAGAAATATACAATTTTTGCCTCAAGTTCTGCCTATTTTGCGGCCAAAGAAACATTAACCAATAATCTACTTTTGGGCTACAATCTTGCCCAGCTTAATTGCAAAAGACAGCAACTGAACAACTGCTCTTTCAAATCAAAAGAGCAGTTAGAGAACGTAAATGTAGCCAGGTTGATGGAGTTAGTGGTTGCTGTGATGAAATATGAGACTGACCTTAGTGCGGGCTGAGCAGACGTCCCAGTGCTGGCATTCATTCATAGTCCAGTCCTCCCAGAGGGTCAACCCACTCCTCAGCTGCTCACTCGTCCTCCGCAGCACCACCAACAGTTTACAACACCCGAAGTTATCAGCAGCCCTCAGCTACACACTGCCCCTGATCTCTGTGTGCATGAAATAACACCAGCGAGCCCACCAAATCGAGGCAAAGAACTGAGAGCCTGCTATCAGTCTCTGCGTCTGTTGTGTGCGTGTGTGGTGTTTGTGCTTGTGTGTGCAAAGGGCTGAGGAAATGAGTAATATCTAGCAGCGAGAAACATGTCTGCTATGCACAGCCACACAGGCAGCAGACCAGTTGCTGCTGCCGCCCACTTGCTTTAATCACTGATAGTGATACAAACATGCATACACACACACAAACACACACACACACAAATGCTGCACATACATGTTATATTTTGGATGGTATATGTGGACTGTATGCAACCTTTTTTTATTATGTGTTGGTCTGCTTAATACATACAGTACACTCTGCCAGTTAAACTTATCTTTTCACATGAAAAGACAATTAATCAGCGACCAAGTCATTATTCTATATTTATAGAGAACACTTTTCAATAGACGTGCTGGCACAATAAAAGAGGGGGAAGGATGGAGGGGAGGCAGAGAGACAGTTGATGTGAGACGGAGAGGGACGTGGTAGGAGGCTCATCCTACACACACACTCTCAGACATTTGCCTCTGCTGCTGACTCAAAACTAAACCTCACTTCAAGCACACACACACCAGCACTTTTTTTTTTTGTTTATGTGTAGTTTTCATCTGAATTTGTGTCCTTTGTTCTCATCAAGGCAGTTTGTGATGAACATGTTGAAAGGGCTTTTATAACTAAATTTGATTGATGTATAAGTATTACACACACATACATGCACACGCAGGCTTATGCACTAACAGGACCACTGCAGGGGAGCTGTTGAATGATTTGCTTCAGTGATTCAGCCAGCGCAAGTGAAGTGTGTTGGTATGGCTAGTAGATTTATCGGGACTGCATTCGTGAGAGCAGAGCAGTTCATTTGAGGCAAGCAATCAGAAATGTGTGATTATAGAAACCTTTTAAATTACGGTATAATAGCATGGATAAATAGGTCCCATTTCAAAGTGTAATGTGACTTGCTCCTTGGCTAAGGACCAAAGGACCAAAAAAGCTAATGTAAATAACCAGACAATTAACTAAAGATTGAACTTGGAGGGAAAAAATGTGATTTGATCACTGCTTGTACGTAATTGTAAAAAGTAATCTTCATGTTCTCTCACTTCTAAGAGCAATTTATCTAACACACAGACCAAAACGCAGACGAACCATGTCCACCAACAGTAAATTAGTGGTTAACCTCGTCTAACGTCTCGAACTCAGTGGAAAAGAAAGTTAATCAGACTTGGGAGTGTATGCAGACACATCAGCTTGAAGGCCATATTGAATCCTTCTTACAGTGAGGCAACATTCACGAGGAAATATAATCTGACCTTTAGGACTAAGATTGCTTTTATTATACAGTGTAAATGTTTGAAGATGACACGGCTCTTGTTGTGTGAATAGACAGTTAAGGTACACACTTAAAAGTTTTTCTAGTGGTCTGGATATAAATTAAATAACACTTTTGTTTGTAGGAAATTTTTGTGAAAAAAACAGTAAGGACATTTAATCAATCTTCAGTCTTGGCAAGCAAAAAGAAAAGTAATGTCTAACCTCTCGGTCATAACTAAGCAAACTTCAAGGTGATCTTTTGTTCAGGCCTGTATTAATTTCTATTCAATGAACAGGATTCTATTGTTTGAAAAAAAAGCAGAACTAATTTTACTGCACAAGTGGCAGCATGTAAATATTTATGATTTTTTTATAGCCATGTTTGGATGATTGTATCGCATATTTTTAATGAAAATGTCTCTGATTATTTAAGATAACGTTCCACATAAATAACTTTCAATCAATAAAACCAGAAAGGTGTGAATCATAATCTGTAATATAAAAATCAAATAAGGGATGATTAAATAAAATTGAAGCAAATAGAATAATTATTGTAAACACCTTTGAAACCTTTTGCAATTTTTCTTGAATACAGCTGTACATATCTTTTGATGTAAATTCAGCCGTGATATTAAAGTCAGAGTGAAAGAGAAGGAAATCGAGCAACAAACAAGTTGATCAAAGTATTTACTACAATATAGAAGTATAGAAATGACTGTTGTTCTCTACGTATGCATGCACTTCGATATTTAGCATATTCAACACCCACACACATATATACACGCATGCACGCACACATCGACACAAGTGAACACGCCGGGGTCACACTGTGCTGTCAATCACGTCTGGCACCAGTGAGACACTTTTCTTCATTCCCATTCTTTCTGTCCGGCAATGCATTATTAAATCTGTCCACTATTATCAAATCACAAACACACATTTGAGGTCATGCCTAGACAGAGAGGCCAGATGAGTCAGACTACACCAAAGAAATCACTGTAGTGCAGCATAAAGGAGTCAAAGATTCCTACAGGCGAGAGGTTAGATTCGACAGAACATAATTTAAAGTCTTCAGAGTTTCAATCCAATCTCTTTATTTATTTATTTATTTTTTCCTTTACTTACTTTGTCATACGTAGGTGTCTGATCATTTTTCAGTTGGAGTGGGGGATCTATGATGGATATCTGATGCAGCAGAAATTTGTTGCTGAATGAAAGATTTGAGTAGCGGGGAAATAGGGTAGAGGACACGTCAGACAGGTGGAAGGATAGATGGATGGAGGGAGGGAGTACTACTAGCTCTGTGTGGCGGCTTACTCCACAGGGAGCCGGGCTAAGCTGATAAAAGGACAGGGTGATACGGGCAATAACTTCTTGGGCAACAGGCCAGGTCAGCCTTCAGGGCCGTGACCCATTCTTGAACAGGATGAGCCAGCAGCCCTGCCTGCAGCAGGCTCAGCCTCAACGAGGATGGGCTTATGGCTCAGGAATTACTATTAACACATACACACACAGGCTGCATATACACAGAAACATAAACATGCAAACAGTCATTCGAAGATTTTGCCTCCGTGTGCAGATGTGTTCCCTTGTGATAGCCCCTGCACACCATCAGTGGCACAAACAGATATCTGCTATCACTTTTAATTATTGCAAATACGATCACCACATGGAAATAAACAGGATATGCCACCTTCTGTAAAGAGAGGTGCAGAAGAGCTGATAGTTCAGAGAGCAGAGCAGTAAGTTTTAAAGACAAGGTTGACGCTGCCTGTAACGTAGTGCTGGGTTAATCCCTGTGAAGTGGTATGGTCTAAGGTAGCCTTAGTATACTTCTGAGAGGAAATCTCCCTCTCTAGTGGTACATGCCATTGGCCCTTAGCGTATAAATAAGGCAGCTATGGCCCCTTAAGCTGGCTTTTACGCAGTTTCAGTTAAAAATATGACTTGACTAATTACATGCAGGTCAGCCAGTCAGCAGAAGTAAAAATTCCTCCACCTCGCTCTCCTCTCGCTCTGACGGTGGCAGAGTCCCGCAGTGGTCCTGTACGTACAGAAACAGTCATTCACTGCATGTTTGCAAGCAGGGAACAACAGGAACACTTAACATGTATTCAACAAACTTTGTGGCTGACATTTTCTATAATGCGGGGTGTTATGTTATTGTCATTCATTGACATTTAGGTGTCTACTGACAGCAGTTTCATTTGTGCATTTTTTTTCCACTGCCTCAATCTGATAACGTACCTCTTTTGTGGCATATGCACTAAGTATTTTTTTAACCACAAAGCGATGACTTTGGTTTCAATTTTTAGGCATCATATTCATCACACACACAAAAGAAAACATGAAACAAACAAATGTGCCACTTTCGGTTAAGTGACAGCAATTCAACAACAGTTCTGTTACATATTGATGATGCACATCTATGCTGCTGCATTTTTATTTTTTTGCAATTTGCTAAATTACTTTTCCAACTTTTTACACACTCGGCTCCACTTGCTCACAGTGATCAGCCCCTCTGACTTGTTTGTGACATGATTATCCCAACTCAGAGCACCTTGATGCAGGCAGTACTCTCTCACACTATGAGATCAGTAGCTTACACGGGCAGCTGATGCTAAAGGACACCAGAAAAAGAGAGAGACAGCCACCAAATCAAAGTCTGATGGGCATAGGAACAGCTTGAAAGGGAGAGGACGTGTGTGCATGTGTGTGAATGAATAGGGGTATTACTTTTCATTTTGAGTTTTTTTTTTTAACTATCTTATGATGATTGTCAGTGTTCCTTTTTTTTCTAGACTTGCAGCAAAGTATCAGCAAGCTTTAAGCACAGTGATGACATCTCCATGGAGAGAGCATGGTCAGGCCTCCCATTGGTCGCTCGAGTGCCATTCATTGTAGAAAAGACTGTCTAGACTTGCTTCAAAGATACTGTCTGGAATACCTTCACCGCTGCTGCTATTCAAGGCAATGCTGCTATGCACTGCCATTATTGCTGTTGCTCTACAACCCCTCCCACACCAAACCTGCTGCCCCATCCCGCACGGTCAAAGCTGTTCACTCAAAGCCTCGCTTACACTGTTTGTTATAAATGCTGCACATTGTACTGAAATGGCGATAAGTGGGTTTAATGCTTGTTTTAAAAATAATAATAAGGAGAGTGCCACTAGAGAGAACCTTTACCACTCACCTGTTTGATAATCTCTGCTTATAATTAGAAAAAAAGGCATCATATTCAATTAGAGAAAGCTGCTTTGCTGTGTGATTATAATATTGAAGGAGGAGAAAAAGAAGACTAATGAATAGGCAAGCCGTGTGAAGGCAGGTAATTTAAGGACGCTATTGATGCCATAAGCTACAGGATGTCTCAGATGTTCCCCTTTCTGTTTAGTGATTCCAAAACTGACATTGTGCAATATAGTTTGTTTATCACACTGGGTCTGTCAGTACAAGGGAGCAGTTTACTTGCCTGGACTACAGCAGGCAAAGAGGGCTGGTTGAAAAACTGTGGGTGTAAGTGGTGGGTGGCAGGGTTGAAAGGTCATTGACCCCTATTGTAGATGAAGTGTGGAGGAGGAGGAGGAGGAGGAGAGCATACTGCGTTATTATACACAAAGGTTATAGAGTCAGGGCTAAAGAAAACAATCTGCACATACACAAAGAGCAAAGAAAGAAGCCTTAGATAACTGTCAGACTGCTTGTCTGCGTACGCACGCGCACCTTTCATACACGTCCATGCTAATGTGAATCTAAATGCATCCTATGAAGCATCACCCTCTGCTCGGCTCTCTAGTAGTACCCCTCGAACGCCAGGTAAGTCTGTCACATTAAAGACACCTGGCATGTTGTCACCTGTATCCAAACAACTGCCTCTGTTTGGGATTATTCATAACACTCCCGGCTCCCTGGCCGAGTTCCCAAATCAATTCCGTACCCTTCCAACTGTGAGAGCGCTGATCTGGGAACAGCAGCATGTGGTCCCCTTGACTGACTCAGAAATGGCATAAACATTTGGCAAAATTCGACATATACCATTTAGTTGTTAATGGTAAATTTGAGTCTTATAGTGAGGGAGGTTTATTGTGAATATAGAGCTCATGTTAATCACAGATTTAAAAAAAAAAAATTTTATGAGCTGTACTTTTCGTACACATTTTTTACTCAAATATCGTACAGTTTAATTTTTCTTTTTTTTTTTGGCAGTTTTGTTGCCAAACAGAAAGAAGGTCAGAGGCCTCATTGAATTTATGTGTGAGTAAAGACATGCAAAGACATGTAAGAGAAAACAGTGATTTATCCTCACACACCTTGCAGTGAGCTTGAGTGAATGTCCCATTGCTCTCTGAAACCCCATCGACAAAATGGATGACAAAGAAAATTAACCCACAAAAGGAGTCTGTTTTGCGTCCCGCCGATTCAAATACTGTACCTCCAAAACTGCTGCACCTGCTGACTGGATGAAAGCAAGTAATATTTCTAAGAGCAAACTATAACTCACAGACCTTAAAAAAACCACTCTTATTCATATAATCATGCAAATGCATGAATCAACTCCTCATACTTCAAGCTTTCCCTCTCTGTCTCTTTCACTTTCAGTCTCCCCCTCCCCACCCACTCTTGGTCTTCCTCTCTGTCTTTCCCTCTCACTCATCTGGCTGGCTGTTGGAGAGCAGACACTCAATGTGGGTGAGAGTGCTAGAGTAGACTACATGACTGTCAACACAAGGTGTGTGTGTGCGTGTGTGTGTGTGTGCGTGCGTCTGCCTGTCTGTGAGGTGTTGTAGGTGGAGAGGCACAGCAGGGCGTGAAGGAGCACTGTGATAATGACAGGCCGCGCATTATATAACATGCAGATTGCATAAGGAGAAGATTATTTTGGGTCCAGATATTGAGGATGTATAAGTAATTTTTTTTTTTGTTTTTTTTTTAACGTGGGTGTTCAGCACTATGCCTAAGTACACGGATGCGTGCTTGTGTAAAAATGTTCTGAAATGTGCTCATTTTTGTGGCTTCTTTTGAGGAGCGTGGGGGTGTCAGTAAACTAAAGTGTATTATGTGTTTGTAAGAAGGGGGCATGAATGTGTTCAGATTTTTTTCAAAGCTATCTGCATATCAAAACAAGTACGTGGGAATGTTGGCACATTTGTGTACAGTGTGCATAAGGGTGTCTTTATTGCGAGCTCCCACTCATTATCACTTTGAGTCTTCGGAGAGATCCACTTGGAAAGGACTGATTTTCCTGGCCGGGTGAAACCCTTGTAACTTCCAGTTTTTTCGGGGATTATTTTTTTCTGTGCTTGTTCCTGAGAGAGCACATGTGCCTCTTACAGGGTGGACAAGTTTTCAGGACTGTCTCTTGGCCACCCAGTCACAAGGTTCCAGTCCTGCAGGATGTGTTGTGTGAAGTCACAGAAGTGTGGCAGAGCCAATAGAGTCTCTGTATGCCACTGCCTCCTCTGTGCGCCTCGCTCCATGCATGAGTATGCCCCTGTAAAAATAGACCTCTTAAAGGGCCAGCAGCCACTCAACCTTCTCCCTCAAGAGGGCTTTTTTCTGCTCCCAGGGTGAAAGTACTGTAAGAAGCATGGGATGCAGGGAACATGCTGTATTTCTCCATTGAGATGAATCCGATTTCTGTGTCCCAAAAGATGCAGAAATGTATTCAGCTTCTGTTTGTTATTTTAACATCATTCATGAGGGCATAGCCAGAGTCATACTATAAGGTTTTATGTATTGTATTTATTATAAGTTATGTTAAACACATGTTATGTAGGTTTTAAAGTCACCTGACAACAGCTCAATCCTCAGTTTTCTCAAACCCTCAGTCCAGTCCCTGCTTGAACATAATAAATCCAACACTAGAAAGTACAAACAGGATTTTTTTCAGACACATCCTCTAAGTGACAAGAATTTCTTTATGTGCAAACAGATCTTCCTCATAACTGAAATTGTGCGAGCAATGAAAAATGTGAGATTTACGTTGAAACGCATCTATTGTATATGCGAGAACATTGTTGAAACATGTGAAATGCATGTGGGGCGTCGCTGCAGCAGAAGGACAGTGCAGCTACAGTAGAAACAGGCGTACAAACATCATAATGATGCACATGGGCGTAATATATCTTTGTGGTAAGAAATGAGCCCCAAACAGAGCTCCGTGTTCACACAAAAACAGGCACCTTTAAAAGTCCTTGACTAAATGCGTGTTGTAAACTTGTAATTGAAAATAAAAAGGAATATTGTAAGGTCTCTCCAGCGCATATTGCTTCATGTGTGCTCTGCAATGCTTGTGTAAGAAGTTAGATTACAGATGCCTGATGCACCTGCACACCTGCACATCCTCCCTTCACAGCTCGTCTCCAGCGTCTGCACCCAGGGATTTCTCATTCCACTTCTTCCTCTTCCAAATGTTTCCCAAACTCGACTAACCTCACCCTGGCCAATCTCACATCTGCCCCTTCCAGTTAAAGCGGGCTCCTGGGCATCTGTCTATCTCTGGACTCGGGCTATTTAAACCCACTGCTCTAATTCTGAAAGTCCTTCTCTGCCGTCAGGCTCTGATGGACCTCTACCTCTGTCTGTCCGTCTGCCTGTCTGTTTGTCCCCATTCACCTCTCTCTGGATCAGTCACACTCTTCTTCTCACTCACCCTCCTTTTTTCTTCCATGTGAATAAACACCCCCACACACAGGTGCCGACTTGCATGAATGTGTACCACACACAAACACATGCAAGCACACTCTCACACGCACACACACACACACACACACGCGCACACACACACACGCACACACACACACGCACGCACGCACATTCACACACTCATTTCAGACATATTTTCGACCTATAATTCATCCGAACTTATTCTCTGAATGGCAGGTGACTACAATAAACCTGCCTCCTCAGAGCACTGAAAACATATAGCACAGTTAGGTTTATCCCTTCATTCAAAGTTGCTAACACACCTGCACTCCCTCTCTCATACACACACACATGCACACTCTTAGAGGAGGAAGTGGCGTGGTCACATACCTCGCCGGCTGCCTTTGTGTAGCAGGTAGCAGAGAGTTTACTCATTGGATCAGGCGGCGGAGCAGGCACGTAGGAATATCCAGTTTAGAGACTGCGAGTCTCTTCCTCCTCTCTACTGCTCAGCGTTCCCTCCCTTCATCCTATTCCTGCCTCTCCTCCTTCTCACTCTCTAAACGCCTCTTTGCTCTCTCTCGCTCTCTCTCTCTCTGTCCCTCTCTATCTCTGTGTGAATTTGCTCTCTCTCTCTCTCTCTCTCTCTCCCCCAGCTCCCTTGATCACACCAACTCTCCTTGTCTCTCTCACCTTTTGATATGACACACACCTTCTATCTCACCATTACAACTTCAGTCTACACTCATCCCTCTTGGTTAGTATCTATGACACACAGTTACTCTTGATAACTTTTTCAACCCCTCTGCCCAATGCTCTCTCTCTCTCTCTCTCTGACTCGCTCTCCCTCTCTGGGAGTGTATAATTAGACAGAGCTCAGTGGTAATACAGTCAGGCTCATTGTGGGAGCCTGAGCATTGCTGCTCATGTTTGGCTGATAGCCCAGCAGCTTCACTCATTAACCTCCCTCGAGCTGCAGAATGGACCAGCCCACGGCTCGTGCTATTTGCTGCAACACCTCAGCCTCTTAGCGCGTCAGCCAGTTGCACAGGGATGATAGGAAAGTTGTGCGCCTGTGGGCATGTAGCACTCTAGGTGAGAGAAAGCCAAACATGATCACTAAGAATGGACATGTTAAGGCAGATGTGGCGTAACAACAGCTGGTAGAATCTGACACACTGAAGGCTTCTTCAGAGTCACAGGGATCCACTTCTCTTTTAGCTTAATCACTTGGTCATGATGTGTGCCATCATGTGCTTTTCTTTCAAGCATGAAACAACAAATCGCCACTCTCACTTCTTATTGTGAAACCACTGTGAGGTACGGAAATGTCCCGCGTAATATAACAATAAGTCATATGCTCTTTTTACTGTACTTCATGCCCCAGTTCCCATAACATATGACCTGGCATAAACCCTCAAGGGAGCATTCCTTTATCTCACTGAGACAACTGTGTAAGACAAATCTCAACTGCTTTTGAGAAATGAAAGTTGCAGAAAGCAGACAATTTGATTATCCTAGATTATATTATTTATCAACGTTTCTTGAATGCAGTGTGGCAATATGTTCATGAAATGCTATAATAATATGCATCAATTTCAGTTAAAACCACAAATCGCATTAAACCTTTTCTGAAACAATCTCCACTCTTATGAAATTGATTTTCAAGCAGGCTGACAAATGTTTATTTTGACGCTTTACGTTGAACGTGAATGGGCTCTTCTACTATGTTTTGGCTTTGTCATCATCAGAAAAACAATTTGACCAGGTCCAGAACTGAAAGTGTTAGGCCTGGCTTAGTCATGTGACGGGCTTACATGGCAGGCATCGCTCCTCAGTTCAGCGTGTAAGAGAGCTGGAAACTACAACCTGCCCCTGCTGAGTTTAAAGTAAAGTGAGACTCTATTTGTCTGGGCTCACACTCTTTACTCTTGTATCATGGGAAGATGTAATCTCATTCATACAGCACGTATTAGGTCCTGAGCGAAATTTTTGGAGCTGATACCGATATCAGGGAATAAAAGAAAAAAAAAATTGCAATAATCCCTCAAATGAGGTTATAAAATATTTGTAACAAAGATACACAAAGGAGGCATAGTATTTTACAGATTAACAGTGAACATTTACTGACTTAAATGACAGCAGTGCACTGAAACAGTAACCTTCACAGGAATTTCAATATAAATCACCCCATCTGTTTCTGCAATATGCTCTGTAAAACCATATTATTTTTACATTGGCCTGTATTGATAACATTTAAGCTGATACCAATATATCTGTGATAGGCCAATTTTTTAATATCTGACAAACACATAAATTGGCCAGGCTCTAGTACTTATGGCCAATTTCAGATAATTAAATTTTTTGAGTCTTTGTTGCGCATTACAAGCTGCTAAATATAAATCAGTATCACTGATTCAGAAACCTACATTTAAAGTGTGGAAACTGAAGCCTACCAAATCAAAGCATAAGCAAAAATAAGGTAGTAGAAATGCAAATAATATACTAGTTAGCTGTAGTGATTTCTAACACCGAGAAGACAAGATGCAAGAGGATTATATGTGAAGAACGACCCCCATCTACGGTAAGTGACGGAAATGAAACAGTGTTAGTCCGTGCCAGTCTAACGTTACAGTTATAATTTAACTAACATAACTTTGAGTTCAACTTTGTGTCAATAATTAATGGGCCAAATGCTGTCCCTAAGTGTAAACACAATCTAGACATCAAGCTCTGAGTAACATGGCTTGAAATCATGTAAAGTGTCATTTCTGATATTTTATTTCATTATTTTTTATTTTTTGTCAGGTATGAACAGGATCAGTTGGATAACTCTGAAATAAAAGTAAGATGACCCATTATACTCAGCCTAGATCATTATAGTCATGATTGGAGCTGCATGGCTGAGCCTTAAGATAGATCATATTCTATTTTACGCAACCTTAGTTAGAGTCAAATCTATTGTCAGCTATTACGCCCAAGTTTAGAGTGTTTGCCCTACGCATAGACTAAAAAAATTTTGGCAGATGTGCTGATTGATTATCATTTATTTTTGCTCTGTCAGCCAATCATTTGTCCCTGAATATACAAAAAAAAAAAAGAATATCATCAAAGGTCATCAGTGATTTTATTACAGGAAAGCATTATCTTCATAAAGTTTCTGTTTGACTGGAGTCCAGGAGCAAGAGGGAGATTGTGATCAAACTAGCAGAGAGAGTGGGCGGGGGTGACTACAGTACTTATTGAGAGATCACATGGTATGTGTGTTCTCATATGCGTGCATGTATCTTCTGCCCTTGTGATCATTAGGCAGGGCACAGGCCAAACGTCTTAGTATCATTTCCTCTCTCCTTCTCTCTCTCCCATTCTCACTTCTTCATTCTCACTACAACATCCCATAAACACCATGTAAATAGAAGATGGAAAAAAAACCATGACTCTCTTTGATAAGTAAAGAGTTGTAAGGTTATCAGAAATGAGAGTGTGCATTTCCAGGACTTTGTGTTTCGGTAGTTCACTGGGGAAACAGCTGACTCAGTGAGGTAGTAATGAGAACTCTCGTTACCAATTGATGACGCAGTCAGAGATCACACTCAAACTCGGCAAATCTGGCCGCTAGTAATATTACGGGATTATGGATGTGCAGTCAAGTTAAAAGTGAAAAACATGATTTAGGGGGTCGCACAGTGTGCGAAAGTCACACGAGTTACACAGATGGGCTGTGAGGGTGTCCCTGGGTTAACCCTGAGCCTGCTTTAATTTGCTGCCAGGAGGAAAATTCAGCCAATTCTACCTTCATGAGACAGAGTTTCTGAGATGGACGACTAATCCACTGAGTTAAAAAAAAAAAAAAAAAAAAAAAACGGAAACTGAGCTCACAATGAGTTTTGCGTAAATACTTCAGGCCAAAGACAGGAAATCTTTGGCAGGAATTTCTCGATCAATGCAATCAGGCAATGAGCGTGAAAGAAAATCACATGGCAGAGAGACACAAGCCTGTGATTCCTGCTCGCAAACATTTTCACACAGACTTCACTCCAAGGTCAGAACAAATGTATTTGTCGGTTATGTGCTGTACATTTGATTCAGTTGGTTTTGCTTTCTCATTACACTTGCGCCAGCAAGCTAAAGAGCATAACAAGAACTCCACCACCTCCGTGTCATTTATTAGATGTGTGGCTCCTTTTTCCATCCAGTTCTCTCAATTCTCTCTATTTGGTTTGAAAATCTGAAAAAAAAAATTCGCACTAGAATTATGAACTTAACTGTGATTCAGCTTGATCTGGACCAAAACCACCTGGTGTCATGAGACCAAGGTCTGGATTGTGATGAGCAGGGGAGATTTCGCTGTGATGTTGATTCGGATCAAGCTAGAGTGTGAGGATGTCCAGAGCAAATGGTTTATGTGTGAAAGCAGCTTTAGATCAATTTTACTTACTGAAATATCTTAACCCCTACTGCTATTTTCCATTTTTCTACACTAAGGCCCACGCCAAAAATCAGCTGTGTCCCAGTCTAGGTAATCACATTTATCCGCGGTTCAACAAGCTGTCCCCAAAATAAATGGTCTGGAGTGTGTCTATAAAAGTAGCCTGACTGATATAGAGTGAAAGTACTTTCACACCTAACCTCTTTTGTCCAGACTTTCTTTCACCCAAACCAAAATTAGACCATGGTGCAGACGAACAAGCCAAACCTTGATCCGACAAAGAGGGTCTTGATTCGGATGAAACTGATCTGTAAACTGTCTATAGTGTGCAAACATTCTTTAGCCCTTCAGAACAATTAACCAGCCAGGAAGCCAGGAAAGGGAAAAGTGAGCTGCAAGAACACAGGGAGAGAGGGAAAATGAAGTTGAGACAAAGGTGGGTTATTCCAGAAAGAGATGCTGATCCATTAGAAGGATTACATTTCTCTAAGAAAAGCCCGAATAGGATTTGGAGGCGACCCAGTGGTTTGAATTAGTCAGTAATTTGAACAAAGCCAGAGTCAGACCTATTCTAGTCACTGGGAAAGGGTAGCCCACAGGGGGGCCATGTTAAGATCTTTAGCTTGCTGGTATAACTAAGCCGGATCAAATGTATTACATGTAGCAGAAATATGAACCAGGGTTTGGGCTTTTATTCATAGACTTTCAGGCGTGGAAGCACTCTTAGACACAAGCTTTATAATGAACTAAAATTGGAACAAATTCACAACTCAAAACTTGCGTGATGTTGTGTTTGTGTACACGCTGTATATACGTGTGTGGCAAGTAGTGTGCGTACGAGTGTGGAGGACACCGTGTGAGTGTGTTTGTGTGCGTGAAAGTGACTCACCCCGTGTCAGTTACTCCTCTACCAAAGTGTCCTTTCCTTTTCTACTTCACACCTCTCCTGTCTGCTATTTTTGGGCCACGTTAGTAGAACTGGTAGTATCCAGCAGACACACACACACACACACACACACACACACGCTAGACCATGCAGAGCCCATTGGGAGCGTTTTGGAAGCGCGAGAGGGAGACGTGCATCTTTTATGATGCACTGGTACAATATCTGATTCGGTGGAGTGGACAGAAATATCCAGGGTTACTCGCAAAGTGAAAAATATCGCATTGCATAAGACAGTGAAAGAATCTGACCACGTAAATGCAACAGTAGCTCTCTCCCACAAAGACAGGCACACACACACACACACACAGACAAACACACACTGACTCACACATACACAGGGTGGGCTCACACACACACACACAGAGCACTGTCCTAATAGTGTCTTGCAGGCAGGCAGAGGAGGGCCCGGGCAGAGAAACTGGAGCTGAGGTAGAGTGCTGACTCAGGGAACAAACCAGAGAGAGGGAGAGAGCTGGGGGACATTGTGCTACACGGAGGCCACATGACTTGCATTTGCAAAACCCCAGAATGTCTACCACTCTCTGCACTTTATATTGCTTTACCCACCGCTTTGAGGTTACAGTAAAAGTGGCATGCTGCTTCTCCACTGAGAAAAAGAAGAAGTGAAAAGAGGAAGTCTATCTCAGGCTTT
>KV751326.1:6960122-6989361 GCA_001698575.1 Mola mola
AGGCTGGTCTGTGCATGTATTACAGCTATCTATAAACAATTCTTCCCAGTCAAAACGAATATATCCACATCGTTCTTCTTAGGACAAATGATTCTCACTTTTCCCATTCATGTGTATGAGTTTTCACCATCACACATATCTTTAATTCAACTGTACATATCTGCATTGTGAAATGTGGATATCTGCAACTAAACTGTCTACAGTTCAATTCTGAAGAGTCATAATTCCAGTTAGAGACATCTTGAATTTCCCTTAGTTGAAGATATTAATGTACATTGTCCTGTCTCTCATTAGTTTTTAAATTATGCGTTAACTAGTCAAAATGACATTATGGGTAGCTTGATCTGGAATTGTTGCCCGTCAGAATTAAGTTGCAAGTTAGAGATAGTTTCAAATGGATTTTGATTAAATATATCTCATAGTAGAGATCAGAATGTCACCTAAAAGGTAAATGGAGAGGCTTAAAATTTAAAACATGTAGTAAATAGAATAGCTGATAGGATAAGAAAATCAGTCTCCAAATTTAAAAAGAAATTGCATTTATTTATAATTGCTTTTGTAAATCCTGTATTTTATGTCCCTTTTAAAAGTGCATTTTTCGAAGAACACTTTTAAAATTCAGTATTTAATCAGGAATTCATTAAAGTGCTTTCAAATGCTGTACTTATTGACCCTTTTGAAAAGCAGTTTGTAAATCATTTTGTAGAATTAACTATAATGATGGAGTAATGTTTAATTTGAGAAGTTCTTTATATAATTCCTCCTTTTATTGTCCATTAAAATTTAAAAGAAACAAATCATGTGTAATTGCAAACATTGAGACATTGCAAATATATTTATTAAGTCCCATTTTTAGCCATTAATTAAAGTAAGGTAATTCTATGACTCCATACTAGGCGGCACCGATGTGTGTGTTGTCAAACAACATAAAAATGTACCTATTAAAGGACAAAGTTTTGGCAGCTTTTAGCACTTTTTTTTTTAACACACTGGGTGACTAAATGAGCATAAAGAAAATTAATACGTATAAAACTGTAAGCTGCATGCGCACACAAAAGCATGAAGCCATAAGCAAGCGCACATGTATACACACCAACATGGTGATATGAGTCAAAGTGTCAGCCCAGCGGGCAGAGGCGCAACGTGTACAGAAGATGTAGCACAGTTACACAACCACAGCTGGTCTGCCAAACACGGGTCACTGCTGGAGGAAGATCCACAGACAGACTTGCTTTTCAAAACATTCCAAACTCCTTACCAGATGTCAGATTTTTTATGAATGATCATCATGGCCTCGGTGTTATGATATCACGATTTAAAAATGAATAAATAAATAAATAAAAGCTATCAAAATCAGGGGCAAAATAATCGTTTTTATTGTGTGTTTGGTCTCTTTCTTTGGCAAATAAATGACACAGTGTAGGAAGGTAGCTATTGTCATTGTTGCACCAGTCCGTAACACCGAAGGAAATGGTCACTGCTGTTCAGTGACAGTAGCTACCCATGCCTTTATGTGAGTGAGGGGAACCCATTGACTGTTTATAGAAAATGGACAAAGCTTCCGGCCCTCAAAAGTGAAGCTGAGGTAGAAGTGCCTTACACATGCATTCTCTTAAAGTTCCACCAGAAGGCGCTCCCGCAAGTTGAAAAAAAAAATCTTACAATGAATGAGCCTCTATGCCAAATGACCTCCCCGTTTAGAGATCAGGTCACTGTCATGAAAACACTGTAAAAATATTTGTGTAGATGCCTGTCTCTTTTGGATAAGCAACTCCAGCTAATTATGGGAGCTGACAGAATGTCTTTAGATTGAGCAGCACTGGTAACTGACTGTACTCTGTCAGCTTCCATACGAGTGAAATATGATGCATTGGGGCTTCTGCAGGAAGATGACAAACAGCACCAGGCAACCACATCCACACTTTTAATCAGAATCTTTTTTTATTTTTAGCCAATTTTTATTTATTTTTTTACATTAAGCCTTAGGGCCATCAACTCAGACGTTCTTTTTAAGAGTGCAACCTAAAATGACAATTT
The DNA here is from genome assembly GCA_001698575.1 of Mola mola. Taxonomy (NCBI): domain Eukaryota; kingdom Metazoa; phylum Chordata; class Actinopteri; order Tetraodontiformes; family Molidae; genus Mola; species Mola mola. The sequence goes on from KV751326.1 coordinate 6,962,160, forward strand.
AAATTGTTTGATTGTCAGACAGTTTAAGTGATTGTTTTTTGTTTTTTTTTTTATTTGTTTTTGTTTTCTTGTGTCTTTCTTGGATGGTCAGCGGAGACAGACAACTCCCAGAGGGTGTTGGACTACGATTCTGCCCAGCACCTGAAGCTAAAGGACAGACAGCGCTTTTTTGAAGAGGTCTACCAGCATGACGTGGACAACTACCTGCCATCTGCGCACCTACAGATCGATTGCAAAAAACGTGAGTTCAGTTCAGGAGTTCAGTCCTGTGGGCATATAAAAGCTTTTTTGAAATAGCGGGACCATGGTTTATATTCTTTTTCTTCTTTTTTATTTTTTTTTTTCAAATGTATGAGGATTGAAAGTATTGTGTATTGTAATACTCCTTGAGGCAAATTTGTGAACGACAACATTGGGCTGTATACTGTAAATAAAACTCAAAAGCTCATATCATTGTCATACTATATTATTCAACTTTCAAAGCAAATATAAGCAAATATACTGTAGGCTACAAGTACATGTCATCAATGATTGATTAGCTATGTGTTCCTTTGACATAATTATGCTTATTTCTCTCCCATATGCCGTTATCCTTACATGCGCAGCCCCTATGGGAAGTATCTCTTCTATGGAGGTGAACGTAGACGTCCTCGAGCAGATGGACCTGATGGACATCTCTGACCAGGAGGCACTTGATGTGTTCCTGAACTCAGGCTCAGGGGCAGATGAGGGGGCACTGGCATCTCCACTTCCAGGTGCACCACGTGCCTTCAAACCAAGTCAAACCACTGCCACAAAAGCACTTTTCGTAATCAATTTTGAAAACTATGCTTTACAATAGCATGTTATGTGTCATCAAAGCTTATCCATAACGTCAGACCTTGTAGTTTATTTTATTATTTCAATCAGGTACAACCAAATAGGGTTTGTCACGGGACCAAACACTGGAGCAGGGTTTTGGGCCCAAATGCAGACAACAACGACCAAGTGGTGTAGCTCAGTAATTTTTAGTTCGGAAAAGGCAAAACTTTCGAATTAAATGGCAGGCAGATCTCGACAAGACAAAAGGGGCATAACCTTCAAAATAAAACAGGAAGGATTTGAAATAAGCACAGGTAACTAACAGGGGTGAACACTGAGAACTTCACATGACAAATAAAAAGTCATAGTACAAAATAAATATTTACATCATGTAAGTATTTCAATACATGAACTTAACCATGAAAACCAATGGAAATTGCACAATATGCAACATCAAAACTCTGCATAGTTTTTAACCTTTTAAATCCTATTTATTCTATTTATACTATTGATTAATTCCAATTTATGAATCAAGGAACTTTTAATATCGAGGCCTAATTTTCCATAGGGCTACATTTGAATCACAAATGCCTAAAAAAATCTGAAAAGATCATAGAGAAAACCATAACCATGACATGGTTCTTCATCGAATCACAGCAGTATATTGGTGTTTCTATCTAGAAACAGAATCATTGTAGTTTCATAGACAAAAAAAAAGCTTAATGTCATGATTTAAACTTGATTATAAAAAGGTACCGAATGACATGTTGGGCCTAATTGATCAACATGACATCTGAAATCCATTTCCTGACTCCCTTCTTTTGATTTTGTAATTAAACCATCAAATGAAAAAAACATAATCTAATGCAGGATTCTAATGTATTTTCGTCATGATTCCGGACAGCCTTCACCAGATCCATTTGCAGGGGCCATGGGAAACATTGAGCAATGCAAAAGAACCCTACGAAAATAAGCTGCGCTAATGGAACCAATACAAACACATTCTGACAGCTTTTGCCTACAGATGGGGAGGACGAAGAGGAAGATGAGGAGGACGAGGACGCCGAGGTGGTCTACAGGGAGCATGCACCTTTGAAACGGCCGAAGGAAGCTCACCGCAGCTCCAAGTCACGCAAGTCCTCCACATCATCCATTTCCAGCGACACCAGCGTGGGCGGAGTTGACACGCCTGTGATCCAGTCCGACGATGAGGAAGTCCATGCCGACACGCTGCTGCTGACCTCTGCTCCCAACACCAGGGATGAAGAAACAGAGGAGGAAGACGAGGAAGGAAGATGCCTTGTATCTAAATCATCATGAAGAATGACTTTTACTGTCTGTACAGAGGATAAAAACGTTTTCTCTTTCTCTCTCTCTATATATACATTTGCATTTACATTTTGCTGTTTTGGGAAAAACCCAAGCATGATTGACCTTGCTGTGTCTTTTGAATGTTTTCAGGTATATGTTTCTTGTCTTGAAATACTCTCTAGATCTTTTTTTCTTGTTTCAAGTTTCTCGCAGTCCAATGGTATGCAAATAACATGAGTCACGAAATTCCCATGTGTTGACACCTACCGTGCCCACATATTTGTTAGTTCAAGTTTTGTGTCTCTCACTGCCAGACGCAAAACTCTGTCCTGCTCGCTTTGTGTCTTTTAAGAACACTGGCAGAACTACCGGGTGAAAGAACAATGCTGAAGTTCATCAGTGCTTTCAAGATTTCCCACAATCAAAACAGCAGATGCAGAGTTAAGTTGAAGGGGTCAACGAATGCAAACATAAAGAAAGGAAAGAAAGCAATCTGTGAATGCATCCTTTATTTATACTAGACATCCATTTATTTGCATAAACAGGTAAAAGGGTAATGCCATCGAAGGTTAAAAATGTATAACGCTTTGCTGTCGTCCACAACCGTAAATTTACAACCAGATGTTATGTAGCCCCTCAATTGCCTCATTTAGGTTGAAATGCACAATGAAAATCAAATTATTTTGTTTTTTTTTTTTTTTTTTAAGTTTTCAACTTAAAAATAAGAGAAAGATGCATTTTACAGTCACAAGCGATACAGGAATATTTATATAAAATAACAGGCACAAAGTAATTTAATACCATTTTTTTTTCCCATTCAGAAGTTGTTTCCTGTGCCATCCAGGATGTGTCACCTTGTCATCTCTTGTCTGCCACTTGCCAGATTCCATGTTAATGGAGCATTATGGCATAAGAATGGCAAAAATGCTGCTTAGTTAATGATGGGTCTAACAAAAATGGGGCTTTCACACCATGAGATCTGTTTGTAGCCTGTGCAAAAACCAAAAGTCCATGGTAAATTACCATTAATTGCGTGACCACACTTAAAGGGAGCTATTTGTAAGACGTTCTTATTCCTTGATTGTCAAATACTGAAGCTCTGGTGATCTGGGGAAGCCATAGTGCTTGTACTGCCCGCAAAACTGACATTAACAGTAACAAGACCTGCCTACTTTCACAGAGCTGGGTGTTTATTCTGCCTTTTCATAGCAATAATCTAACTGGGATTCTCACGCTTGCCTTTGATTGGACTTAACTAAGAGGTTGCACAATCGTGCTGTTAGGCGGCCACACTAACCAGTGTGCCACCATGATGCTCTGACTTACTGAAAAGTAATCCGCCATTTTGTATTTTTCCCGCACATCCTGATTTTCCTTTTCTTTGTCGGGATTTGGATTGAGGTTGATCACAGAGGTTATCAGACCTCTTTGTGACAACACCTACTCTGTGAGCTACATCTTTGACAATTTCAGAGGCTCCGTTCGAGAGAGATATGAGGAACAGTGAGCAAAATGAGTTCTATTACTTCAAGAACTTTATTAAGAAAAAGTTGCCATGTGCATGTGCAAACTATTGACATGGATGCTGTGTTTGTAAATGCATGCTTACATTTTCTTGTTAGTTACTTTACGTTTCCTCATGCAAAACAACGAGGCGATTCATAAACTCTGCAGGTGAAACCTGTTCTTTGTATCACGTTAAGCCTTCCCTTTATGTAAGCTGTAATTTGACAGTTATTTATGGCTATACGTAAAGAGTGACATTCACTTTACGATGACTGCTGTGTTCATGCATTTTGTGTAACAAGTCTGTTTGAATTGACGTGTGATCATATGGGTGTGTTTGTGAGAGTGTGGATGGTTAATGTACAACTGGTCCTCCCTTCTTCCATCCAACATATGCTTTCAAAACAACCTGGATAGGGTGTTAATCGTGATATTTCTCTCGTTCTCATTTGAACATCTTGTTATGAGCAAAATAAAAATGCAATAGAAGTTCCAATCACTGAGATCACTGTATGTTTACTACCAAGTCTTTAAACATAAACTAAAAAATGGGGAGAAATAAAAATTTTGACAAAATATTTCAAATGACCCCTTCATGTTCTGTCATATCTCCCCTTAAGCAATAATAAGTCATAATAATTTTTGATTGCAGTAACCTTTAACTCTGTTCACAATCGTTGATTTAACACCTAAGGAAGAGGCCCACACACTTCTGGGCAACATCCCTAATAATTAAATTCCTATCAGATGACATTTTATGGCAGTTTCAAAAGAAAGAACAATTACAGGGAGCAAACCAAGTTCTCTAATCTTGATGTTCCCAAAAAAGTAAAACGTTTTTGAAAACTGCATGTGGAGTCAGCATGTTGTCACGTCTTACCCAGTGCATTAAGGACTCAACACATCTCCATACTAATGAAAGCTTTTACTCTTGACATGCAAATACGTAGACGTTCACTTACAGGGTATATTTACCTCAACAGAATGGGGAAGGAAAAAAATGGACATAAACTGCTGAGGCTGCTGCCCAAAGTACGCTGTACGCAAGCTGACAGAAGATACTTAAATGCTAATAATATAAAGAAAAACTCTAAATAGCAGCTCTCCTTTCCTTCCCACGCATTTAAAGGCGAGGATTGCAGATGGCATAGGATTAATTTGTTACAACCAATGAATATGTCTTCCTGTCATTTCATCTGAACAAGTGAAAACCTTAAGTTTGTCTTTGAGAACCACCTGCTGAGCATGAGCAGAAGGTGAGCCTCTCAAAGCAGCCATGGATGACAAGAGAACTCTGCTTGTTTTTATCAACTAATTTTCTGCCCATTTATCCTGTTTAATTCAAATATTTATGCACAGTTGCATGCAAAGATGGCAAAACAGATTTCAAGCAGTGCCCGCAGTTATGACTATTGAAAGCATTAATGTGGAATGTAATTTACTGACCTCTTCAGGGTCTGCAGCACCCTCAACATGCTATCAAATCATGGTGAAATGTCCTAGCTGACAGTTACGCCCTGCTCACCATTCGGTTGGCTGGGGCATTGGCACCAGGTCAAGATGGCAGCACTCACATTCCCAATAATAGCTTTATCTTTCCACAGTATGAGGAAGTGGAGATCCAGCTCAAAACAAAAACTCATTCAGTCCCACAGAAGAGGGTAAACCTGAATGAGTTCCAAGACCTCCGGGTATCCATGCTGCTGCACCATAAAATTAAATGATACACCACTTATTAAACGCGCTTGCTTTGTTAGGCAGCGTCAAATCTGCAAAACTGGTCAGCTTGTACTGTGTGAGGCAGCAAAGTCAGCTCTAGGTCCTCAGAAACACCAGCAACAGGAAAGGCAGACAAACAGTTCAGCTCGGATTGTCCTAATTATGAGAGATGTCATATAGCAGAAAGCAATGGCCATACAACAAAATAATAGTAGACATGGGACAATAAATGTGATAATACTATGTCATTGCATGTCAGAATCTGGGTTACCTGAGGCTAAATCACATAGGAGGAGCTCTCATTTTCATTTTTCTACCAGGAGTCTTGTTTCGTCTGAGCACAACGGATGATGTGAAATTAAATGTTATTACAGTCCCACTTTGATATTTTGTGATATTGTGATTATTGAGTGAGGAAGAACAATGAAAAAACAGTCTCACATCAAGAAATACCTTCTTTTGTATAGACAGGTTTGAGTGAGTTTGCTCTGAGGGAATTTAGTTTTTCACAGTCTGGTGGTGGTTCCCTGGTGGTGGTTACACTGTCAGAAATAAAGGTACGGATGAGGTGCATTTATGTTCTTTAAGGTACAACTGCATGCCATTTGCCCTAAAAGGGACATATTTGAGTTAAATAGTTCTAATATGTACCTTTTTGTAGGTTAATAAGGCACAAATTAGTTCCAAAGGGTACAATGATTGTACCTTTGAGGGTACTGTCCCAGTGACGAGGATACAAATTTAGCAAGTTATTTCTGACAGCCTTTCTATAGTCCCAGTTTCTGCACCTCTCAGGTTAATTATTAAAATGACACAAAATATCAAAACAGTCATTAGGTCATGAGCATCAGTGTGTCTGTGTTTCGTCTGCCATGTCCCAACAAGAAAAAAACAAAACAAAAAAAAAACATGACACTCCTATCAAATAAATCATTACACTCTGGGGTTGAGTAATATTAGTCTTTTGAACTAGTCTGTTTTTCTGAGATTGCAATTGAGATTGCTAATACGTGTAATACCTTAGCAATGAGTTACGTTTGCGTGTGATGCAGCCAGAATAAAACATTGTAACCTGAGCTGTTTTACTGTTGTGGTGTGCACCTGATCTGATTCCTGTTTTTCTCAGACAAGTGACAAGTGTTTTGAGACGTTACAAAAGAAGGTGGGTTTTGTCAACGATTGAACTAGCAGAGGATGAGCCTGGACCATTCCCCAGGGAACTTTCACAGGTAACCTAGTCACGTTCACATCAGTGGGTTTTCTCTCTCCAGAATTTGTTTAAATATTGGAGCCACTTTAATTGCATGTGACGCTTAGGCCTTGCTCTGTATGAATAGACAGTCAACACGCCCACAGGCTTAGTGGGCTGTCTTCGTGACATTCTTATACAAGTTGTAATTCATTTTCTGTTGGAGGATTCTCACAGAGGAGATCAAGCGAAGTCGGACAGAGATGAGAACCGTTTACCTGCTTCTTTTGGTAGGAATCAAAATGTAAATGATCTACATTTAAGTATTTCTTTCTTATTAAACCTAAAATGGAATTAAGTAAAGTAAATAATGTATATATGGCGACATAAGCTGCTTACAATACAAGCTCGCAATGTAAACCGTTGTTGGAGTTGAATGGGTCGTTACTAGTACATACAGTATGTGTTTGTGTTAGTGTAGTTTCAGTCCTGCTATATGTTGCTGATAAAAACATCTTTATGGTGGAGGATTCCAGCTGCTTTTTTATACACAACCATCACTCATGCCCTGCAGCACTGCGCTTATTCAGCGCTTGGGTAATAGCGATATCCTCGCATCATATTGATTAAGTTCATTGTTAAGTTTAAGAAAATACTGCCTCAGTTTAAGCACAACATGGTCAGCTTTGGAAATTTAACTGACGCTTAATCCACTCAAGCCCAACATCTAACTCCCGCTCTCAACTTTTGTTGTTATGTCATTGCACCATTCTTATACCCTCCCCCCTGAAAGAAAAAGGTTTTGGGGTTCTAGTTTCCTCCTTCAATCTAGACATTAAACATAAGGTTAAAAGGAAACCCTTGCTTTATCATACATGTGAAGCTAACAAGATTCTCCCTCCATTATTTTTAATGTTTGTTCCAGGTTGCTTTAATAGCCCTTTCGGAGTCACTCGGTGGCTCCAGATGGCGTTCAACAGAGGTAATTGCTTTACATTTGGAAGTGCAAATATTTTGTGCCAAAATATTTCTAGTCAGGCAGACATAAAGTGCATGTTTGATCATCGTTCATTATCTAACAGGAAGTTTTGAGACGTTACAAAAGAAGGTGGGTTTTGTCAACGATTGAACTAGCAGAGGATGAGCCTGGACCATTCCCCAGGGAACTTTCACAGGTAAACACGTGAGCTTTTAAACGTAATGAAATCAATGCATTGTTGCATCATGAATGAATTAAGAGCAAAATGGTTCGTGTCCTGACACTAGATGTTCAATGATATGGTGGGAAATGACCATGAGTTCAGGATAAGTGGACGAGGTGTGAATCTTGAGCCGGTGAACCTATTCTCCATTGATCCAGACACAGGAATCGTCTACGTCCATCGATCTGTCGACAGAGAGTCATATGAACGTCCCTTTCATGTGAGCAAATACTCAATCTGATTTTGATGATCAATGTTTTTTTATACAGACTTTTTTTTCAGAAATATCAGAATAATTTTCGAAACATTAGAAATAATTTTCGATGACCACTTTATCCACAGATCAAGTTTGACATCTATAATAAAACGACCGGCGCAAAGTTGGACAGGGAACTGTCTTTTGATGTAGAAATAATAGACATCAATGACAACACACCTACATTTAGCCCCACTCAAATGACAGCTGATGTGGAGGAAAATACAGAAGCGGGTGAGAAACATTCGCCTAATAAGTATGAGTATACATATGCATAATCTCCATCTGGCGTTGTTGAGTGTAATGGAGGGAACATATAAATGCAAGCAGCCAAAATATAAATTGTTTAGTCTTGTCAAATACAGATGCATAGGAATAAGATCTTACAAATTGTTCCTGTAACCATATGTGAAAATAGGTATTTCAAACCTCATCACCTGCCTCATATAGCCATGCTCTCCAATATCTATAGTATTTTGGTCCATAACTGAAATTTTCCCTTTTTTTTTCCCTTTCCTCTGCGTCTTGAAGGGTACTTGCCTGTGCAGCTGTATGTCAATGACAGAGATCAAATAGACACATCTAACTCTAAAATCACCGTAAGTGTGATTTCACAGAAGCCACAAGAGCCCACGATTACTGTGAAAGGGATCCATAGCAATCTGTACCAACTCTTCTTCTCAGGATGTTTTGACTATGATGTGAGACTTGGTGACTTTGACTACATACAGCACACACACACACACACACACACACACACACACACACACTGATTTGTCAATATAATATCTAAGATATTATCTTATAATATGTGTTTCAGAAAATAAAGACATACGATATTATTGTTCAAGCCAAAGATCATGGAACACCATCCCTTTCCTCCACTGCTGCTGTTACTCTCAATATTGTCGACAAAAACAGCCATTCACCGATGTTCAAGGAGAAAAAGGTACACATTTTTGAAATTCTTCTTCAATTGCTATTGGTATTATGGTTATCATTATTAACGTTGCCTTCAAGAGTGATGTGTGATCTTAGAGTTCAAACTGTTCTGAATGTTCAGTACAAAGGTGCCGTGAATGAATCGAACATCCAGGACAACATTTTGAGAGTCGCAGTAGATGACCTGGATACTCCAAAAACTCCTGGCTGGCGTGCCAAGTACTTTTTCATTAAAGGGAACGAGGATGGAAGTTACAAAATTGAAACCGACCCCGACACCAATGAGGGTGTTTTGAGTGTTATAAAGGTAAAATTCAGCTTTTCTCAGGCTAACAGATTCTCCATTCCTTTACAATGGGCCAAGCTTTTCATTAACAGCAGCTGCACCATTGCTTACATAAACTTGCGTTTCATTCCAGAGGAAGGATTTTGAAAGGACAACCGAAACTACCCTTGAAATTGGGGTAGAGAATGAAGAAAACTTATGGGTTTGTAATAAAAAAACTGAACATTCACCAGATTCAGCTATCATCATAATAAACGTGATTGATGTCAATGACCCACCTGAGTTTAAACAAAGTCCAATTTATGTGTACGGGACTGAAGAGGAGCAGCCTGGAGAGGTTCTGTTGACTCCAGAGATTCACGATCCTGACTCCAACATATCCCAGATCAGGTTGGTGCTGAGCTTATTGCTACATTATGAATACACCCCAAAATAGGTTGGATTTTTTTCAGTTACCAATATCAACATTTCAGAAAAATATTGTAACAATTATGAAAAAACATATCTGATTAATTTGCTAAAAATCATGACTGACATATGTAATTAGTAAGCAATTCAGTGAAAATCAAAAAATGCTGGTGATTTCTGTTGAACATATAATGTAATGTCCCTTTTGACCTCCAAATCTCCTGATGTGATCAGGTTTGTGTTGTTGGAAGATCCAGCTAACTGGATGAGCATTGACAAAAAAACAGGAGCGATCACAGCAATTAAGACGATGGACCGAGAGTCACCTTTTCTGAATGGCACAGACGAGTACAAAATCGTCATTGGTGCCATAGATGATGGTAGGACGAAATTCTACTCTGTATTCAATGAACTTTTCACACTTTACAATGATGGTACATTAATAAACATTAGTTATTACTGTGATAATCATTTACTAGCAGTTAGTTAATGTGTTATGTAATCACTCGCTAACAGTCCTCATGTTAATTAAGGTACTTATTCAAATAGTTTCTAACTTGCTGACTCTATCTTACTATTAACATTAAAGAACAAATTAATGGCTATTAACTAACAATTAGATAATACAGTGAGAAACATTTCGACACAAATGGCCATCCAACTCTGATGAAAATTTTCTAACGTAAATTAACCATTTATTAATTTTCTCTCTGACCGTTATGAAAAGCTGATAACATGTATCCCTTGAATGACACTCATCAGTATGGTTTTATCTATTAAATAAGGTATGAATTAATATCATATTCAATATCACATCATGAAGACTGTTAGCAAATGGGTTAGCACATTAATTTGTTACTGCATTCACAAATATTAATTCATGTACCGATATTTACTATATTATTGTTTCTCTGTTGTGGTTACTAAGGTGAGCCTGAAGCTACAGGGACAACCACTGTCAAAATCCATTTGAGAGATATCAATGACAATGTGCCTACGCTGGTCAACAAGGGTGTCATTATGTGTGCAAATAAGGTTAACAAGGTCATGGTGGCTGCCAAAGATGCAGATGTAGCTCCATTTAGTTTGCCCTTCACTTTTTCCCTGGGAGGTGATGACAAATCGTTGAAGGAGCTATGGAAACTAGATCCTGCCTTTGGTTAGTGCAGCCGTAAATCATGCGTTCAAAATGGATAAATTAAAGAGTAGAAATGGTTCCAATAAGAGAATCACTCAACACCTCTATATATTTCATCCACCAGGTGAGGAATGTGGGCTTATAAGCCAGAAGATACTTACTTACAGAAACTACTCGGTGCCCCTGGAGATTCGGGATCAAGAGAACATGATTGGACATGAGACTTTGGAGGTCATGGTGTGTGACTGTGGAAAAAAAGATGTTTGCGGCTACAAAGAACCTCTCTCCGTCAGACTCGGTGCACTTGGCATTGCACTGCTCTTTGTAGGACTCCTCTTGTTTTTGTGTGAGTATCAGTATTTGTATTCATCAATCCCCCCACGGATGGATGGATGGATGGCATCTACAAGTCATAACTTAATTTCTGTTGATCTTCCCCCTTTGTTAAATATGCATGTCTGCTTCTGAGGAGGATGCAGTGTCACTGTAACAACACTTACACTAATAATACTAATACTAATATACACTAATACTGCACTAATACATTAATACACTGCTAATACTGCCGAACAACCAGAAGGTGGCACTGTTGAACAGCAGGTAGAACATTGAGCACCAGTTTCACAATTATTCACATAGTTTCACAATCTCTTAGGTGCAGATACCCTTTTACAATTCCAATCCCAATCCGTCACCTGCCGAGCAGCTTCACTGGAGCAGTTAAGGGCTTTATCCCCTCAATAGTGGAGCAACAGCTGGTCCATCATTTCCCCTTCCCCAGTTTATCTTTTCAGTTCAGGAACTTTCTGCATAGTCTTGCCCACAGATATCATGTGTTTGCTCAGTGAAACCATGCACACTCCCTGTTCTTAATGATATTGTTGATGTGTGCCCGCAGTGCTCCTATTGCTCTTTAAGTGCAGACGGAAGGCGTTCAAGCACATGCCCATAATACAGGAAGAGGGCAACCAGACCCTCATCCAGTACAACCAAGAAGGAGGGTTGTCTGAATGCAAGGTTTGTTGTGTAAATTAGAGAAGGTCAGGCAAGTGAGTCTATGTATTTCTTTGAGTTCACCAATCACACTGTGCTTCACACGTTTGAGGGTCTACCTTATATCTTCTTCTCTTCCCTTTTGCCTGCCAGGCCGATACCTCTCTGCTCCTGACACCTACAAACGGTTTGGCTGTGATAGACAGCCTGAAAAAGGGCAACATGCAGGTACTCCTCCAGACCTGCCTCTGGCTCTCATTCCTGTTTTGTGGTCAACAAAAGCCCATGGGTGTGTCTGTATTTTAGGTATACAAGACCTTGGCAAGAAAGCAAAGGAGTTACATAATTAATACAGTCACTGTTTTGGAAAGTCTTATAATCCCTCTGAAGAAAAACGACTTACAGCTCTAATCTAGTAACTTTTATGACAGGTTGATGGGAATGTGACAGAATACCCTGATTAAGGTGTGTTTAAACCCATTTATGGTAGTTGTAAAGCTCTGAGTAGCTAACATGGTGACCTCCCTGAAAGCGTGGCAAGATATATTGAATTGCCTAGTACCTGTAAAATGAGACTATGGGATTTAATAATAATGTACTGATCGTATTCCCTGGAGTGACTGTATTTTGGAACCTGAGATGTATAAGATCTAGGAGTACATTAAATGTGCAAACTATGCATTAAACCCTCACTTAAAAAGAATTACTCAAGGTACAGGGTTCATGAATATATGTGCTTTATTTTCCTTGTGGATTTATTTCTCTATCTAAAATACTTTGTTAAGCGCTGTGGGCAAAACCACATCTTATTTTACTGCTCTGTGTATGTAAGGTTGCTTTTTTAATTTTCTTTCCTCAACTAGATGTCTCAGATGGCCCCAACAATGACCAACATGTACATGTACACGGATGCGTACAACAGTCCAGTTCAAACCATGGTGAGTGGCTGGTTTTCCCGCCTCTTCTATGTGTTTATAATTCTACAACAAAGACATCCAATGATAAAGAATGTTTGCAGATGACAATGTGATGTTTGCAGACGACATTGTGATCTGTAGTGAGAGCAGGGAGCAGGTGGAAGAAAACCTGGAAGAAGCGGAGATACGCGTTGGAAAGAAGAGGAATGAAAAATAGAAAGACATATAGTCATAGAAAGACAGAATACATGTGTGTGAATGAAAGAGAGGCGAGTGAATGGTGAGGTTACAGGGAGTAGAGGTGGAAAAGGTCCATGAGTTTAAGTACTCTGTGTCAACTGTTCTGAGCAACAGGAGGTGTGGTAAAGAGGTGAAGAAGCAAGACAAGTGTCAGGAGTGATCTGTGACAAAAGAGTATCATTAAAAGTGAAACGAAAGGTTTGTAAGAGGGTAGTGAGACCAGCAATGTTGTTTTGTTTTCTGGTTGACTTGTCTGGAGGCACTGAACAAAAGACATGACGCAAACTGGAGTTGGCAGAGTTAAAGACGTTGAGCTTCTCTTTGGGAGTGAGGAGGATGGACGGGATTAGGAACAAGCACATCAGAGGGACAGCACAGGTCAGACGTTTTGGATACAAAGTTAGGAAGACCAGATTGAGATGGTTTGGACATGTGCAGAGGAGGGACAGAGAATTTATTGGCAGAAGAATGCTCAAGATGTAACTACCAGGCAGCAGGCAAAGAAGTGATTCATGGATGTGGTGAGAAAGGATAGTTGGTGTTACAGAAGACACAGAGGACAGGGAAAGATGTCCGTGAAGGTTTTCAGTCATCCAGGTCATCTTGATCTCGGAGTGTTCTTATCTTGTAGATAAGAAGTCCAGTTGCTTCCTACTAAACACTCCGGGGACAGGGAAAGATGGAGGAGGATGATTCGCTGTAGTGACTCGTAGAAAAGCTCGGTAAAGCTGAAAGAGGAAGAAGAATAAGAATGTTTGCAGCTGTAAGACCTTTTAAAGTCATGATTTGCAAATTGTAAATCAAAGGTTGGCACTTGGTAAAGTTGGAGAGACAAGCAAGAGAAGTTTGATTTTGAAAGTATCCAACGAAGAAGAATCTAAGAAAAAAAAAACGTGTCCTTTCAGGCCTCTTTCCAAACCACTGTTCCACTGAAACACATGACTCACTAACACAATGTTATTTCTCCTAGGAAGAATGACTACTTATTGTCCACTTTCATGTACATGGGCGGTGTCATTACAGATTTATTTAATTCAACTGTGGATATCAGCAACTAAATTATGACTATCCACGATTCAAGTTAGAGATATATGCAGTTTAATTCTGACTAGCCACAATTCCAGTCCAAGATATTTTCACCTCCCCTATGTTAAAGTTATCTACATAGTCCCTTTAAAATATCAATCCCTCTGAATTATGTTTTAACCAGTCAAAAACTGCATTATATATACCGCAGCTCTGACTGGAATTGAGGGTAGTCGTAATTTAGTTGCAGATATGCATTATAACATTTTAGATGTCTTCCAATGAACTTTGATTGAGATGATGATGAGCGATATCTGTCAATATAGTAACAGAAAGTAAAGATAACTGATTTTTTTTTTCAAGGACAACAAAAATGCTTACATACCTACTATACATTTAACTTACATTGTTGAGTTGTGCATAGGAGCTACAACTCTAGAGTCGCTGTCCTCTGATATACTCCTCCACTGTGGTTAAACTTTATTTATCCCCTACAGATGAACTCTAACATGACTTCCCTGGGCATGCAGCGTCATAGAGACACTCTCAGAAGCCATGGAGGGCAGACCCTGGTGGGATACCTTATTACTGCATGTTTCCTAATGACATTGTTATGCCATGGTATGATTGTTGTGATAGATTAGTTTGTTGACAATGCCACTTCAAATTCACAAGAGGGTGTCATAAGAGGGCAAAAAAACCCCTCCCCGAACACCCAGAAGAGACTCCTGGAAAGAAAATCAGTCTCTCGCTGGAGGCTTAAGCAGCCTGCCATAACGGCTGCGCCGTCCCCCAGCCGAAACAGCAGGAGAAACACAGTCCAATGTCGGCTGAGCAGCAGAACGCTGAACCTGTGAAGACACTGCCGGGGTCCTGGAAGGAGGGTGACCCCGACAGGGAACCTGGGCCGGAAACACAAGTTCGTCTGCCACCCTGTGCGCCGGTTTAAGCCTATCAAGCGTGACACGCTCCCTACGCCCACCCATATCCAGCAGAAAACCCTTAGGACCCGTCTCAAGAAACTGAAATGGGCCATCGTATGGGGGTTGGAGGGACGAGCGGTGAGCAACCAAACGAGCCGACATGAGCTCCGCAGGCACGAACAACCGCGGAAAATAGTGGTGAACGGGGCCTTTAACCCGAGCACTGTCGGACAAAAAAGGATAAACGGCCGGACGGGGTCGAGGAGCGGAGCTCCCAGGCAAAAATTCCCCAGGGATGCAGAGCGGCTGACCAAGAACCAGCTCAGCGGGCGAAGTGTCGAGGTAGGCTCGTCAAGGTAGGGAGTATGCTCTTTTGCCAGCCAGAGTCCACAGAAACCATCTTCGTGACATTGAGTCTTTAATGAAGAGCAGCTCGCTACATTCCCCAGCGCCCACAGCTGCTACTGAGTGCTGGCCCTGGAGTTTCCCAACCCTCAAATGAGCAAGGAGGGACGCAGCACCTAGCCTTGCCACCGAACCGCTGGTGAAAAAAACAGAGGCCGTTCCTGCGCCGTCTCCAGGCAGCCACTCGAGCCACCACAGACGAAACCACCTTCGTCCGAGCCTAGCAGCGACAGCATATGGTCCATGAGATCCACGGCCGTCCCGTCGCCCAAACCGGATAGGGAAAGGATTCTATCTGCCCTCTCTGCAGCAGATAGGCTGTATCACCGGAGGAGAAGATGTTTGAGGGTGACGTATTTACTGTGTTGCGGGGGTGCGCGCAACAGCTGCATGGCACGCCATGTGGACTGCTGGTCCAGCACAGCGACGACCAAAAAGTATCTGGAGTCGTTTGCGGAACAACATGCTGGAACCAGGAAGCCAGGTCGCTCTGCCAGAACCCTGGAAGCTTCACAGGCGCGGCGAGAACGGCCGGCTGTGAGAGTACGGGCGGCGTGGCCGAAGTGGAGTCACGCTCTTTTTCTGCTCCAAACATGTCTAATACGGGCTCACCAATATGGCAGGATGAGGAAAAACACCGGAGACGAAGGCGAGTTTAAACTTTATTCCTCAGCTCCAAAATCAAATTGAAATGGGAACAACCTTGCACCAGAAAGCCCGGGAACGTAAACCACGCCCCCAGCTCACAGCCCCGCTGGGTGAGAGGCATAGCCCCTAGTGTCCGCCACAATGTATGAGCAAAACCAGTCTTCCCAGTATGTATAGGTTTTTGTTTTTTTTTTCCCTGGTTCCATTTGTTTGCCTGTTAGTCTTTTTGTGTCTACTATTTGTATTATTACTAGAACCAGTTTCAATTCAATAGTTTTTGTATCTGGATCCTCGGGCATATATAGTATTTTTTGGTGTAATATATATAATAGTATGGCAACCATAAAAAATAATACAATGTTGTTGTACATTAAAAATAGCGCAGTTTGAGAAATATCAAGTTAGATATTTGAGATACATTTAAAGCATTTAAACTTAAACACGTAATTTGCGGCTCTGTTTTTACCCATATAAATGAGGTAAATCCTTACGCTGATTAATACATTGCCTATTATGTTACCTGAAGCTTTCAGCTTTCAAAACACACAATGACAGTGACTAACAGATGAGGTCAAGTGATTAATTGAATCTTATTCATTTCAGAACTCTACATGGAAGACAAATAGGTCCGGTATCACCCAGATAAATTGTGCTCTTCATTGAATTGGTTGGCTGTACCAGTGCATCTAAAAAAAAAAGTAGAATATCTGGATTTTTCAACAGTTACTTAAAAAGATAAACCTTCATTATATCATTACATTATTATTTATTAAACAACTTCATTAATATAGTTAATATAATTGTTACATATAAACCAAAACATTTCAAGCATTTACTTCTTTTTTATAATAAGGGCCTACAGCAAAAGAAAACATGCCAACATATTAGAATTATCACTGTAAATGCATAAGCTGCAATCATCTGTATTAAAATAAAAAAGGCTTGAAATATTTCATTTTACGTATAATGTAGATAAACTATATGTAAGTTTCACTTAATTAAATTATGAAAAAAAGAAATATCTCCATATTCAACTTTTTTCAGATGCATTATTACTATATCTTTTCAGAAATCTGTAATATATAAGTATTTACACTGTCTAATGTACATTGATATTATGGATATATGAGCTCACAGTCCTTCTCTTTGTGAACAGGGAGGGTCAACAAGCTTGTCCTTCAACAGGCTGTCAAATCAACACATTGTAGATCACATCGAAAGGGTAAGACAGGTCATCTCATATCTACCACCTTGCATTGTAACTTGTTTGAATATGATTGAAAAGGCAAAAGATTCTTTATTCAAAAGAGCTTTGGATTAAATTTCTATATAACATGCAGTCACATGCAAACTGCGGCTGTTTTGTCGATCATTAAATCAAAACAAGCTGCATCTGTGGCACAGTCCGGACAGGTGGAAAGGCCATAATCCTGCAATAAATCTGCTTTGATTAATGACAGAAGCAATTTATAAACATAGTATGTGTTGTTGCTGTCTCCAACTAGACTGAGTAAATTGGCGGTTATACGAGCAACAGAGTTAAGGAGGTGAGAAAGCAATGGCTGAATGAACAATTAATTATACTCACTCCTCCACACAATCCTGCTGGATGACACACATATGTTAATTCAGCCAAAGAGCAGGTTTCATCCTGCCCACTGTTTACCTTTCTGCTGTGTGTGTGTATATGAAGATGATGGCTTGTCAAGGGTGAGGTGCAGGTGCCACACTGTTATTTAAAAGCTAAACAACCAGACCACCACTAATAAGTGACATTGTTATTGTACAAGGTGCAAATTAAGATGCTGTTACAGTTTCTGTGGACTACAGCCCTGTTTTCACCGAGTAGTCTGGTTCAGTTCAGTATGATCCACATTTTTTTGTGCTTCCATTGTCAAAAGCTGTGAGTGGTACCCTTAAAAAGCAAATCATACTGTGCCAGTTTTGTCACCCTTTGCCCGGGGTACCAACCAGCGCCAAAGTGTACCATAAAGGGGCGGCTAATCCTAACTGCCGTCCGCTGACTGGTCGACATAATTGTCACTTCCCTGCGATGGGTAGGCCCTCTCTCTCCTGGCAGCATGCATCCTCTTCTCAAACACAGCCTATACTTTGTGTGACAGACAGCCAAATGCTGAATGCTGAAACAACAGGAGTTAAGTCTATACACCACGAAACTTAGATAGCGAATGTGGTTTACAAAATGATTCAAAAGCTCTATTTCTCCTCAATCCCTCAGAGACTACATATGATTGATGAAAACCCTGAAGCTTACCCACAATACCAACTCCAGCAGTATGGCTATGAGGGACAGGGCAGCAAATGCCAGTCACTGGATGGACTGTCACTTAGCAACCTGGGAGATGACTTGACATATCTGAATGATTTGGGGCCAAAGTTTAACATGCTGGGAGGCATCTGTCAACAGACACTGAAAGAAAGAAACATACAGCTTTAAGGCGCTGCTGGGCTGGGATTTTCAGATCAAGCTATTCTCTACTACTTTATGGTCAAGATTATGTACTCTCCTGACTAAAATCTATCAGAGTTTTGGATTTTTAATTTTTTTTCATTATTAAATGTTGATTTTTTTTTTACTTAGAAACAGGCAATATACTATACTTAGATCTAGACATCTTTCTCTGGCAAGAATTTGGCAGTATGGATTTATTTTGCTCGCTTGAAGATGAAATAATAATTCACCTCACAAGTTTTTATGTTCTGGTAAATCTGAAATTTGATATTTTGACAGTTTGGGTGTTACTGTTTATTTTTTTTGTATAGACTTTGCTGATAGGAATGATTGCTCATTTGGCACTCTGATGTACTTTTGATATTTTAAGCTGTGAGATTGTAAGTCAGAACATAGGATATAGTTTGTAAGATGTTATTTTTTTATGATCCAATTTTAGACGGACCGGCAGGAATATGACTGTTTGATGATCGTTGTGATTGGACGGCACTACAGCTAATAAACTCTAAAACAAAAGATTTTATAAGCTGTTGTTATTGAACGTTGTGGACATCGTGAACTATAACAATCAGTGAAACTCTTTGTACCTAAAGAAAGGGGAAAGCAATTAAAACTACTTTTATACTGTACCACTGTGTTACAGAATCAAGTCCAAAATATTACAAGTTTTCATAGTATATATATCAAATGTAGCTTACAACTGTGTTATGAAACGCAGAAGATGAAGAGGATAGGAATGAGGAAGTGGTGGCAGCACCAATGCAGTAATTGTACAACTTATAGATATAGAGAGTTCAGGTGAATTAACTCTCACACTTTGTTCCTCTGATTCCACTGATAGTTCAACTAAATATCACTGAACGGACTTCTGAAGTATGTTTTAAAAGCCTGCGGCTTTCTAAAGTGTTGTTACTGTACAATATAAAAATTGCTCATCTTATAATGGCTTTACCAAAAAAAATCATCGACTTAGACTTCATCGTCCCCCATGGGGAACTTTAGCTCACTTGATTATATTTTATTATGTCAGAGGGAGTAATAGGCAAATCAAACTGTCTATTATGCAAATCTTACTAACAGAACTTGTTTGACCCAGAGGTTTTTTTTAATCCACGTACACACAAATTACAATCAAACTAGTAGTTGTTCTATTTCAGTTTATTTTAAATTCTGCTCAAGAAAACAACAAACATCAGAAGTGCTGGTTAAGGCCACTACAGAAAAGAAATATTGCAGATGCAAGCACCAAACAACAAAACACTGACAACTAAAAACTAAGAATTACTGACAAACGCTGGGTAGTACAAAAGTCATTCCAGATCTACTGGTGACTAATCATTAAAAAGCAATGTATGAGTTTTGTCTTTACAAACGGTTGATTAAATACTTTTGTTATTATTCATTCAATGAAATTTTCCAACCACACCAAATATTTAAGCTTCTTTTATCCTGTTGAGTAGAATAAGTGTGCAATGGTTTTGGGTTAAGATGAGCATGTGCTGTTGTGTTTTCCTGTGTCACAGCTTCCTCGACTCTTACTTGTCTTTGACTTTTCCCTTAAGTGATTACATTGCTTTGGTTCATCAGTCCCCTATCAGCTTGAATACCTCTTTCTTTTCAAGTTTATTGTACCTTGTGTTTCTGTGTTTTTGTGTTTTCTCGTGTATTTCCTTTGTTTCTTTGGGTTTCTCGGTTTTTGGATTGTTGTTTTGCTTTGCTGTTTCTTCAACTTTGCCTGTACTGTGGATTGTCTGTCTGTTATTAACTGCTGTCTACAGTTTCAGGTGCCTCTCCAGCTTTGTTTTTGTACTTCTTATGAATACATTACATCACACTGCACCTGCTCTGCAACAGTCTGTATCTGGGTTATGTTTGTTTAACCCATTAACGCCAATCGACGCGAATTCGAATCATACCGCTTGTATTCAGACTGGAGCCGAGATAACATCAGCTTGAAAGCAAAAACACAAATAATTCATTTTTTTAATATAATTGTAAATAAATTCAGGCGTCGAGGGGTTAAAAATGCATTTAGCATGAGTAGAACAGGGACGTTGATTTGGAATCCAGGGAGGCTGGATGTCTAAAAAAAAAAAACATAGTTATGGTGCTCATTGACATTGGTGTTTTCTGGCTCTGTTTCGTCCATGGGATGTGTGTTGGTGGAATTGAGACAATCAAAGTACTCCTTCCACCACCCAACTTAACACTCAGTCAAGGTCAGCAGCTCCCCATCCCCACTATAAACAGTATGTACAAAGTGCTGCTGTCCCCTCTCGAGCCACCAGATTGTTTGCCAGAATTTCTTCATCATGTGATCATGTCATGGCTCCATGGTGTCACTGAACTCATCCCATACCTGAGTTTAGCCTCAGCAACTGCCTGGGTTGTTTGGCCTGCTGGTAGCTGTAAGCTGCCTCTGGATTCTGAAGAGTGTCAAGTGACCATCTTTCTCTTGACTAGCTCCCTAGTCCCCGATAGGCTAGGGCTTACTTTAGAGCCTGTGTGCTTGGAGACAGACAGCTTTCAGCCAGCTGACCTGTCAGCTGACAAAGACCTGGACTTAGAGGTAACTATTGGAAGCACTGCAGAAGGAACCACGATGCCCACTGCTGTCCATCGTCGCTGCTGCTCAGTGCCCCATAGCCTTTGCTGAGAGACACACAGAGACTCTACTCATTATTTCCTGTTGGTAGTCCGGCAGACTGCTACTCCTGGTTTGCCTTTGGCGGCTCTGCCGAACTCTACTCCCAGTTGGCAGTTGGCAGTTTCTAGTAATATCCAACTCCCACGTGCCCAGCTGGCACGCCACTTCCAATGTGAAAGCTCACAGAA
Source organism: Mola mola (assembly GCA_001698575.1). NCBI lineage: Eukaryota > Metazoa > Chordata > Actinopteri > Tetraodontiformes > Molidae > Mola > Mola mola. The sequence goes on from KV751326.1 coordinate 6,983,378, forward strand.
CATCAGCCAGTCCTCATATTCCACCAGGTCTCCAGCCATTTGGTCCAAACTTTAAGGGCTGCAGCGGCCTACCGACCCTGAGTTAGACAAGGGTGGTTGGTACCAGAAAACTATTGTTCAGATTACAGAACAAAGTGCTTTGGTGCAACCTAGAATTGCAACAGCATAATGTATTTACAAGAGATTATTTAGAGCCCAGCCCACTTTATCTCATTTCCGTAGTGTAAGTGGAAATGAATCACCATGAATCAACCATGAGGGTGACACATATCAACACCATGGTTTGCTGTTCATTTGGACCAAAGGCACTGTAAGACACAACACCCGTTTTATGCAGGAGCAGAAAAGGTAAAGAAGTTCATCAATTTTTAATGTGGTTAATTATTTTTTTCAGGAAATGCTGTTTGACATGATCTGTTGCACAGTGGTTCTGAAACATTAGATTGGAGTATCTGCTGTTCTCGCAGTTGAAAATGTTTTATATTGCATTAGTATTAGGAAGTTGTTATGACATTGTAAGCTACTTGATAATGTGTTCTGTCCTATGATGTATCTCGGAGTGTTTAGTAGGAAGCAACTGGACTTCTTATCATGTTTGAAGACGTTTCGCCTCTCATCCGAAAGGCTTCTTCAGTTCTGAGGTTCAGTGGGTAGAGTTCCACCCACTCGGGGTTAAATACCTGGGTTTCCCGCACTGACCCTCAGAACTGAAGAAGCTTTTCGGATGAGAGGCGAAATGTCTTCAAACAAGATAAGAAGTCCAGTTGCTTCCTACTAAACACTCCGAGATCAAGATGACCTGGATGACTGAGAACCTTCACGGTCCTATGATGTAGCGCATTTTTCAGTCGCTCTTGCTTTAATCTAGCACAAAATGCACAAGGTACCCTTGGCATCATTTCCACACTTATCCAGATGCACAGGTTTTGCATAACTTTGGTTAACTTTATTAATAAACATTTAATCAGGTTTAGGAAAAAGACAGGAGACGCTTGGTTTCAAGGAGGATGCAAACTCTGACAGCTTTACATTGCAGGTACGTTGTACGCCTGACAATAAAGGGCATACCTTGTGCATCTGGGGCTGTGACAGTGGATAAATGGAGAATTGGTCCATGGAAGAATATTGTGTATTTAATGAATAATTAGAGTTATAATAAAAGAGTTTGGCCTAGTTTTGTCTGCTCTACATGTAAAGTGTCATGAGATGACTTTTGTTTTGAATTGGCACAATGCAAATATTCAGAAGTGATTTTTATCAAGGGTACTGGAAAAAAAGGTTTCATTCTTCGTTGGTTCATTGCAAAACTCCCAGTCATTTATGTGTCCACCTGTGCTATGCTTTTATTGATTTCCATTGGTTGAGAAGCTTTCTTAGCAAGTTTTACCCCCAGTAAAATGATATCCAATTTACAATGAACAAAATTGACATTTTGAATATAAATGGTGTGTATTCGGGAATCCTTGCACTCATTAAACAGGATGATCAGGGTTGTCAGGCCACTATATCCATATAATGACAATTTCTGTGCTGTAAATAAAGCAAGTAAGAGTAAGGGCATATTTTGTCTACCCAAAGTTACTTAGATTTTAGTTACCACAGTGTTTTTTAGACATCAATGAAGCAGAGCAAGAAGAAGATCCGGAAATAGGAAATAAGTGTCAACATCATTAACAAAAGTGAATAATATTTTATAAACGCAGCAGTGCAAGAATAAATCAAGTATTAATGTTTGTGTCTGAAATTTTACATCAACATTTCCACTATGTTATCAGACTTTTGACTTAGTATTTATTCAGAGTCAAATCCACATTAAAATGTGCGAGTGCTTCTCTTTGTCTCTGAAACTGATGTGCCACACTATGTTAAAGTCAAAAATAACAAATACAAAAATAACTGGATAATAAAATGTCAATGCTAGACACTCTCTTTAACCCACACAGAGACAGATAATATAGTTTATTTATTAAAAACAATAAGATTGACCTAATAGGTCTTGTATATATAGTACACTGAGGCAGGTTACAGCACTTACAATATACTTTAGTTTAAGATTTATATAGAACCAAGGTTTGCTATATTAAATATTCATTATTACATTAATACGCTATACAATTAATGTAACTTTGTAATAGTTAAATGTTTGCCCAACATATTCTAAAATGCGGGTCATCATTGTGAAGTTTTATTTAACCCTTACAGCAAAGCTTAAAGCAGGTCATTCAGTCCAAAATAGGGGCCCAATGTTGTTGGTTCTGTACTGTCTTTACTGACTACCAAATACCCTTTGATGATTATGATGATTATAAAATAAATCAGTCAATAATATATAATATCATACAGTTAATTTTATTTAGTCATTGTATATATTTATGCAATCATGACGTTTAATTCATTTATTAAAAAATAATAATTAGAATTAGTAGTTAATAATGAACAACTGAGCTTGTTTGTTTGTTTTTTTAAAGCACTCCTGAAAACCTGCTCAACATAAATTTATTTAAAGGATTTTTTGTTTTTTACATTCTGTTTATGTGGTTCCATTTGTGTGTATGTTTTGCCCTCAAAAATGGGGAATATTGGTGAGAGAATGAGGAGAGACAACACAACGCAGCACTTGCGCTCACTCGTCCGTATGAATGACGAAGCAGCTCACCGTTCCCTCTACCCAACACCCGCGGCATTACTAGTAGATCACAGAGCAATCGAACAATTTACAGAGCGTTGCATCATCCACGTTGATGCTACTGGCAGCTACATACCTCAACAACAACGAATGATATGAACACGTCTGTACCAGACTGTAATAAAGAAGGAAATTAACCTTGTGTAAATCAAATGTTTTGCCTTGAAGGGAACGATAAAAAACTTGTGACATATGCATTGTGAAACTTGTATTGGTTCACAACTTTCAAGTCAACCAATAAGGCTCGTTTTGAGAACATGTCTTGTTACACAGGTACTCCTCCTCACAGGTAAACTAGAGTCACTACCAGCATCAGCAAGTCAGACTCATTCATTAGGGGATGGATAATGATTCAAGGAACGGACTAGAACTATGACACTATTATCGGACTATTATTGGCTATTTTCTTAACTGCTACAACAGCACATTGTCTGGGCACACTATGGAGACGATTCAACTCGGTTTCTTCATCATACTGGTAAGTATTTTTCCTTGGATGGCAATCTTTCTGGATGTACACATTTACAAATGATTTCATTATTTTTAATCAATCAAAATAGGTGTAATAACATCCAGGCATCCAGCTGTAACTGCCATAACATTTTTATCATAACCAAAAGTGTAACAATATACAATTGGACAAACTGGACAGACAATACATATTGTATGGTAATGGTTTTAATTTTGAAGGTCAACAAAAACCAGTAATAATCCCTTTGACATATATATATATATATATGGTTGTTCTTAAACAATTTGTTTAACATTCAGAATATAACATTACGTATTTTAACATTAACACCTACTTTGTTTTTTCCGATTTGCTGCTTAATGATTTGAGCAAAATTTTCCAAAATAAAGTATAAATAACAACACTCATGAAACTTTGTACTTGATCCAAAATTTTAAGTTATGTTTTCACCTCCCCTACAGTGTTTGGGAGTACACAGGTCATCTTCAGAAATTTTACAGCGGAGAAAAAGAAACTGGATCATTGATTCATTCAAAATTAAGGAGAGCTATAAAGGACCTTTCCCGTATCCACTAGGCAGGGTGAGTATCTGCCAGGAGCCACAAGGCTTGAATGAGAATAATTTATATGACAAGATTCAGGAAGATTAATATAAATGTTGATGTTGTTGTGTTTTGATACCCTACAGATTAATATTGAAGGCAATCTAACCCTTTTCAAAATAGAAGGTCAAGGTGTTGACGAGGAACCCAAAGGCATATTACAAATCGACCCACGCTCAGGGCATGTTACAGTCCACGGAGCAGTGGACTATGAGGAATTCAATGTTTTGAGGGTTAGAAGGAAATTTCTTGAACGGCATCATTACCTTCATTAACTAGAAAGCATATCAGTATTAGTGTTGTTGTCTGTGAGTCATTTTTCACAGTGCATGCTATTTATTTTCATTTCAGCTAAAATTTTTGGCATACGATATGGAAAAACATGAAATAGACACTAAGCTTGGCATTGAGATACAGATTGAAGGCACAAACGATAACACACCAATGTTTGAACATGAAAGGTACGAGGTCAGCATAGCAGAGTCAATAGAACAAGGTAACTCATTCATATCTGTTAATAACACCCTGTTATATTTAATACCACTATGAAATGGCAACGAATGCGAAATAATAATGTTTTATGTCCTAAAACTAACAGGCACTGACGTCATTGCAATTAAGGCAAACGATCTTGATGCTGAAAACGTCAATCAAGTATTTAACTTCAACATAATCTCAGTCACTCCTAAATCACAAAGCGTGGAGTTCTATATAACACAGACTGTTGTCGCTGACGTAGGAATTATTTCATTTCGAGGGTGTTTGGATCACGAGGTGAGAGAACTAATTGCTAACTTTCTTGATTTGTAAATAAAATTTTACAAATTCTATATTGGACCTGTTGATCTTGAAACTCCAGTCTAATTTTTTATGAAATATGTTTTAACCGATCAGACAGCAGAGAAATACACCATTATAGTCGAGGTTAAAGACGGAGGAGAAATACAGCTGTTCAGCTCCTGCACCGTCATTGTCAATGTGGAAGATGGAAACAACCACCTCCCTGAGATCATAGGACATACTGTGAGAAATTACATCTTACAATTACCTCGAGGCAGGAAGGGACAGGTCTGCAACAGTCTTTTTCAACACCAACATTTTGGAAATTTTTTTTTTTCTTTGTCAGGCTCCTGAAAAAGTGAAGGAGGGAGTTGAGAATGTTCTCATTTCACGTGTGCAAGTCAGGGACAAAGACTCCAAAGGTACGGCAGCGTGGAGAGTGAAATATAAAATCCATGGAGACACAGGCAACTTCAGAATCAGTACAGATCCGGAGACGAACGATGGGCTGCTTTATTTGGAAAAGGTATTTATTCAGTGTGCGATCATAAATGTGTCCTTTATCTGTGACCTGCAGGAGAGTAATTATTCTGCCTCAAAACACATAAGTGTAAAATTTAATTGCACCGCAATAAGCTATTCGAACCCCAGTGCAACTTGGTGTCTTCAAAAACAATTTGACCCGAAAAAAACTGAAACTAGTGTTGTGCACTTGGTTGTTCTGTCTGTCTGGCCTGTGTGGATTTAATGGATTCTTGCTGAGATTCTTGCTGAGATTCAAAGGCTTAATCTATAGCAGCCTGTCATTTCCATAAGTGTATTTATTATTTTGGCCTATTTGAAGAGATGAAAGAGTATAATACTTAAGTCTTACATCAGGATTAGTTCTAGGGATTGTAGTTTTTGTTTGAATGAGACGAAAAGCGAGCTGAGTTTACTTGTAATGAAATGTGCCGTACAAATTGACATTGACATTGACATTGCATTGCAAAAATGATCAACTGGCGCGTGTGTATTTCTAAGTATCAAAAAAGCCATAATGAAGTGTGCTGTGATTCATGGCATGAAGTCAAATATGTGTCTAAAAACCAGCATTTGATCTTTACTACATTTACAGCAATTGGACTACGAGGAAACTCCTCTGCAGAACGTGACCATCACTGTGGAGAATGAGATCTCTTTCTACGACTGCAAAGTAGTGAATCGCAAAGCCATTGGACTTTGGGAAATAGCTACTGTTAGTGCTGATTATGCTGGTTCCGGTATTGGCATTGGTGGTGCAACTTGGACAGAGACGCTGAGCCGATCACGCCAACAAGTGACTTTAGTTGTGATGGTTGAGAATGTCAATGAGCCTCCGGTCTTCGGCTCGCGTTTCAAAGAAGTTACAGTGCTTGAGAACGCTAAAGCAGGGCAGTCTCTGTGGTCATTTATTGCTAAAGAA
>KV751326.1:6989393-6999424 GCA_001698575.1 Mola mola
AACACACCCAGGATGGAATTAGTCAGCATTTGTACGTCACTAGAGAATTTGAAACTGTCTAAACTATTGTGTGTTTCAGATACATAAAAGGAGATGATCCAGCTGGTTGGGTCACAGTCGACGCTGAGACTGGAAAAATCACCACATCAAAGGCCCTAGATCGAGAGTCACCCTTTGTGAACCAAAGCATCTATACGGTCACAATATATGCTGTTGACAGTGGTATGACCTGTTTTGGTTTTTTTGGTTTGTTTGTTTTTTTCATAATCTGCATATTAAGTTGTCAATGATATTTTTTAAGATCACTTCACTTGAAAAATACAGCATGTGATTTTGGTTGCCAGGTATACCTCCAATGACAGCTACTGCAACCCTCAATATCCATATATTTGATGAGAATGACAATGCTCCAGCCCTGAATGTAAGCACAATTGACATATGCCAATCCGATGGGCCTTCCCTGACCCCGCTCACAGCTGTTGACTTGGATGAGGAGCCCTACAGTGGACCTTTTACCTTCAAACTGCTCGGACATGTTGAGGGCAAGTGGCGGTTGGATCCTCATCAAGGTGAGCACTTGTTCTGAAAACTCCCTTCAAAGGTAGCTAAGACCATACTGTTTAAACCATGCAAATCATGTCATTGCTACTAAATTAGCCTTGAAGTCTCAATGGCTCATATGTCAAAATGAGTCCTTACAATACGAAAAAAAAATATCCTTTTGCATATACAGGGTCTTCAGTCAACCTGGTTAAAGAGAACACAGTTCATTCTGGACAATTTAAGCTGATGCTGGAAGTGTCCGATCGCCAGCAAAAGGCTGCTGTCCACAACCTGTCAGTGACAGTGTGTCAGTGCTCAGACGTGGAGAGGCCAAACTGTCGCTCCCCCAAGGCCAGAGGTGCTACAGTGGGAGGAGAAGCACTAGGGGCTGCCTTTTTTGGCCTATTATTGCTTGCAGGTAGGACACAAACCAAAACACTTTGATTATTTATATTTAGGACCTATGCTGAATTATTTGGTTTGCTTGGGCTTTTCTCTGGGTCTCAGCGATGACTCTCCTGGTCCTTCTCGTGTCATGTCAGAAAATGGATTCAGTCTACAGCTCAGATATTAAAGGTGTAGATTCAGGACAATATCTGATGTACAGCAACACTGAGATGCCAGGAACTGACTGCAAGGTAAGCGCTTTCTGACCTAATTATGCCTACTTTATTTCTTACGCTGATACATATACATAATCATATACATTTGTGTCTTGCTGTAAACGCTGCATTCAAAATGATGTCTTAAATTTTTTATGCAGGTGGCTTTTGAGTCACTATTCCAAGAACAAAGTCAGAATGTGCAAGAAAGCCAATTAGATGGTCAAAATGGGTCAATAACAATGGGACAAGTGAGTGATGAAAAATGGGCTATAATCTCTTTTTTAGTTACTAATGTATGGTCATGAATAGACTTGAAATTTCTTTTCTTTCTCTTTTTTTTTTACAGTCAGTGACTATGGCAGCAGCAGCAGAGTCGCAGGCCCGTTGGGAACAAGCCACAGCCCAAAAGCAGCAACAGCAAAGGAAATTATTGCATTGGGTACATAAGTTTAGATGTTTTTCATGTCTTTTAAAATTAACAAAACATTAAAGACAAAACAACATGTCATTACGATGCTTGGTAGCATGTCACACAATGACTCATTATTATGAAAAAGTAGCAAAGGTACCAGCAGTACTGTTGATATTATTCTTGTCATTGTCCGGGTTGGTCAGTAGAAAATTGTTTTAAATTAGTTTTTGTCAAGGTTTGACTTTTTTTTTTTTTCCTCCGGATGATAACTGAGTCCGTAAATAAATCATCAGGAGATAGTTTTAATAAGGGAGCTCTATGTGTAGGGTACTTAAATTCTTTCTTCAAGACCAGCAGTTCCTAAAATTTTAGCTATTTTCTTTCTCCCTTCATTTCTTTATTTAACCTGTTTATTTCTTTTGTAGTACACAGTATTAACCACTGGAATGTTTGATTTTTCAGTCAAAGGATGCAACATCATTAATGAGAATGAGACAACAGGAGGGTCAGAATAGAGACTATATGCACAAGGTACTGCACTCTGCCCTAATATGAGTGTTTTCTGTGAGTGTGCGTGTTTGTTTTGTCATAAGAATTGTTGCTAAACAGAAAAATCTGGGTTAATTTAACTACCCTTTTTTTGCAAAGGGTTCTAAATCTTATTCTTCTACCTATGATTATTATTATGGAATTTGTGTAACATTACCAGGTTTTAAAAAGGATGATGACAAGACTTGTAAATAGACATTTTGCAGCTCATTAAATTCTGCCTTAATTCCAAAGTTGTTGTGTTTTACATTATAAATGGAATGTTTGTTTTTCCAGTCAATCGATGCATCGTCAATGATGAGACTGAGACAACAGGAGGCTCAGAGTAGATACAGCATGCACAAGGTACTGCAATCTGCATTCTTTCTCCTGTGATGTTTTCCTGTGTTGTTGTTGGTGTGTGTGTGTTTTTTCATGAGATATGTTGATAACCAGAAAAATCTGGGTTAATTTACTAGCCTTATTTTGCATAGCATACTAAAAGTCTTCTTCTTCCTGTTATTTTTATTCTTATTGTTGCTGTTGTTGTTTGTTCTTATTAAAAATTTGACTAACGCTACTAGATTTTAAAAGAAATGACGTCCAGATTTGTAAATAAATAATAAATTGAATTCTGCCATATTTCCTAAGTTGTTGTGTTGTGCAATATAAATGGAATGTTTGTTTTTCCAGTCAATCGATGCATCGTCAATGATGAGGATGGGACAACAGGAGGCTCAGAGTAGATACAACATGCACAAGGTACTGTAATCTACACTAATACAAGTGTTTTACTCTCATGCGGTTTTCTAGTGTTCTTGTTTTTGCATCCAGGGACTTCAACAATGACAATAGATGCTGTACTGAATTTAAAATCATAAAACTACATCAGCTTTTCATTCCCCAGGGTTATATGACAGGCAGTAAATACGTGGCGATGTATGAGGTTGAAGCCTATTGGGAAATTCTGTCCCAAGTATTAAACACGGTAAGGACACAAAATGCCGGTAAATTCGGTAAAGAGTCAGTGATTCTGGTGCTTTTTAAAAAGTGTTTTCTCCTTTTCCTTTTTTTTTTTAAAAAAACAAAAACCTGTTTATTAGACGCTGCACAGTCTCCAAGTGCCGGGAGGAGAGCTGGGTGATTATGCTCCTCGTGTGTATGCGGATGAGGGAGACACAGAGATTAACTATGAGCTTGACGCCATCAACATCCCCGATATTCCCTTTGACCCAGACTTGGACCTTGATATGAGGTTCATTAAATTGGCCTCCATCTGTATGCCACCTGAATGAAGTGACAGTACAAACACTTGTTCGTACGGTCGTTCGTACGGCACACCCTCTGCAACTGAAACTTCTAAATTTTAAATGTCACTTGGATAGGGTTTATCATTGTTTTTAAGGGCTTTTCCTGGTGATCCTAATTTATGCTACCTTTGGTGACCCTTGACGTACTGATTTTTAGATTTGATTTTTAGTGCCATTTTATGACAAATTTTGACAATTACAATTAATTAATAACCACACTTCATAAAGTGATGAATTAATCAATCATCTTCATTCATCATTAAGTAATCAATCAATAAAGTTACAAAATCATACCCAGTGGAGTTGCTGCGTGATATTTTGGGGAGGCTAAATTATTTATTCATTCATTTTTGGCTTGTCAAATGTAATTTATATTAGGGTATCAAAAATAATACTAATCTGCTTCTGTTGTATTTAGTAGGACTGCCTTTTTTGACTTCACTCACTCTTATGGTTTGGAAAATAGAAAAGATTTCAGTTACAGACATTGTTTTAACAACCTAAATTCCTGGACTTATTTAAAAAAAATAAAACTTGAAGATCTATATTCAGTATTAGAAGAAAATCTCAATGTATAAATTTTGATTCTGTGCTTTTGATGATCATTGTACTTGTTAGGATAGTGCCATACTGTGTACTGTGGGAACCGATGAGTTCTTTGTGTTCCTTTCGTCTTTCACTACAGGTACAGAAAACTGATGTGCTTTTTGTCAGCATTATAGAGTTTAAAGGTTTAGCTTGGGGTTACTTTTCAAATCCGTTGTTTGTTTTTGATCACTAGGCTAATTCATCATTGCATGACACGGTACAAACGTCATTTATTCACTACTGTTGAAAATTCTGCCAGTTTTGTTTTTTTTTGTTTTTTACACAGTGCAAGTTGTGATTTGCAGTTCCATGTCAGTGTCAGAAATATGCAGGTGTGTCTTTGTGCAACTTCCAAGGAAGCAGAGCGATAACTAATGCCTGTTAGGGTTAGTGACAGTTCCAGTGAACTGCTGCTGTCGATCCGGTTAGGTGTTGGCATTAAGAGAATGGGTGTGTGCGCTCACATGACTCTTAAATAAAAACCTGAGAAATGACGTGACCTTAATTTCTAAATGTTGTGGTAAACTGCCTTGTCTGATGTGGTTACACACTCACAGTTATGGACTGTACACATGTCATGATGTGCATTTCGAAAAAACCTTTGTGTTTAACTATAATGCCATTAATATGTGTCATAATTTCGATGTTTAGCCTGTCGAATACTGCTGCCTTGTGGTTATACAACGTTATTGACACCACCTCTCTCTAATATACAATATACAGCTGTTTTGATCGTGCTTTCACAGATGTGCATCAGAGCTGGTCTGAATAAGCGGGACTCACTATTGACTCGTAGATTATGTTTTCAAGTTATGCTGTTATGTTTATAATGTGATTTCTGGTACTAAAATAGGGTCAAAATTCACATCCAAGGCATCAATCAGGTCTAAAACTTATTTATGGGGTGAAAGCTTATGCGATGGTGATCTCTACTCTCAGAAAAAAAAGTGAGTATAAGTGAATTGTAAAAGTGCGCAGATATGATGTGCAATACCTTCTCAATTAGAGCTTATGAAATCCCTACTGTGTCTTTATTGTAAATATTTGGAGGTTTGAAATAACAATTAATTTATGTCCAAACCTCAATGACAATTTAAAATCAAATTATATCAAATACATAGTTGTGTAGGATCATGTGAGTAGAGAAAGACCTGCATAAACATTGTATGGGTTGTTTATGTTGCGCTGAAGCCAGATTGTTGTTCCTGGATCCCGTTGTGAAAATAGTCCCAGATTTTCTTCTGGACAGAAAGACTCTCCAAAAAAAACTTTAAAAACACGAACCTGTGCAGGTATAGAAATAAACGTGATTAGATGACCATATAAATAAATGACCACATGAACATGAGTGAATGGCCAAAGACCACAAGTCTGACTATACGGTGCACATGTCAGCTGTACAGTTATGTGCAATAATAAGGTACATACTGTGCAGCTGAAGTGTCCATAAAGTGCAGTGATGTGAGCGCCCATGTTGGACCAGTCCAGCTTGTCATCCAGCTGGGGAACCAAGTACCTGTAGGTCTGAACCACCTCCAAAGATACTGGCTGTAGGTGTGAAAGTCCAGTACCATCTCCCTGGTCTCCGAGGTGTTGATCAGGATGTGGTTCAGCCTGCACCATGGCACAAAGTCCTCCAACAGGATCCCATCCTCCCCCCTCCTGTGTGCTATGTCGTCAGAAGACTTCTGCATGTGACATGCACACGGTGAACCAAAAAGAAAGCACCGTTCCCTGTGGCGCCCTCTAGCGGCAGATCACCCATGAAGCAGTTCATAAAGGAGACAGTCATGTTGTCGTTACACTGTACTGGTATTTCTTCAACTGTTGTTAGTGCCATTTGCTGCTTGTATGTTTTTCTTTGGATTGCATGTTGTCACATATGACATTGTTTGAATGTAGTATGTTATGCTGGATATTAGCCCTCGCTCAAAACTGTCGTATTGGTTCCCAGCTACCCACTTCATGCCAAGTTTCAAGATGTTTATTGTCACTTGGGTTGCACAAGTACACTCGTGTGGCAACTTTTGCAGAAGTGTGTCTGCTACAGAAAAAGTAAGAGTAATAATTATATACAAAAGAACATGGTTGCATTCGGTCTTCATGATTGTCACATGTTGCACAGGAGATTTTAGAGGCTTAATGGCTGAGGAAAGTGCAGGATTTCAGAGCCCTGTTTCTCCTCTCCGAGGGCAGCAGGGCAAACAGTTTCTTGTGCGGGTGTGTGGGGTCCATGATAACCCTCAGGGACTTCCTGAGACAGTGATGTTGGTACAGTTCCTGCAGACAAGGTGGCTCACAGCCACTGATGTGTCTGGTAGCACTTTGCAGTCCTTGCTGTTGCCACTGCCATGATTGATAGCTACCAGGTGCCTGCCAGCTAGCTCTCAGTGGTTTACAGAACCTGAGAATCTGGGCTCTTGAAGCACCTGGGACCACAGAGGCACGCAAGTTTTTAAGAGGAGGCAGGCCAGCTACCACGTCATGGATTTTCCAGCAAGGATCTTAGATAGGATTTAGAAATTTTACCCTGACTTACAACCCTGACTTAAGTCTTTAAGCTTTTGGTTTTATGGTGGACAAGTTTACTATCCTGGTTTCAAATTGCAGAAGCAGACGTTTTGTCAAACTCACCCACTGTACAATAAAAATGTGAACCCGACTATCACCAAATGACAACTAGCTAGTATAGCTGACGTTAGTAGGGATAACACTGCAATTATGCAGCTGCTGAATGAATGGATCAACAAGCAAACTAAAGATGCAGATATTTTGGAAAGAAAACCTAATCGGGATAGTCAATATCATTTGCCTCTTATTGAGGAAAAAGTCTATAATCGGATGGAAATATTGATACTGTAGTTAATCCTAGTATTAACCTAGTCTAGCAAGAATTTAAAAAAAAAAAAAAATCACTTATGAAAGAGAAACTGTGAACAATTTAAGTTGCTTGTATTCTATTTTATTCATATTTATTTTAGAACTATGTATTTATTTTATCTTTATTCATAATTCATGGTATTTGTGTAAAATAATGTTTGCTATTTATTTTCTTGCGTTAGTACAAGTATTCTTCTGTAATTGCACTCATATTTGATTTTGTAATAAATTTATTATTAATGGTCATGGTTTGGTGTGATTTGCTGTCATATCTATTTTCCTAAAAGAGTCACGTATAAATAAATGATGGGTATCAGGCTCACTAGCAGTACTGCCCACCCTTATTTTAAAGCAGTATATTTTATTTCTGTAGCTGTATTTTTACAGCCTGTCGTCGCTGTGTCTTTTGCCCATGTTACAGTCAACATATGTTGCAGCCAGAGGGAAGTTGTCCCTCAGGATTCTGGCCCATTTCTGACTCTTTTTAAAATTTCCCTTTCCCTTTTACACACTCAGCTGTGAAGAGAAGGAGGAGGCAGCCTCATTAAGATTCAATAAGTCACATCACAAGCTGATTTTAACCATAAATATGCTGCTCTCTCAAATGTAAATTGCAGTTTACTGTAGAAATCAAAAAGGTCGCGTAAGGTAACAAAGTAGCTTTTGTCCTATAGATGGGCCGATGAACACAATACTGGCTGGTTTCCATGGTTTTTATAGCTTCTTAATAATAATTATACAGCAGTTTGAGCCATTTATTCTCTAATGTTCATTTTAATAAATCTGCTCTCCCAGTTGAAGGATGGCAGCTTCCTTTACCTGTCTCAGTTGGTTTAATTTTATTTGTGTCGTTTGCTCTGTGATTACCTCACAGCATAACATCTAAATCTACTGTAACATTGATCTAACAGGTCCTGTTTAAACAGATCTATTTTACTGAGAACTACATACTAAATAAATGACACTAGCATTTTCACCATTTAACAGACACTAATTAAGTTCTGCTAGAAATTGTGCTTGCACTGGCTGGAAATCAGGATCAGTGAAGCCGCAGTAAACATCCAAAACATACTGAGACGACAGCCAAATACTGTCAACGCATAGCTCAGAGTGCTGTCTCACCTTACTTCCCTTGTGTTTCATGCTTGAGCTAAATATTTCACCCCTCTGGAATGACAGCCCAGGTACAAACACAGTGGTTTGCTTAGGTTTAGCTCATCAGCCAAGGTGCTCCATTGATTTCAACATTTTAATGACTATTTTGCCAATATGCCAATAAACAAATTTGTTTAATTACTGTACAGGCAGTGACTGAATGAGGGGATATCACAACCTCAGTAATGGTCATTATTTACTTTAAGGCTCAATTTGAAAATGTAATTAAAGTTATATGAAATTATGTGAGACCTGCCCTCTGCTTACTCATATTTTTGGGTTATTATGTGACCAATCTACAGCTGTGATTAAAAAAAAACAAAACATTTATCAAAATACATTAACGTCCAGCAAAACTGGATTCTGTATATCTTTTATTCAGCTGTGTGCGCAGACTGAGAAAACGACCAAAGATTGTGACATGACACAGTGTTTTTGCTGTCTTAACCTTTCCCTTTACTCAAATACACTTTTTTGGTGTCTTTATGCACACAAAAAATGTCAAACAATATGCTTTGCGTCATTAACAAAATAACACAAACATTAGATTTTTTTTTGTTTCCATATTTATTAACCAATTTAAATTGGCTCTACACCTTCCAATATAAATATAATAGACATATCACTTTACTACTATCTTGTGGGCTTGCCTTTACCTTGGATGTTGCCATCATACAGCTCTCTGAGGTGGAGGATGAGCTCTTCTGTGTTCTGTCCCGTGAGAGCTGACACCGGGATGACCCGCTGGCTCACGAGGCGCTTTAAGGTGTCTAGTTTGTTTCGGGATTCTGGTAAGTCCATTTTGTTGGCTATGATGGCCTGAGGCCGCTGCGACAGACCAGGCTCGTACTGGTCCAGTTCGTAATGCAAGTGCTGGAGTTGGACCCAGGGGTCTGGTGTCGACAGGTCCAAAACAAAGAGCAGGAAACGACAGCGCTCTATGTGACGCAGAAAAGACAAGCCCAGGCCTCGATTGAGATGGGCCCCACGGATGATGCCTGGGATGTCAGCAACTACAAAGAGGGTCAAAGAACATGTCATTTAGAATGAAAGGGGGAAAAAAAGCTCAAAATTACGTAGAACAAGATCCTATTAAAAATGTTATTAGAAAACAAACAATAGTATACATTATGCAGTAAATGATATATAATTGGCTTGAAATCAACTACCTGCAACTTGCTCATGATCCCTGTACTTGACAATTCCTACATGTGGGTTAAGTGTTGTAAAAGGATAGGCAGCCACAGCAGGTCTGGCATTGGAGATGGCTCTCAGCAGAGAAGATTTCCCAGCATTTGGAAACCCCACCTGATAGGATGAAGATGATTAAAAATCAAATTATTACATTTGTGATGATCATTATCATTATGCTAATGTTATCTGCTTGTCCCTCACCAGTCCAGCATGGGCCATGGTACGGAGCTCTAGCTGCAGGATCCTCTCCTCGCCTTGCATTCCTGGGGTTGTTGTCATTGGCGCACGGTTCTCATTGGACAGAAAGAACCGATTCCCCTTCCCACCAGCCCCTCCAAACACAGCCATATACTCTTGACCGTGCTGAGAAAGGTCCACTATTGTCTCTCCCTGTTCCTTCACTACAGTGCCCAATGGCACCTTTAAAGCAGAAAAACATCAAAGGCGAGGTTGGACCGGAGGTTTATGGTAGAAACATTCCCGATGGGTTAACAGATTACATGCCGTGATGTTCAGATGCATGAACTCACACAAATATACTTTGGACTGCCGTTCCTGCCATAACAGTTTTTACTGCCTCCTGATTGCCCATTGTCTCCCTTGTAAATTGGCACCACTTGTGCCAAAGATTTGACAAGTCGATCAGCTGTAAGTACATAAAGAAGGAAAATGGATCGAGGCATGTTTTGATATGCCAAATAAAGTTGAGCTGTGCTGCTTTGTTTAAGAGACTTAACAAAATCTCATTAAAACACACTATTGTCATTACTGATTCCTTAAGCAGACTTACCCTTGATAATGATGCTTCCTCCATCA
>KV751326.1:7002144-7012643 GCA_001698575.1 Mola mola
GATGTGGCTCTCCTTATCTCCTCCAGCAGGTCATTCCAGGGCAGCGGGGCCCTGATAGCAAGGGCCGGGTAATCTTTGGTTTCCAGTCTGGGTCTGGGAATATCTGATAGGGACCCACCAGAAGGTCTCAGGTCACTTTTAAGTTCATATGGGACCAAAAAGTTTGTGATGTATTCGGGGGCCAGTCCCAACCTGTCCTTAAGAGTGATGATTAAAATCTTTGAATCGATTGTAAAAATGAACTGCTATCCAGTGAAGCTAAAACAGGGTTTATGTGTATTCTTTGGTTAGAATTTGTGAGGACTCAGCAGTGTTTTGAATCAACTGTTTATAATTAGTTAACAGCATATACGTGCACGATCATTTTTGCTACATTGTGCATTTACGCCACAACATGAGAAAAGAGTAGACAAGATATGAAGGCACTGGACCTCATGTTTTACTGACACATCTGATGAGATGAAATGGTTATTTGGATGCTAACTTAAAAAAGTTTAGCTAAATACTAAATTTAAAAAACAAATATCCCTTGATATGCAAAAGGCCCAGTTATAATAGTAAAAACACAAAATAATAATAATCAACATCAATAGGATGTGTGACTTCCGGTATTACCTTCATAAATGCATATAGACAAACCAAAGGAAAATGCCAGTTTATTTTTATATAACAAACAGTAACAAAAAACAGAAAAGAAGTTCAGGCAATGCAGTCTTACAATATATAAGTCGATAACATTCATATTTTTATTATGCAAACCAAAGTTGACTCTCTGTCCCTCTTTCTCTATCTCTTACGTACATAAGCAAACACGCGCTCGCGCTCACACACACAGGTCACACCACCCACATCAGTTATGACACACTACACAGAACAGGAAAAGACATGCCAGACATATTCACTTCACAGTCAAATGAAACACTAATACAAATTCAATGTAATATAGAGAATCCTTTGATTGTCACTGTTGAGTGGTACATTTAGCTGTTTGACAGCCAGGTATCTTCCATTCTTGATCAAACGTGCAAAATGACTGCAACTACTGTTACCTCACCCCTCTGAGATATGTTACTAGAGAATATACTGCAAAGCTTGATCCTCACAGTCACACTAATTATCCTTACTACTGCTCAAACTGTAAGAGACAATGCTTAGTGAAATGACCAGAAGTGTTCTTTTAAATAAATCAATAAATACACAAAATAATGTAGGCCCATCCTGTAATAACAATGAGATACTGCAGACAGATAGACAGATAGATAATGAAAACACATAAATATTAAATATGGCAGTTGTGCTCAAACAACATGCACATCTTTACATTATTGAAATATGACGTTAGATTTCACTGAAGAAAGAATCCTGAAGTATTAAGCTTTATGTCTGTCATGAACTTCTTCACTTAATCTGCCAATAAGTCACACAAGCACTGAAAAATAAATCTCTCAAATATGACCTGTCAGTTTAAACCTTTCCCATCCTTGCATATCAGCAAAAGCAAAGAAAAATGACATACATTGTGTTCAACATAAGAACCAACCTCTACATGACGGATGGAATGTATTGCACTTAATGAAGCAGAGGTGCAGTAGCAATTACTGTTCTGTTCCTGTGTTACTTTGGCTTCTTGAGGATCATTTGTTAAAAAAAACAGCCTGAATTGCACGACAATAAAAAAATATCAGACAACAGGCTACACACAGTGTCACAGCAAAATAAAGTGCAGACTAAGTGGCAACATGGAAAATTAGAACTGAATAGTCCATCCTTACTCAACAATACCACGATGTATGTTTATCATGGACAATGATATACTTTTAAGTCTGGATCAGGCAGCTATCTATTACCTCAATAAGACATATGTAGAGAGTGAGAACACAATGTTGGACAACACAGCAACACATCACAGTTTGACTAGCACAACCCCCTGCTCAAGTCAGGGTTAAGGACCAATGTTTTCACCTCAATTAAATTAAATTCCCTTATCATGAAACAACAGGGTATCCCAGCTAGAAGTGAAAGCAAGAGCTGCCTGCAAGGCTTTTCCGTTTTTACAGCAACCATGACTCTGCTGACGGCACCAAGAAAGAATCTTAAAAAGCCTGTAAAATAAATTAATCTTTAAAGCAGTGGAGAGTATAAGAACAAGTTAAAGGCATAAACAGAGAAAGATACAGTTAATTTGTATAGGCTCATCTAATATCTTTACTGTTCCTTTAAACACTCTAATCCATATATTAAGGGTGTTATACAAGCTGTCTTAACACATGTACTTTTTCTAGGGTGACCAGTAACACTCCAGCCCCTTTAGCCTGCAAAACTAATGATCAAAACATCACATATGACAAGATTTAGTTATTGTTACTAGAGTAAGAGTGATGATTAGCGAGAGGATAATAAATCTGATGCAGTTCGACATTCTTCTTGACAGCTGAGCCCAGCCGTCACTGCAGAACTGTTGCTTTTCCCTTTTCTTCCACCAGCAAAAAAGTGCAGCATCTTATTGCTGATAATTCCCATACTGGCCCTGCAATGTAAAGTGATTGACACCAATAGTTTAGATTGCTTTAATACAATGTGCTGTCATTTGTTTGTTTTCTAGTCTCTAGTGGAGCTATGAAGAACAAAAACACCTTCTGGTAATATGGGAATAAGAGAACATTTCTCAACTGTACACAAGAACACAGAGGTGTTAAAAAAAATCTTTAGCTAAAGAATGAAGCAGAATGGATTTAAACAAAGTGTTGAGCAGCTTTGTGTTAAAGTTAAGAAACTGCGTCAAGCATAAAATACATAAAAATACACAACGCACTGTAGAAAACTGGCAGCTCTTCAGATATTAAAGACAAATGTATTTGGTATGACAACCAAGACATTATTTTGAACACAAGTGCGTGTTTCTAACAGATCGTAGTAGGACCTATCAGAGGCAGCCATCTTCTGTGGTTCATTCTCCTCTTTCACAAAAGACTCCAATTATTAAATTAATCAGTACGCGTTGTCTGAACACACGTTCGTATGCGCCATCCGCTAACATCTGCTGATGTGCATCCAGATCAAGATGAGCAGGAAAATAACCTGTTGATGCTCCATGATGTAGGCTGAAGTAGAAACTGTGAGGGTTTTTTCGTTTTTACCCACCAAACTGTTTGACCAATTAAATGGAATTCCATGCACATGACTCTTTTCTACAACTTTATAGTCCCCTTGAGATTTGCATTTGTAAATCCAAACTGAAACAGATGAATAACGAAACAGTGTATTCAATTAGCATCTGGTCCGCACAGAGCAAGCAAATTATTAGGGGTAAATGTGACCTAAAACTTGCTTTGCTTCCTTTTTTTTTTTTTTTTTTTTTTTTTTTTTTTAAAAACAACATTTTTTTTTTTTTTTTTTTTTTTTTTTTTTTTTTTTTAAACACAGCAATAGTTAGTTAGGTAGTTAGTTAGCCTTGGCCAGCCTGATAGGTTCGTACTATGGTACTTTGTACGACAAACACATTTTAATCAGGTAAATGAGAGATTAACAGCACCATGAAAACATAGTGTTAAACAAAAGTCATTAAAGCTGGAGAATTCCATCGATTGCAGGCCATTAGAAGTGATCATATATGCACCAAGTTTAAGGCAAACAGATGCATCTGAGAAAGGATGATTTGATGTACCTGCTCATAGGCATAAGACCTCTGCGTCTGTGCTCCAGGGCCTCCCTGGGAGGAGCGGTATGAGCTGTACTGTTGGCTTTGACCCTGCTGATACTGAGAATACTGGGAGGATGCACCCTGGCCAGGACCTGTAGCAGACAGTCTAAATTCAGTATATTTGTTCATTCATTTTGCTTGCGTTTGTACATGAATGCACACGACGTGTTGCATGGGTCGTTCTCACCGTATCCCTGGGGCTGTCCGCTGTAGCCTTGTTGAGAGGAGTACTGCTGCTGGCTGAAGGGCTGCTGTTGGCTGGAGCCCTGCTGATACTGGGCCTGCTGTTGACTGTACTGAGAGTTACCTTGAGGTAAAGACACATGTCCACTGTTAGTAACATGATGTGATGCTTTACTATACTGGTAGTGATGGTTGGACATACTTAGACAAGCTGGGGCTACATCAAGATATACAACATATTATAAATTGGTTTGGCCGATATTGGCCACAGATGTATTGGTATCGGTTTACGTGTTATCAATAACGGCCAGTTACAAAAAATATGGTTTTAAAGAACACATTGTTGAAACAGATGGGGTGATTTATATTTAATTTCCAGTGAAGGTTTCAGTACACTGCTGTCATTTAGGTCAATAAAAGTTCATTGTTAATCTGTAAAATATTCTGCCTCTTCTGCGCATCTTTGTTACATACTTGGATAACCTCATATAACCGACCATTGTGGAAAATTTGTGTCTATCAGCCAATATTGGATATCAGAACTTTTTTACTCCCTGATCTCGGTATTGGTATCAGCTCCAAAATGTCATATCAGTCAGGCTCTACAACATATTCTTCAAATTACAAAATGCCAAGCAGTTACCTCCTTCATAGTAGTGCTGTGACGACTCATCAAACGACCTGTCATAGCCTTGCTCACCATACGAAGACTGTTGATAGGAGTACTCCCCGTGACCTGTACAGAACACGATTCAACACATGCAAAAATACCTCGGCAAAGGCATAACCCACTTACACCCAAAAGAGAAAATATTATTCGCTCTGCAGCAAAGACATTCATAATACATGTGCAATGACAAAATGACAATTAAAAACAACATTTTCAATGCTTTTCACTTCAATGTTATGCACAAAGAAACACCCACGAGGAAGTTTGCGCTCCTTTCTTAACCCATTGCTGGAACACTCTCTGAAATCTGAAATTTCAGCACACCCAAGGGGACAGTATGGACACAGACACATTGGGAAGAAAAACAATTGGGACCAATGTCAGTGTAATTGTCTAAGTTTCTTTTCTCCTCAATACTTTTCCATCTCCCACAATGAGGTAAAAAGACAGTGACTGAAGCACCACATCAAATCTGGCTTGGGCCTGTGGGCTAGTGCTAAAAGGAAATGGCATCTCCTATATTGGGGATTTGTGTGTTTGAGCTGTGTGTATGAAGTTTATGAATGTGCACGATTACCATCGGGGTAATACTGCTGGTTTATGGGCTCGCTGGAGCTCTGAGTGTGTCCATACTGCTCTCCGTAGAACTCGTCCTGTCCCATGTACTGCTGTGCAGATCCTGCAAGACAGGCGACACCACGATTGGTTAAACATTAGGTTGGACCAATTGGCTGCTGAATTGGAGACTGACGCAGCTCTGCTAGGACACTTGGGCAATTTAGGCAACGCAAAGTGGTGTGTATGCATATGCTTTTACTAGGAATACTGAAGGATATGATGAATAGATATTAACATAGTGAATTACTATGTCAATTCTAAATTTGTTTGAAACTTATTTCCTGTGTAATTTGTAAGGGTGGGAATAATAAGAACAAAGCTATTTTGGCTGAGTCCACATTCATTTTGGAAGCACTAATTAAAGTGGAGCACATCTGATGAATAAATCCAGGACTAATTACATGAGATGTAATTTTAGTGGTGAAAATGAGGCTTAGAGGAAAAGCCAATTATCATGGCTAAAGCCGATCTCTGCTTGGTGTTGGTGTGCAGAAATTCCAGATTCCACTCCCTCTCAATTTCATCTGACAAACTCAGAAAACCAACAGAGCAAAAAAACAAAAAAAAACGCTCTCTGGAACGATGCACAGTCTGATCTCCTCAATGACCCAAAGTTTCGAAATGCAGGGATGAGCTGTAGCATAAAAAAGGCACTTTCATCTTAACTTCCCGCAACAATAGCGAGATATTTCATTAAACCTCCTCATCATTGTCCAAGGAGCCACAGTTAACAGAGGAGCTCTAGCAACAGCACCACAACTGGTAAAGCCGTCACCCAGCTATGGACACAAATACTTGTACTGTAAGTGTACTATTAAATCTGAAAATATGTGTCCAAGTCACACGGATACCTGTGACCATGGTGAATGAGGACTTAATACCTTTGCCATTCTGCCCTGGAAGCAGTATCCCATCCTTTTTATATATTCTGAATGAATAACTACACTTGCCCTGTCTACACCCTTCACAGCAGACAACAGGACAGGAGCTAATATTAGGTAGATGCTGACACAGTACACATTAAGTGATATGCGGAGACAGAAACATAAGGTGACACGACTGAAACACCTCCAGAATGCTTCTTAAAAGTTGCAGGAGGCGCAGACTAGACATTTCAAAACCTTCAATGTCACTTTCACTTTATGATCTTTGAAGGCAGGAACAAACACCGTGCCCGCTCTAACGCTTCAGTAGCACACCAACACATCAACTGTGAGACTGTACCATCCAGGGCCACGCTCGATGGCCTTTTTCTAAATTTCACTCGCTCATCCATCCAACACAAAATGCACACCAAGCCAACTGCCACGTTAGACCAGGAAGAAGTTAAGCACCTACCTTGTTGTGAGGAGCGATAGGATCCCATGGGCCTCTGAGACATCATACTGTTTGCTTGACTGCCCTGACCCATCATGCCCATGGCCTGCTGCCCCTGATAGTGCTGCCCCCCAGCCTGGGCTGAGGAGTAGTGTGGAGTGACCGACTGTTGGTGCATCATAGAAACTAGGAAGAAGGTGGGATTGTGGAAGGAGAGATCTCATATGTTAACGTACACCGACACGCTCTATGCATATACAGCATACGCGCATTCTCAGAACTGATGCTGAAAAAAATGTGAGTAATTCAACCGACAAACTGTATCAGGAGGTCAAGGGGGAGGGGGATCAAAGAGGGTCCATACAGCCAGGGGTCTCTTAAAGAAAAAAAACTCTTTGAGGAGATGCTTTTAGGATGGTGCTCTGAGGTATACAGTCAGTCCATAAACAGAGGTACTGTGAATACACAGGGAGGGTGGGGCTGCATCTCAGGGTCACGAGTCCGAGACTAGGACAGGTCAAAGCCCGAAGCAAAAAAAAAAAGAAAGGGAGGAGGAAGAGCACCTCTCCGATGAACTGAATGTGTTTGCTTATTTTGGGGGGGGCAAGAGTTGAGGGAACATACAGAACAAGCAGTACATGTGATTCTGTGTTTTGGTGCGTTCCTTTCCATAAAAAGGAGACCAATTCCTACTGATAATGCCCCTTAATACCTGGCTCACCTTGGTTGGACTGTATGTTGAGGTTGCTGCGGGAGGAGGAAGAGGAGGATGAGGATGTGGAAGTAGAGGAGGAGGAAGAGCCATAGCCAGGCCCAGGGCCCGGGACAATGCTGCCCTGGGCGGAGGGCACGGAGTGGCTGTAGCCGGAGGCTGAGGCCGAGCCGCCGTAGCTACTGGCCGGCAGGCTGAGAGACACGGAGGGAATGGCCACCTGCACCTGACCAGACTGCTGCTGCATGTGGGCATGGCTGGGGCCTGACGACACACACGCACAGTCAGAGAAGCCACCACACCAGGTGCCAAAGCATGTTAATCATGAACCCACATTCAGTTCATCTGTTCAGGAAGCTTGGATGGTGGCTGAGAGATCGAGCAATGGTTGTTAACGGTGTGTGTGAAAATGAATTAGAAATAGAAATAAAGTCACTAGAGCCGCAAACAAATCTGACAGTCAGACCATTAGCTGAGCAGAAGACCAAAGATACTTGCAGGAAAAAAGAGAGCAAATAAAAGAGAGATTTTGTGATAGACAAGACAGAGTCTGTTGCCATAGACAAACGTGCAGCAAAGTCAGGATCAAGCAGGCAGGGACAAGCCAGTATGGAAAAATGCACACTCGTGTTCAAAACTCACCATTGCTCATTTGGCTCTGCATCATTGATGTGGGGGGGATTCCCGAGGCCATGTTGTCATTGAGGTTGCTTGGAGCGTGTCCCCCGCTTTGTCCGATCCCTCCAGGACCCATGGACATGTTGGTAGTGGGAGGCTAGAAAGTAACAATATTGTCAATCAATTAAGAGAAATTAAAAAATATGTATCTTAATTGCTTCCCTCTAAATCCTCAGACCCCTATTTCACACCGATTCAGGTTATGGGACTTGTGTTTATGTTTAAGTGGTTCGCCCTTTGGCTGCTCCCCACAGGGATGGCCACAGCACCTGATAACGGACCTGTTCATCTGACTTGGATGATGCTTTGTGCATAAGATGCCCTTCCTCACGCAACCCTTCTATTTTATCCAGGATTTAAGAGTCAAAACTGCTCATTCCCAGCAGATGGAGGACAAACAGATGAGTGGCCGCAAGGTGATCGAACCCGCAACGTTCGGATCAGTGGACAAGAGCCGTAACTCCTGAGCCACGGCAGCCAAAACTCTTTCTCAAAATGGACTTATCAAACCAATCTTAATTTATAAAAGAGAAAAATGAAGGAAATAATTGTGAATCTCCTTTGTTTCTGAAAGGCCATAAAGCAACACTCACCGCCGGTAGCAGCGACTGCATGTTCTGATTTGAATCTGCTATCGTGGCCAAGTAAACAAGATTCCTGTGCAGGATCTGCTGATACCTGTCAAAAAAGAGGAAATGAAACATGGCTTGATTAACGCTTATCATTTACATTATTATGACCTTTAGAAGGCAGTCAAGAATTAGAAAACAACACTTACTGTGTGCATTCAGCTGTCTTGCCTTTACTTTGGTAATCCATTATACACTGTATTAAATGATGGTTTTCATCCAGCATCTTTTGGAGACACGAAAACAGCGTCAGTTCACACACAGTGTCTCAGGTCACAGTGCATGGTAAATTACACACTGAAATAGGATCTAAAGACATCCGCGCCGTTGTCCTAGATTCTCAGAACTTCAACCGGCCTTAGATACAAATTCTGGGTCATTTTTTCCGCACAATGGTGCCAAATGAAGCAGCAGCTTCTCGGGCTCTATATTTAGAACATGGTTTGAAAGTCTTCACGATGGGTAGTGTGTTTTTTTTTTTTTTTTGTTTTACCAGAAATACTGGTCACACAAGGATAAAAGCAGCAGTCCGGAGCTCAGAGTTTTTCTGTTTACCTCCAACCTGCCACCACCATTCCTAACGCGGTGGATGCTTACGCACCCTGTGTGTTTGGCCATGGTGATTTAAACTTAACGGAACGCTGTCTGACAAGAAGCACAATAATACCCAGCTCGGCCAAAAAATAAAAATAAAATCTAAAGCTGAGAAATTTCACACACACAAACACAAATATGGACCACCCTTCGGATGAAAGCGAGCAACAATAACACCATCAAGAGGAAGCGGCTCCAGACAGTCGCTTCTACATCGCCGTTATGGCTTTGTTGGGTTTCGCACCTTCAGGTGACGGTAACATCACGATACCGGTGACACGACTCCCCTCGTGTAATCACCTCGGTGCTACTTTCTGTGCGCCAGCGGCGGACGCAGACTCACACTCCCCGTCCGAACCCGAACACGTTCAATCAAAAGCAGCGTCAGAATGCGTTACCTTTTGAATGGTTTGCTGCGTCACCTCCCCTTTCCCTCTGGGGCGCACCGAGGAAAACGCCACCGACATGTTGTCATGTGGGAAATAAAGGCGCCTCTCTTATTCTAATGTTTGATACCTTGAGCGCAGCCCCCCTATTTGCTTACATAGTTCGGCCATTGTCGCGAAACGGGGGGGTAGGGCCAGCGCCATCTCTGCGACACCAAGGGAGAAAAGATAGAAAAGACTGGATTTCTCTGGACTGAATTAAACCCATGATTGTGCTTGAAGTGTTATTTGTGGTCTGTATTCACATAATGGCACGGAGAATAGGCCGCTTGGCGGGACAGGGCACATCGCGCTCCCCCGGTTTTTGGTACAGCCCGGACGGTGAGTAACCTACCACTTTCCCTCCGTGTCGACCGGGCATCCTTGGATCCATCTGACAGCCAATCGGTCCACGTTGTGCGCGTTACTGGCACAGGACACGAGAAGAGTGGCTGCAAAAGTTGTCCTTCAGCACCTTATGGCGCCAGCGTGCACCTGTCATCCGCCGTGCACGTCCAGTTTCAGTCTGAAGCCACCGATCCATTGGTTTAATGTAATATTGTAGTCCTACTACGTTTAGAGCGGCTCATTTTAAATCAAGTTGCTTTCTGCTGTGGCAGATTAAGAATCAGCCATTTAAAAGGATCCCCCCCCCCCCGGTAATGAGCTCACTTGTTGTCCAATGTAGTAACAAATATGGGCCTCAGAGACAAACAAATCAGCAATTTCCGGTTTATTTACAATCTCACTTGCTGCGGTGACAGAATAAAGCAGCGCACACGCTTTAGGCTTTAAATACAATACATTTCACTTTATATTAATAGTTTACAGGATTTTTTGATGAAATTAATGTACAAATTAGGATGAGTGCTCCATGGAAGCAAAGCCAAACACCATTATATTTAGGAGCAAAATCAGAAGTAGCAATAAAGAAAAATATAAACTAAAAATATTTACATTCAATTCAATGTAA
>KV751326.1:7012696-7036895 GCA_001698575.1 Mola mola
TGTGATGGGGGGGGGGGACAGAAAAGACAGGAGAAAAAAAAATCCTTGGGCTCATACAGGTGGCTGATTATTTACCTCTGCATCATATTCTCTCAGTCTCATTCAAAATGAGACCAAATGGGGAAAAAAATAAATAAATGGAAAAATAAAAATATAATCCTCCCAATATGAGGGCTGGATAAGCGCCTCAAGGAAGGTTTGGAAAAAAAAAAAAAATACACCCAAAAAGATTCTTTATAAACACCAGATCTGCCCATCTTGAAAAACGAAATGAAAAACAAAGTCTTTTTTTTTTTTTTTAAATACAGAAGGAACAATCACTGAAGACTGCAGTTACACTGGTGCCTTGGTATCAAACCCTGACCTTTACACTTGTCCATTCCTGGTTGTGTAAGAAGGCTGAGCCTGAACAGTGCCCCGGCCCCTTCGTCCATATCCACCTCTGAAGCCTTGACCCCTCAAAAACCGCCCAGGGACCCCAAACGTCTCCAGGTTGCGCTTCCGCTCCTCTGCCCACGTAAGTCTGAAAACAGTGGTCCACACAGAGTCAATGGTGGCTGTATAGCGTGACATGAAGGAGGGACTACTTCTTGAATGTCAACAATAAAAAATGTCCAGTTTACCTTAACTTTTTATCAGATGAGATGTTGTCAAAGAAAGACTTTGCTTTGTTGTAGTAGCATTTGGGTCCATGATCGTCCTCTTTGCTCGAGCGCAACTCCTCTTTTACTTTGTCCTCTGCCTCTTGATTTTCACCTGCAGACAGAAATAAACTGTAAAAGATCCTGCGTCTTTAACCATCCCAAATGCTATACTCAATAACTAAACTACAAACAGGTAAATGGCACATCTGACTTTTGATTTCTCACTTTAAGATTATTTTAGTTTGTTTGTTTAAACTGAAAAACATTACGAGTAAATTAAAGGCTGTGACAAATTTTGAGAAACCTTTGACTAACCTTTCATATTTACCCTGTGGTGCACCTCCCTCTCCAGCTCCTCTTTAATAAACTGCGCATTTGATGAATCAAAGTCAAAGTCTGTGTCAAACCTCAGGGTGGCAGAAGGAACACTGGCAACCATCAGCTGGCCTCTCCTACGGTTCCTGCGCCTCCGGGCTCCTAACAGTCATTTAAAAAAAAAAAAAAAACCAACAATACCACCTTAAATTTACAAGTTTACATGTAAAAGTCTGTATGTTACGCAATTACCTTGTCTTCTCCTGAGTGGTAAAAAAAAAAAAAACAAAAAACAAACATTTATTCTCACTATTCACATTTTGTCTTTTCATTACTGCAACCTGTATTCTTACTGGTGGCTCCAGTGCCCATTCTGGGCTGGAAACTCTCTCCTCTGGTTCTCTGGGGCCTCCTCCTCTCCTGCCACTGATCTTGATCCGGGGATATGGCTGAAGCTCCCCTCTGCATTGATCGTTCCACATGGAGGGTTTGAACAGCCTTTTCCACCATGGGGCCCCTTCTGACGTGAAAGCCTGGAAGTACAGGCCCTGCATGAAGCACAGAACCAGTATTTTGACTGTGTTGTGTTGTCTCACGGTGTAGGTTTACAAGGAATACATTTCTGTTCAATGCCTTACCAAGGCCAAGAGCTGCAGCGTACTGTTGATTAAGCAGAGAGCTCGCAGCCAGCTGGTTGTAGGCGGGCATCCTTAGGGGGCTAAACGGTCCACAAGCCGAGTAGATGCCCGAAGAGCTGGCACTGGATGACTGAACAAGAGATGTTAACAGAATTCAAGCCTGGGTCCTCTTCTTTTTTTGTCCACTTTCAGGTTATTGAATGTGGAGCGTGAGACATGAAGCTGTTACCTGTACAATGGCAGGATCAGGGGGTAGGCCATGATGAGATCTCGGAGGCTCACACAGTGTGATGTCCTTAATATCACTTCCACGGAAAGTGATATACTCATAGACACCATCTTTGGGTGGTGTTGGTCTGTCAGTGGGCCGCCCCTCCGTTCCAAAACATATGACTTGTTGAAAGAAATCCAACCAAAGTGATATTCGTGTTTCACTTGTGCGATCTCTTTAATTTTACCAAATCTTATTAAAGAAACCTTATTTTTGGAAATGCCGAAAGGCTGTCAAACAAAGGCACAAAACTCACCTTTTGCCAGCACTACTGTGGAGTTCACTTTATCAATTGTGTACAAAATCCCCTCATAACGATTCTGGGCTTTGGAAATCAGCCCTATTTTACAACCAATGTATGGCTTTGCACAACTCATGACCAGATGAAACTAAGGACGGTCAAATGTAACAACTCACATCACGCACCAGCAATCGAAGTGAGGAGTGACCGGAAGCTGTTTATTAGCGTCCTCAGGTGACTTTAAGCCACACCCACTGATTGAGGCTTAACCGCACCTGTGGAGCAAGTAACACTCTAATTCACATTCAGTCTCACTGGAGAAGTTTCCTTTAATTAATCATGTCTGTTAGGCTACATTTAGTACAATCATTAAGAGTTGTTTGGACTGCGAGTGAGATATTTTGCACT
The DNA here is from genome assembly GCA_001698575.1 of Mola mola. Classification (NCBI taxonomy): domain Eukaryota; kingdom Metazoa; phylum Chordata; class Actinopteri; order Tetraodontiformes; family Molidae; genus Mola; species Mola mola. The sequence continues at coordinate 7,015,214 of KV751326.1, forward strand.
GGCAACGAAGTTTTGTAATAATTCTCCGAAATATTCAAGCAGTAACCACAGATAGATGGCGCTATTAAGCTTTTTGACAGAGCGCTGTCTCTGCGCGCTGACGGTCTCACTGAAAATAGGGAAAAACGCAGCCATTTTGAGACGTTTACGTTAAAGTCGCATGAATATAAAGTACTTTGATACTATGGATAACACTGAAAAGACGTGTTAAAACCAAAACAAAACACAGAGACTGTCAGACTCTGGCCAGTTTGATTAAGTCCCAACTCCGTGAGCCGTGTCGTTGGCTTTCCTGAGGCGCACACAGACAATAACGACGCTTCTCACTGTGGTCTGTTAGCGTTTGTTCCAGGCTTTATTTCCTACCAGGGACCAATCACAGCGCGAAGAGACGCTGCGTCACTGAGGATGCATCCAATCGGCGCATGCGTCGCGCGGGCCAGCGTAGCTAAGCAAAGATGGCGGCGGGTTCCTATTCGCTGGCTGATGTTTTCTTCAACACAGAGGTGGACGAAAAAGTAGTTAGTGATCTAGTTGGATCTGTGGAGTCTGAGCTGTCAGCAGCAGGTCGCGCTAACACAACAGCTGGGGGCCAGTCAGCGGCAAATCACGTGGGCAGCTGTGCCGTAGGTAGTAATTCCAGTGTTCAGAGCAGCAAAATGGGACTTTCACAACAAGAGCTTGCTAAAGCAGGTACGGTAGCTGCCCACTCCGGTTAGCTAACATTAGCTGGTTTTGGTCACATTGTGTCAACTGATAGCAGCCAACTTGGATTCACTTGTGTGCCTCCCGAAACTAATGCGAACCGGAGAGTTATCCGACAGCCTGCTTGTTTCCATGTGTTTTCGCTGCCGCAGGGATAGACGCGCGAAGAGGTCTCATTAACTGTACGGGTTCCCACGCTTCGAGCATGGATGGAGCAGCCGGGACCACATCGGCGGCGGGACCGAGCGTGACAGCCGCACAGACACAGTCCAAAACTGGAACAGCCAGCGGAGCAGTGACTGTGGCGTCAGATGCGGCATCTGGAGTTGGCAAAACTGGAACAGCTGGTGCTCAAACTTTGAATGGAAGTACCGTGCTGGTGAACTGTCATGTCCCCGGGAGCGCAGCTGTTGACACGAGGGGCAGCAACTCTCATGTCAACTCGCATGTCAACAACGGACCTGTTTCTGTGAGCAAAGACAGCGCCGCAGGTTTGTCCGCGACACCCGGTGCCATTATTCGAACTCCTCCCACGAGTGCGCAGAATACGGTGATTTCCTCTCAGCAATCTACTAAAAGTGTCCCGACAGTCACGCTTGTGAGGGCGCCAATGCAAACCCCCTCCAGCACGTCACAAAGCAGCCCGGCCACGGTCTTAACGCCGCCGGCTGTCAGTGTCAGCAGCACGACCGGCTCCCTTCTCAACAAGCCTGACGCCACAAAAGCCGTGATCCAGACTGGCGGACACGTCGTGGCTTCAACCACGAGGAGCCCGAGTGTTTTGCAAAACCTGAGGACTTCAGCGACGTCGACAGTCGGCACGGCTCCTGCTGCTGGAGTGCGAACTGTCACTCAACAGGTGTTGGCCCCTCGGCTCTCTCAGCCAAACATCCAAAACATTCAGCTCCCTCCAGGTAACTGCCCCCCCTGGATGCTTTAAGCCTGTTAGCTCTGTTGCTGCCAAACATAAATAAGCATTTATTTATGTTCTTATTTGTACACCTTTCTGAGCTGCCTGTGTTAAAACCACACAAGAGGTTGGTTCAGATAAAGCGAGCAAAGAGGAGGCAGAATTGGCTGTCTTTTGGTTTCAGAGGTAGGCAAACTGCAGAGCTGATCAAAAGCCCATAGCTCAGCCAATTTATTCCTCCTGATGTTTATCACACTAGCATTTTCATCTTCTGATTCCTACTGCTCTTGCTTGTCAGAGACAATAGCAAACTGTTCACACGTTGATTGGTATTTACTGTGTGTGATTCTCAGTATTCCCCTTTGTACTTTTATTTTTAGATATTCTACACTGTATAATTCTTAGACTCTGTCTCACAACTCAGATATTACTCAAAGCTGTTCCACTGACAGATTCTGATTTCACTCAGCAGTTAATATTGGTGTGATTTCAGATTTTCTTTAGCATAGCATCTACTGTTCAAATAATAATTTGAAAGCTTGGACATTAAACTTTTTATGGTGATTTCGACAGAGAGCAACTGGTCAGAACCAAAACAGTGTAATTAAAGAAGCCTCAGCATTTAATATTTCTTCTTCCTACAATTCAGCATAAATACTCTTTTTGTTTACTATCATCACCCACCACACAGCCAACCACCTGTCCGATGGCAAATAGACAGGCTATGATACTTTAATACACATAAAGTTATTAACTGTAAGGAAAAGTTACTGTGCTGTGAGTGTGAACATCTAATTTCATCTTGTTATGTGGCTTGAAACGTTTTGTATTATTATCAATGACATTATGTTTGGGCTCATTGCGGCCGGACTGGTCAGCCATCCCAGCTGATGTGGAATCCTTGTATTAGTAGACATTCAAATGATTAATTCACACCTTGTCATGTCACAAAATCAGTGCATACAAGCAGTGTATTATCGGGACCAATAAGGTCGGAGAAGTGTTGAACTTTGACATCTTAACGTGCCTGACATTTACCTCTCGCAGGCATGGTCTTGGTTCGAAGTGAGAGCGGGCAGCTGCTGATGATTCACCAGCAGACTTTGGCTCAGATGCAGGCTCAGTCGCAGTCCCAAAGCGCCATGACACCACGACCTGCCGCCCCCACCAGCACTCCACCTGTCCAGATCACTACTCTACAGGTACTAGAATTGCTGGTACCGAGGGCACAGGCGCACACACACGCAGAATCTCATTTATTAATGTTAGGTTGTGATGATCAGTACTTCAATGGAAAAAAAACAGCCTGTCTTTAAATGCTTTTTTAAATTAGTTGTTAGGTGATCAAAAGATTTGTCTTACAGTCTGATTTTACTGCACTTTGGTTAGACAAACGCACACCCACATAGTTTTGTGCGGTTTTGCATCCAATATGAAACTAGCGAGAAAAAAAAACCCGCACCAGAATGGAGAACTGTTATTAAAATGAATTATGTCCCCTGCTGCTCTGCAGGCTCCAGGTGCGTCACTGCTGACTCGTACTGTTACCCCCACCACCATTATTAAACAAGGTTCCACAGTGCACACCACTGTGACGGCCACCACAACGCTGCAGAGGCCTCCCGTACTGCAGGTAACGCCGGCATTTACGGCCATGTGCCGAGTATTAAGATATCACCAGTGAAAAGCCATTCAAAGCTGTCAGCTCAACCTGTACGTGTTGCTTGTTTTAAATGGTGACAAATGGATTGAAATTAAAGTGAGCTGTTTTTGCCGTTTTAGACGAGACTGATTGGTTGTGTTCCATCTGTGGGCGAACCAGCATGAATTTAGCAGTAACTCTAAAACATGTTACACTGTCTAAAAATATGTTTTTCATCAGTTCCCCTTTTCCTAATGATACATTTTTACTCAGGAAGGACCTTTTCTTTTCTTTTTTTCTTTTTTTAATGTTTCTGGGTTCCCTAATGGCAGACAAGTAGCCCCCTAAATTTTGGTTCACTTATTGTGTATGAAAGTGAATGTCCAGAACACCTTAAATGTTCACTCCCTAGAAGTTTAAATCTCTTTATTTAAATATACTTGTTGTTATTTTCACACCACATGGAATGTGCACATCTCCTTGGAACAGCTCAGCAGCTCTCCTAAATATTGTAGCTGTTCAGTTTTACGTAAAGGAAGGATGAATGCACCCCTTGGACCAGTTAGTATTGATTTCTAAGACTAAGAAACTATTTGCTAAGTATTATTGATATCTTCTTTTGCCTTATAAGTGCACCAAGGAAGGCCAGCACATTTGTTTATTTGTGTGCTTTCTCTTAATGGCCTCTTTGTTTTCTCATTGTGAAAAACCTTGCTGTCATTAAGAGGTCTTTATTTTCGGTTTTGCACATTTTTAAGCTCCTAGGAGATTTTATTGTACGTCTACCATATAAACGTCTGTGATTGCACACATAAAGTCTTTAGCATAGCTCTTTCCTAGAAAAATCAGGCTTGTGGTGAAAAACCTGGATTATGTCCCAGTGAAGAAGAATGCTCTGTGCTCCTGGACCACACATGTCAGAACTGTTACTCTGACCATGTCATTTTCCTGACTCTCATGACTACATCTTCTCTGATTTTTATAGAACACCATTATGCTTGGAGGAACTGCCACCACCCCAGGACATCCGCTAGGAACAGCCAGCACAGTGCAGCTCGGATCTGCAGCCACAGCAGCTACACAGAGGGTAGGGCCCCCTGTGGCCACCGGGACCCCTGTCACTCCAACAGCTGTCACAGCTGTAAGAGTACTAACCTTGAATGCTTTTGTCTTTGTAATCTTTTGAAGGCAACAATATTCATTTTAAGGTATTTTTATGTTCTGAGTCACATTTCGGCCGTAAATCTAATTTGTGCACATCAGAAAATATTGAATTTTGTGGGCATTTTCTTGCAGGAGACGCTGGAGAATGTGAAAAAGTGTAGAAACTTTCTGTCCACATTGATTAAGCTGGCGTCCAGTGGGAAACAGTCGTCTGAGACAACAGCCAATGTCAAGGAGCTAGTCAAGAAACTGCTGGTAAATTTCCTTCCTCATCTTTTCATGTCTATTTCATCCTCTCACTTACCATCTCTGTGTTAAAAAGCGATTTCATTGTGTTGTTCATGTTTTAATCCATCCTCTGTCTTAATTGTACCACAGGAAGCAAAGATAGAGCCCGAAGATTTCACCAGTAATTTATACCAGGAGCTCAACTCTTCACCGCAGCCGTACCTTGTGCCTTTCCTCAAGGTAAGATCAGTGCGACCCTTGCACATACATAATAAAATGGTTGATCCTGGATGTTACGAGGTATGTAAACTCTGACCTTTGCTCCTGACCAGCATTTAAACCGCCCATCATCAATTTATATCGTAACTATAGATTAGAGCCTGACCGATACATTGGCCTATCTCACGTGTATCGGTGTATATATGTTATCAAAACCAACCGATTTATTAAAAAAAGAAGAAGCTTTTAAAGAATAGAATGCCAAAGCTGTGTCTTTAACTCTGAATGTACTTGTCCTTGAGTAACATTTAAAAGCAGCAGACTGAGTGCAGCTGTGGCATGAAAGTACACATGTAGTTATTATAATTTCCATCGCCAAGCATGGCGGGTATAAAAAGCTGGACCCTGTTGGAGTAAAGAAAAAGACATGCAGTGACAGAGCCTGATGTCTTTAGCGCCTCTTCTTACATCTGACTGTTTTATGTCTTTTTGTACCTGCAATACTTCCTGCAATATTACAGTAGCCCCTAACAAAGCACTGCTAATTCAACGCTAAACACATATAGTCTCCCATAACTTCTTCACAATAAAGGTTCCTTACTGATATGCTATTTGAAGGCTTTTATTATGAAGCAGCAAACCAGGAAGTGTTGGATTTCCACCAACAATAATTTACAGTAACACGTCTCTTACAACAGAACATGAAGAAACGGTAAAATAAAAGCACAAACAGTGATGCAGGAGAAAAAATTAACTTCAGAGATTGACTAAGAAGCTAGGAATGCACCGTGAGTGGAACACAGAGGCTTTTGAACATGCCTTTCTCTCTGGTCTGATGACAGGCTTGTTGCAACTCAAAACACATGCGTGTTTGAAAGGTGGGGGGTTATTTGAAGGATTTTGGTTGGCCGGGTACCCAACTCTCCTCTCCCCTCCGAGGTTAGGAGGGGGGTTCAATGTCTCCTTCCGCACAGAAAATGATCAGAAATACCTCATATGCTTCATTATACTTTTGGGGGCTTTTTGGGACATCCCTCTGATGTTATTTTTATTTTCTGATAACCACCTTTAAAACTGTATTCATCAGAGCCCCATTTGTTGAACTTGTAAAAACAACTGATAAGTAATAATTCATTCATCGCGTTAGCCATAATGTTTTTGACATTAGCCAAATCAACCCTGTGGTTAAAGGGACACATCGAACTGAACGTATGTTCATCGTCTGCCCGCAGAGAAGTCTTCCAGCGCTGCGTCAGATGACCCCAGACTCCGAAGCTTTCATTCAGCAGAGCCTCCTGCCTCAGACCAGCACTCCAACCGCAGCGGCAGCCTCCACGGCTCTCACTGCCGTGGTGCTGCGGCCTCCTCTCTCCGCTGCCGCCACTATGGCCACCAGCACCGCCTCGACCAAAACCACCGTTATCAGCCTCACTCAACCACCTCACAGTAAACCTGGATTGGTAATTTTGCTGTAAAATTATCACATTTATCAGAATTCAGTCACTGACATGTCAGTAGCAGTATTAACCTTGCATGTAAGAAGTTATATTTCTGTTTTTGGTCACAACTTTATTCTATTGTTTCCCTTTCTTCGTGTGCAGAGAGTACCCCAGCAACAGGGGACGCTAGTTCGGCCACAGGGGACAATAGCGAGGCCACAAGTGACGTTGGCTCAGCCTTCCATGGTGACTCTCAGAGGACCAACTCACAGCCACATCATCGTGGGCCAGCTACCAACAGGTGTGTGCTCAATACTCACTATTTCTACCATAAAGTGAATATGCAGTTAATTGTTGGTAGTAGTGGTCATGTATGATTTGAATACTGTATTTTCAGTTTTTTGGTACATGACAAGTGTCCAGTGGGCATTTCTCATAATCCCTGAAAAAGCACAGAAAAGCATCTGTTTCCAGTTCTGTCACCAATTTACTATGTACAGTCTGGGAGTGCTGCTGCCTTGTGGACGTTGCAGTTATGTGCTACTGAGCTTGCTCATGGGTACCACATGTTTCACAGACACACAGTCCTACATGTTTTAATCTTTACTGTCTATAATCTGTTTGCCCGATTTGCAGCAGAAATAAAGAATTTGCATCTGGGTTTGTGTGTCTCTAAAAATGGTTGCAGCTGTGAAGCAGACGGCGTCTCCAGGGGTCAAAGGAGTACAAGTGGTCGGTCAGCTCCCTGTCACCGCAGCTCAGAAGAGCACTCTAAAGGAAGGAGGAGGGGGAACCTTCAGGTTCATGACTCATTCAGATAAATATCCTCACCGTCTCTGAAACACTCGTGTCTTAATAGTCAAAGATCCAAAAGTTTTACAGATCCCAGTACTCGTATGAACAATAATAAGGATTATAATGTTATGTTTGTCCTCTACATTATTTTTAACTGGAAGCATCAGAGGATCAGTTAATGAATTGCAGTGATGAATCATGACGGCAAAGTTAATGCTTATTATTATTTTTTTTTAAAACATTTTATTTGACAAACTATTACTTGATTAATCAAAAAAATGATTTTCAGTTTCTGTAAAAATGAAGTAACTATTAGTGGCAGTCTTAAAGTATTTCCCCTTGTATTGGGAGGTTGAGTGGAAGATGCTCCTGAATTACCGGAAGTCAACTTATATGAATATCAGATCTAATTTAGATGTCATTTTCATCTACTGCTCTCATTTGGCATATCACATAGAAGGTTTTATGTTATTCTGTTCATGTCAAACCCAGCAACACGGCGGCAATAATCACATGACACATAGCATAACACGTTAGATGTTACATTTTGGTTGACTTTAACATAAAATTTCTGATTTTTGGTGTTGAGTAAAACACAATCTGTAATGATAGAGGTAGAAAGGACTTGAGAAAGTGGAAACATTTTGGGAATTTTCTGCATGTGGGGAATTCATTGTCCAGGTTTCTGTTTGCTTTGTTTTTTTTTGCACCATCCTTGTGTTTAGTGATAGATTAGTTAACACGGACACATTTTAAATAAATGTGGTAATTATCCTAATTTCCTAATTAGTTTATTAAGATAATTAATGACGAAACATGTAGCTGCTCGTGGCCGGTGGTAATCTGTTTGTATTTGCTCTTTTTTCTGACATGGTGTCCACAAACATGTCGGCACATTTTGCATTAACAATGATAGATTAAAGCTTTAATGTCACCTTGCGGCAATTTGCGGCACAGACAGCAATAGACAGGATTTATTGCGGGGCGACTGTGCAATAGACTGAACAAGTGTAACTAATAGCCTGGTTTATGACCTGAAGCAAAATTATGAGCATAAAATCGTATGATTGAGGGGCCAGTGGCTTTACGTTCTACCTTGTGTAACAGGTAACGTGTCAGACTGTCGATTTAGGATCTGGATCTTATTTTTTTGGTAAAGCAATCACAATGTTTGTCTGTATGTAAATTGTATTTAAATTGTAATTTGTTCTGATATTTGACCTGCACTATTTGTTGTACGAGTACATGACAAATGATCTTAATTTTACATTTTTGTCTCTAAATTTCTACGTGTGCAAAGCGATTTCAGTTTGGACACAAGGAAAGGTGGAAAATATATCTCTGTTGATGTCTGTCTCATCTGTTTCCTCTGTGTCACCCAGGGACGATGATGATATCAATGATGTGGCCTCCATGGCTGGAGTCAACTTGTCGGAGGAGAGCGACCGTATCTTAGCAACCAACTCCGAGCTCGTTGGCACGGTGACACGCTCCTGTAAGGACGAGACCTTCCTCTCCACCTCCTTGCTCGGCCGCAGAGCTCTAGAGATCGGTGAGACGCACGAGCGTGACGTGAAGTGTACGGCGCGTCAACACCGTCTCACGCGTTGTCTGATTATTCGTGCACTCTTCGCCTGTTGTGACAGGTAAAAAGTTCGGTGTCAGTGAGTTGGGCACAGATGTGATCAACTACATTTCCCACGCCACACAGCAGCGCCTGCAAAACCTGCTGGAGAAAGTGTCCCAAGTAGCACAGCTGAAGAACCAAAGCTTCAAGGTGATGGCGACTCACAGTCATTTGAGAGCCAGTGTCCTTCATTCTGCGTTATTCCTCCTGCTGCACCTGTCTGACCTGTTGATTTATTCATTCATCCATCAGGAGGACGAGCGGTACGAGCAAGTCGGCGACGTGCGTACCCAGCTTAAATTCTTTGAGCAGCTGGATCAGTTAGAGAAGCAACGGAAGGAGGAGCAGGAGAGAGAGATTCTCTTGAAGGCTGCCAAGGTAACTGCGCATTAAAAAGGAGTCAGTATCATTGACAGGAAGAAACCCGCACACTGAATTGCATAGTCAAGGCGAGCGAGCGATCATGGGTCAGTATCATTAGTATTAGCACTTCCTGCGCTAACTGAGTGAGCGAATGAATAAAACAGTTGAATGAGCCGAACACATCCACAGTGAGGTATTAAAATGTCCATTGCCTTGCTGTAGTCGCGGTCACGACAAGAGGACCCTGAGCAGCTCCGGCTCAAACAGAAGGCCAAAGAGGTGAGTGCGCGCTATAATCGGCGATTGCAGCCGCATTACGAGGAACTCCTCTTTCAGGCTGACTCGTGTGTCGCTGCTTGTATTCCAGATGCAGCAGCAGGAGCTGGCTCAGATCAGACAGAGAGAAGCAAACCTAACGGCGCTGGCAGCAATCGGCCCCAGGAAGAAACGGAAAATGGACTCCCCTGTTAGGGGCGCCAGTGCAGAGGTGACAATACTGGATCATTTCACATAGAAGGGTTGTGGTTTTCTGGGTTGATTTTTTTTTTTTTTTTTTTTTTTTTTCAAATTTATCAAAAATGTGGGTCGATTTGGAGTTCAAATTCCGCCTGGAATGAAAAGAGCAAATGAAATGATCGCATCCTCGATCATCGCAACAGAATCCAACCGTACTATCTACAATTTTTAGACAGAAGTTTAGACTTTCAGGTTTAATTTTAGATTTAGATTTAGATTAGATTTACTTTATTAAAAGGAAAATTCCAGTTCACTCAACAATTGACAATATTAAAAACTTGCACCATGTCTACAATATATATACGTAACATTATGACATCCATGTAAAATAGAAAAAAGAAACTTTAAAAAAATATATATCAACTGTGCAAAACAATCAAAATACGAGAATAAAGAGAAGAAGGAAAAGGGTGGGTTTAAAATTAAAATAGAGAGTTAGTAGTAGAGTTAAATAAAAGTTGAGTTGAGTCATCACAATAGAATTGCATAAACTGTTTAGGAATTACAGCATTTTTACGCAAAGTCCCCCATTTTCAGAGGTTCTAAATAAACCAGATAAGCTAACAATTCAATTAACTCCAATGTTAACAGTCATCAGTAATGTGGATTTATTGCGAATTATTATATGTATCGGTCGGTAAAAGACTTTATCTTTTCTGATTGCACCGTGTCCCCCTCCAGGGCTCAGGGTCTGGGCCCTCCCAGCCTGGAGGCTCCAGTGGAGCCGGCTGCAGACAGTTTATGCGACAGCGCATCACCAGAGTCAACCTCAGGGACCTGCTCTTCTGCCTGGAGACCGAACGAGGGACCAGTCATTCACAACTGCTCTATAGAGGCTTCCTCAAATAGCAGCAACATTAAAACGTGTGGTGACGCGGTGGCAGAGTTGGACCGCCGGCGATGAGACGGCTGGCTGCGGCAGGACACTCACCTGGAGCGCTGAAAGGACGCCAGCTTTTGAAGCCACTTCAAGCACAGGCCTTTCTTTATTTCAAGCAAAGAGGCGGAGCAAGTATTGGAACTCGGCCTCTCAGCTCCGTTTGCTCTTTGGAGACCATTTGCACGCAGCCACACTTCACCCATGCAATGCCTCCTCCTGCACACAGACAAACGTGTTGAACTGAACACTCCAGATGTGAAAACATTGTCAGGGTCACTTCACGGACATTTGTGTCGTAGCAGTGAATCTCTGTGTAGTGTTTCGATTTTGGATCACTGCGCAACCGTCATGTGCAACAGTGGGATTTTTCCAAAGCTGCAGTACTGCTAGTTTTATTGTCAACATACTGAATATACCCTGTTTATTTAAGGTTTAAACAGAGATTTAAATTTATGACCCATTTATACTATATTTTAGCATAGTTTTAACGCCTGTGGGTTCTTATACAGAGATTAATCTTGTCATATGCTGAGTTGCCTTCTTACAACGTTAAGCCATATGCATTAAAAAGCGTTAATCAGCTTCAGTAACTTCATCTATCCAACCGTTCTCTCCAGAGTTGTACAATGTGTGTTTTCTCTCCAGGTCACATTGATCAGAAACCAAACTTTGTCCTGTGTCGTCACTGGAACGCTACCATGTTTTTACATGAGAGTTCCTGTCCACGTTTGAGGGCAAAATCCTGTTTTGTTTGCCTTCAGGCACAGTTCGTTTATGAAACATGTCATACATTGATTTTCATTTCATCACAATGATTTCAAACTTACGTTCAACTCTCTCTCACAGCGACGCTTCTTTCCAGGTGAATTGCTGTTTGCCACTTTATCGTTGCCCACATTGATTCATAAAAGTCTGCCGGTTTTGAAAAGTTGAAAGAGTTGTAGAAAGCAATCATTTGGCTCTAGGTATCCTGAGTAATCTTACAAGGAAGCAGAGCTTTTAAGACCCTTTCTTGTCCGTTATAAATGTCACCCGCAGAGCTACTGACCCTTTAGGAAAAGAGTTGTTGTGCAGTGGTGGATGGTTGTCTTAAGCACTCCAAATTTTTAGTGATGTTTTAAGTTTGCAGGATCAGACCCCCCCCCGTGTGCTGAATTTGAGGAAAAAAAAAAAAAAAAGGATTTTAGAGAATTGAATACCAATAATCTTAAGGATTGTCAGTTAAGTGAATCATTCATTTTTTCAATAAGTTGTACTTTCACATTTTTGTATTTCAGACTGGAGGTCTGTTGAATGAACAGTGTCATGAGGGGGCGGGGCCAGGACAGATCCATTTTCTACAGCGAGTCAATCAGATGAACCCACTTTTTAAACTTTTTTATACACCTATAGTACACATGCAAATTTTGATCTTTATACCTTTTGTCATTTTATGAAAGAATGTATTGGCAAATGATGAATTTTATTTATCATCTGACATTTTTTTTTTCATATTCATAGATATATGAGAAATAAGAAACATGCTTTCTTGTTAATATTGTGTACATTTTGCACAGGCACTTGTTTATATGTAAATATATGAATATAAAATTTTTAAATGCTATTTTACAATGGATTGAGAAAGAATGATCTCTATTAAAAGAAGCAAAAACACATTGTGTTGCGACTGGTCTGATCTTTCCGTAGCAGGCGTTCCCAGTGATACTGAGTTTAATAGCCTGTTGCATTCAGGTCATTGAGACATTGTGCTGCTCTTTGGCTCGTTGGTTCACTGGAAAAGCTCAGTCACACTGAATGGACCAGAACTTAATTTTTTTTTTTTAATAATTACCTCCACCTGCAAAATTTCGAGGGTTGTGTTTTTAGTGGATTGTGTGTTAGCAAAACTACTTGACTGAACTCCATTAAATTTTCATCAAAGGTGTGACTTGGCCCAGCTTACAGCTGATTAGATTTTGCTGATTAAAGGTCAAAGTCACTCCATGGTCAAAAACAACTTTTTTTGGCCAAAACTATGGACAGAATTTAAATAGAGAGGTCCAACTAGTGTCATTTTGTAGCTGACAGAATTATTTACAGATGATTAACTTTTGAGCTTGTGGAAGTCAAAGGTCAATGTCACTGACAGGTCAAAAGAACAGGTCCAACTTCCGTTTTGGCCTTTCTGGGTAAGAAGTTAAGGTCACTGAGAGGTTAAACATATTTTTTGGACTTCCAGAAGGAATTGACATTTAGAGGTCTAACAGTTGTCTTTATGTAGGCGATGACAAAATTGTGTGCAGCAGAGCTAGATTTTTAGGGAAACTTACAGAAAGCAACACAACCAAATGGAAATATTATGACATACAGTGGTGCGGGTTGCTCAGTTCTAATGATGTTTAGATGTGAGCTTAGTCACTGTGAGCCGACAGTGTTATTTAGCTTAACACTTCCAAGATGAATAGAGTTTTTAAACCAGAAGCAAGTGAAACACGCCAAAGATTACTGGTGTGTTGGTCCCATTTGCAGGTTGTCTCGCGAGCTGTAAGCTCAATAGGGAATCCATATCCATGATCAGCAGATACACTAATCCAACTTCAAGTTAGAAATGAAGTGCCATTGTGTTCTTTAATCAAACTAAATCTTGATTTTTACAAAGAGCCATCACATGAATTTTTAATTAAATCAAGAATTCCAAGCATTTTATTCATCACTAGCTTCAGAGCTGTGATTAAAATTACTTTCTATTCCTAAAATGATCATCTTTGTTAATGCTTCTGTGCATGGGCTTTAAAAGTTTTTTTCATTCTTTCAAAAAAAACCCCTCAAAAACAAGTTTTCCTGTAAAAGAAAACATGCAAACATACGTGAGCCCATAATATCTTTAGTTACTACAAATTCCCAGAATGCAACCTTTTGTATACATATTTCCCCAAAAAACACTATTCTTTCATGCTGCACTTGCACTTGCTCATGCTGAAGTTCAGTATGGCTGCAGAGTGAGTCTGCAAATACCCAAAGTAAATAATGAGGAGGTATTATTCAAGACAGCACACAGAGAACTAGTTTCTATCCTTGAAACATGATCGAGGGATGTTTTGTCCATACTGAAAAAGATTATTATTAATTGGTTCTGACTACCTCCTCCTGATACAATACAGTCTGGCAGACCGATTAGTTTACAAGTTTGTGATGAATAAATTGGGAAATGAATAGAATTAACCTGGCGTTTAGTTGTGCGCTCAGATGTCATTCGGTTTATGCAGTCATCCAATCCGGGTAATTCGTAAAATTAGACCAGAATTGGCTTTCAAACTGTCCTGCTTGTTAGCCAGCCTCTTCAGTGAGCGCAGAGAAAAGTGGTTTCAACTGTAGGAACAAGAAAAAAAACAACATTTAGCAACAATATTGAACTCCTTGACCGTAAAATAACAGCTTCAAAATTCATTTTAAACTGTACAATGATTGGTACTAGTGAACCGGGTCTCAACCATAACAAAAGGAAAAAATGGAAAAAAAAAATGTATGAATTTTGTGGATGCAACAGCTTATGACTTCAGCAACAGTTTGTTATCCATCATTTAACAAGGCGGCTGGTCGGCGGAGGGAGCAGTTCCCAGGGCGCACCACAGGAGGGCACTGTTGTACCACCTTAGAGCCAACCCTGACTGTCTGATGGCCGCGGAGACTGAGAACACGTCTCTTCTGCCAGCACAGCTCCTGTGACCTGTGTGCAAACATTGCATATTTTATGCCACCATATGCTAAAACCTGGAAAATAACTCGATGCTGCAAACACATTAGTCTCTGTTGAAATGCATATTAATGTTATTTTTATTTCACAGAAGAAAGAAAAAAAATGGCTGTATACTGTCATATGACTGCGGCACAATCTCACCCACTTGTGCAGCACGTACACATGAACACATATTGGTTTCTCTCTCTTTGTGAGAACACTTGATGGGATGTGACGCATTTCCTAGCTCCGAACCCCACCCTTAAACCTAAAGTCTTAAACTTCAACCAGCCCTTTAAAGCTGTGAGGACCAGTCAAAATGTCTTCACAGAGCCAAAATATCCCCACAATTTTAAAGTCAAAGTGAAAATGTGTTCACAAGAAGTACCCTCCCACACACAGACAGATGGACGTCTCCATTACGGATTACATTAAAGCACTTTCTTGTATTTCTTTTCAGATTTGGTGGATTTGAGGCTTAGGAATTTGTTTGTCCTGTTCCCTCTGCAGACAAGGTATCCTGTGCCTATATAGTTACCCCAACCGTTGATTTTAATATCCAGGCACAGGCAGGCTTCTAAGTCTTCTCCAGTATGAGTTGTCAGGCTATATTTGCTTATGTTACTATGGGACAGCAAACTCAATTCAACTGTCTTGTTTGATTTTGCATAATGAGAGGCTGCTGGCTGCTCACGGCGTAAAGTCTTTGACTGACAGCTATGACGATGGCTGCGAATACTTCACGCATTTTGATGCATTCTAGAGGTGAAATATACCAAACCCCAGTATGAGCTCCAGTATCACATGCGTGGACTTGCATGGGGTTTGAAGATAGCACACGGACGGCTGTCCTGTCACCTGTCACTAGAGATGAAACATTATACATAATATAATGTATGTAATACTTAGTATATTTTTTTAATTTCTAGTATTTTAGCTTTTATTTATCTCTTCTTATACTGTGTGTTGACTTATTTTGGTACTTTTTACCCTGCACTGCTACTCCCTTCTGTACTGCTGTGTCAACCTGAATTTCTCCCAAGGGGGATCAATAAAGTAACATCTTATCTTATGTTATCTTATCTTAAATGATGACAGTGTTAACATGTTTAACAGGTATAACATTGATCACATTCCGCATCTTGGTTCAGACTTTATATGCTCTCATATTTGCTGATTAGCACTAAACTGAAGCTGCAATGAAAGTGCTGCTCCCCCTCACAACCCAAGGCAGTGGACAAGTAGATTACAATAATTGATGAGTTATTTCAGTCTGGACTAATGCGGTGAGCAGAGTGCCACGCTGCTCTCGCTCTCTCTCTCTCTCTCTCTCTCTCATGTGGAACAAATGCGGTCATGAAGCAGCACCAATTAACAACTAAAAATAGGCGCCGTTAAAAAAAAAAATCAGTCATAGGAATCAATGTGGTTCACTTGGCCTGATACCTTGAGAGGCAGAGAGAGAGAACAAACTTTAAAATGTTTCTTTGGATCCTTTTTAAATACACAGACTGTGCATCAGACAGAACAAGGTTGAGTTTCACCAGCTGCTGTGGAGACGCTCACATTGCTCCGGGTCACCGTTTTTCAGTCCGGGTCTGTGCAAAGCGCTCTCCTCGCAGTTAACAGTCGTACCTGCGTTCACCACTGGCACAACAATGTCTGATCTTCTGGTGATCAGCGTCAGTGCAGAATGTGCGGTCATGTGATGACCTAATCATCGTTGTGCAGCCGGGAAATGCAGACATGTGCCTGTGGAGAGTCTTCATGCTGACAAGCGGCTGCCCTGCGATTCCTCACAGTCATATGTGCTTTGTTTGTGGACACAGATACACAGTACTTTCATTCTGTTAGTTGGAGATAAACCTACTTGGTCTGGAGTTGCTCTACATACAGTCATATTCATGAGATCACTTCCATGGTGGATTGCTGCTAAATTAAACTTATTTTAAATCTAATTTAGGCTACTTTTATTTTTATACGATTCCACATTTCCTGCGTGCGTTTGCCTGGTGTAGAGGAGATGGAGCTGGTGGAGATTTGACCGTTAGCAGGTGTGGCTGGAGCTCCAGCTGTGGTAGAGAAATGCCTTTAATCAGTGGAAAAGATAGAGTAATCCCCATTTAAGTAAATTTTTATTTCTACTTAATTTCCGAGGTTGTTATGGGAACATCACACGAGGCTTTTACTGCAAAATGTCCACAGCTGCAGCTTTGACATTTGGGAAGTGAACTGCATCAGAGATGAGAAAAAATAAATGAGTTAAAACACATTGGTGTTCACACTGTAACAAAAAGTGGGAGAGACAGTTTTTTAACGATTCGTGCTTTTGCCATAAACCTCGTAAATGCAAAGAGCAATGAATTCTAAATAGAAACAATGTAAAATGGGATTAGCATCAATAAATGTGAGTTTATTTATAGCCTTGCAGTGAATAAATGCATTCTGTCCAATTTAAAGAATCTGATTGGGCAGGAGGGTAAAGCCAGACCAGGAAGTGTTCTGTCAAACAGTAAAATGTTATCTAAAATTGAATTTTGGATATGAACAGACGGATGTCAAGATTATATATTATCTCACTGAATAAGAAATTCCCAGGTTAATAAATAAGTAAGGAAAAAAAAAATTCAACAATTCCATAGATCAGATCTGAAAGGTTTGGACATATTAAGTACAAACCTATTCCAACATATTGTGCACTAATGTATAAAACACTCGTTTGATAGTTGAAATTAAGAGCCAGTGGTTTTCGATTTCCTACAAAACTCCTGACTCCTGGCCATATTACCTCAGGTTGGAAATGACCATCTCTCTCCGCAGATGCCTGACCGGTTGGAGAAGGTTGAAACGCTGGCCTTGCGCAGTGACAAGGCGGCCGAGAGGCAAGATCTCAAATCAATTTTTTTGTCTAAAAGGTCAAGTTAAGTCCACGTTTTAGAGGAACTCTGTGGCATTAAATCAATCCGGGGCTCGACAACCTCTCATCACCAACAACAGCATTACAAGGAGTGATGACCATCATACCACAATGCATTTCTCTTCCGTATCGGATGGCGTTGCCGCGCTCAGCAGGGCAGGCGTGTTTATCTAGTGGTTTTCTTAAACATGTCAGTGGTGCCAAACACATGAGGCTGTTTCCACAGTTCTGATCATTTATAACACAAACAAGCCGCTGTCGTACAGACAAAGAGTCCAGTGACGGCTGAAAATAATTAAGTTGACAGTAATCAGGACGCTGACTTTGTTCTTTGTGAAGTGACTGACACAAGAAACATCCTTCATCATCACACACTGGAGCGTGCCTGCCGGAGCTTCCTGCTTTCCGCCAGGCTTTAAATGTCGGATATGGATTTCCGATACTCGGCTCGTTCCGAAAGCAAAGGCACAGGAGAGAGCCGGTCCCTCGGGACGGAGGAACCCGGCACCCCCCGCGCCTAATTGAACAAATTAGCTATGAGCAGCTGTTACCTGCTAAAATGACCCGCTTTCATTCTGTCGCCACGGACAAGAGGTCCGACGGCATCTGCAAACTGCAGCTGTCAGCCGTTCTGGAACCGCGACGAATTCTGCTCACGGTATATCATGACAAACAGAATCACCTCAACGCCTCGTTTTTATGGATTCCACAAATCGCCGGCGCTCGGAGCACGCCAAGTTTCCATCAATTACCGCCGCGGCCTGCTGCTAGCCCGTTCACTTGGCCGCTTGACCTCTGTCAAACCACATTCCCTTGTCAAGAAAAGATCTTTCATGTTACAGTAAGTGATACCATAGCGCTTTTTTTTTTTTTAAATCTCTATCATTGTTGTTTTATAATATGATTTTATGGTTCAATTATTGTGGAAGACCTAACAGCCTCACTGGTCATAGCAGTGGTTCGACTTCTTGCAGAGGCGGAGAGAGAGCGCTCGCTCTTTCACTAGACAAGCAGCTTGAGTTCAAAACTCAAAACATCTATTACCAATTCGCAACTTTATAATGCGGCATACAGCCACCTTGCAGAGCAGTGAATTACAGAACTTAGACCTGCGATGATCAATAAACGGAATGAACCTACCAAAATGTCCACCACAACTCAAAGATTGTTTTTCTCCGGCGGTTAGCTCACAATGTTACTGTTGCAGTAAAACAATTTGACAAATTCCAAGTGTAAACTTACTGTGACTGCTTCTAGCCCAAAGTTTGGCACTATAGTCATCGCCACCTCGATTTGCCGGAGACGGAAGTGATCAAATTTGGACGAGGGAGTGGAGGAGAGGCAGATACATATTAAGTATATTTAGGCCTGTTCGACCAAGGCGGTTCAGAGCCAGTGGCTAGTCTGGAACCAGTTTCAGCAGTCCAAGAACTGGCTCTGTAGGAAAACCAATGGCAGGTTTAAATCTATTCATTCATTAAAACTATGTATTCTAGCCTGCAAGACCACCTTGTTGTAAGGAACACGTTCTCGAGAAAACTTGTAGCTCCTGGTTAAAAGTGAGCAACAAAAGAAAGCACAGCCATTCGTTTTATGACTCTATCTAGTGCTGTATCGATTTGATATTGAAAAACACCAGCTACTGTGTGCTGTGTCTACTGTGTTATTGTTACAAAGTGGGGATGGATGGGAGAAAGGAGCATGCCCACCCAGGATACTGCAGGTATGTACCATTTTATACCACTGACAGTGTGTAGTGGGGTATCTCTGTCATATCTACCCACACTGACAGTCCTCCTACGTGGAACTTCTTTGCATCTTCAGGGGAATGAAATGTTTGAGGACCACCTCAGATGAGAATCAGGTTTTTGGCCTTGTCAAAATGCCCATGTGGTGCATTTTCATGTGCTGTACCACAGCGTACATCATGACCGAAACAAGCAGTCACTGTCATGGCTGAGGATTTCTGCTTCTCAAAATAAAGTCTGGGTCTTTTATGTAGAAAACCTGAGGAGCCAATCCTGACGACTGGCTTAATGACATGAATCTTAACATTATGATGCATCACTTGTACAACTGGCGGCTCCTCCTCCTCCTCCTGGGAATCAATGTTTGTTTCAAACACGTATAGCTGAACTACTGCAATGTTAAAACTTGCCACCGTGCAGCGCATAGTAGACTAGTTCAAAAATCAAAAGATGACGGAGCAGCTCTGGCTCCCTCTGGCTGCAGGCAGGGCAAAACGGTGAGTGGCCATGGGGCAGGACTCAAGTAGTGCATTCCTAGACCCCCACAACCAAGATGAGTCAAAAGTGTCCCAGGCATTCCACTCAATCCAACATATTTTAAGACAAGAAAGGAAATATATCATTTTACAAAAAAATGAAATCAGCTTTTAAGGGTTAATTGGATGGAGCAAGACGCTGATATAAAGCTAACCAGTAGCACATGGTGAATACAGTTACTAAATGTAACTTGACTGCTATGAGTACACACAGCTTTTTAGTAATACATCACAGAACCTGCTCAAGTAGCTATATATATATATTATATCAAATTTAGCTAAAAATAGCTATAGCTAATTTTTAGGCTATAAAGAAAAGTAAGCTAAAAGCATGCTAAGCTTCCAATTGGAGAATTAGCTACAGGTGTGCTTTTTAAGCTGTACTTTAGGCTGTGCATCCCTGTTCAGAGAATAACGAACATGTTGTGTTAAAACTCTTCTTGGTTTATTAACAGAAAGGCCAAACACAACAACAGTACATTGAGTCATCCTTCGCTGCTGATTCTTTCCTGTGTGAAAGCCACGTCAGCGTACCGCGGCCTTGGATGTTCTGGCTCAACATTGCCATTTTGAGAGCCGTGATGAATACGACTAGACTCTCACAATCCCACAATGGTGTTTTTCAGACGGATGTAATAAATCCAGTGAAAAGCTGGGTAATTCATAAAAATTAAATAGCCTAATTACAATCGTAACCAGTGGAAATGTTATGTTTTCAGTGAAAAAGTTTGACTAAACAAATTGCACAGTGCCCGTCCAGCACTAAAATGCAGAAACAGGCACATTGGGGATGAACATATGGGAAGACTTCTCTGAAAAGGAGTCAGACATATTACTGAGCCTTAAGAGGGGTTATGAATATTGGACGGAAACAACGTCATGCTAACGTCACAAAACCCTTATGCTTTGGATAAGAACAACGGGCTGCGAATTTTCATATGTGCAACTGGAGCTCACACTCTCTTACATATGTAAACACACAAATAATCGTATAAATGATCGTGACTGCAATAATGACATAATTTAAAACAATACTTTGAGACTCAATAAGCACGCCAGTATGACAAATTGAAATAATAAAATCCTGAACATAGAACTATGATTACAGTCGTTTTGGAGTTATCCTGCATACTATAGCTTTAAGTACTCAAGGGAGAGAAAAAAGCAAAGACAGGAAGTGTAAAGAGGTTTGAGACTTCAAAGTAAAACAGGACACAGCATCTAAACTGAACCATAAAAAAAAATCAAAATTCAATCACTATTGTCTCAAAAACTTCAAAATAAATGGATTGTGCTTAATGTAAGTAGTAGTTTTATCAGGAGCACTTAAATGAGATAAAGTTGCCAGCTGCCAGGTGTGAAAAAACATTTGCTCACACTGAAAGGATTACATGGGGGGGTAACAAATGAGCAGGTGTAATTGTTTTCCAAGTAGAGAATATCAATCTTTTTCCACAAACAAATGAGTGATGTTAATGTCTGTCATCCATCTATTCTGCGTTTAGTCTCTATCTTTGCTGCTAGTCTTTTAAGCGCTGCAGCCAGATTCTCTCAAAAAAACCCACAATGTAACCTCATTGCTTTTAAATCGTTATAAACTAATGAAAACATTACATTTCTGATCAGTAACAATATATCGGTTGATTTGCTCCTTGAAATAAGCATGCGTGGGTTTTATATTTTGTCTTATCACTCAAAGCAAAGCTTGTATCGTCACAGTTTCTCCATGTGTGAGGAAAGTTTGCACTAACTGAGGGGAACACGGCCGGATGCACGACATCAGCAGGAGACAAAATGATGTCACTGCGTGGTGGCACCCAAACGCAACGCTGCTCAAAAGCCGAAAACCAGGAAACTTCCAGTCTTGGCTGCTGCTGCTGCAAAAAAAACATCATGAGAGGCAGTTAAAGAGCTCGGAAGTAACATGAAACAATCCAAAAAGGAAGTTCCTCAATTAGTCAACTCCTCCATCTGGGAGACTGTGAGCTCCTGAGGCCCTATCTTGTGTGAAAATGAAGAAAATGGAAGATTTGGAAGCAAGCAAGAGAGCACAAAGGGGATTTGTCTGTAAGATTTTTTCCCCATCCAACGGCACAATAAGAACATTTCTTGTCTGTCGGGGTTTTTCTCAGCCTGCCTATTGTGCGTCTCCAAATCCCACAACCGTATCTTCAGATTAATATTTTAGATTTCTGTCACGAAGGCGAAACGTTTATTGTCGCGCTAAGATCTCATAAATCAAACATGTCAGTCCATTTTTCTTTTTAATTTTTTTTTC
>KV751326.1:7042278-7055765 GCA_001698575.1 Mola mola
TTTTTTTTCCACTTCCATTTGAAACTATGTGAGTATGGTACACCAGAATCCCTTCTGGACTGCGGCCTCTGTCATGCGGGCCGCGACACATTTTAAAACGTTGTATGGTTACTGTAATAGAACTCATCTGTCCATTATAAAAAGACATGCAAAAAGCTCCAATTTTACAGTTACAGTTTGCCTAACTTGGTTTGTTTAGCTTCAAGCAAATACTACATTATGTACACTTGGACTTGAGCAGTATTCAGAGAACTCGTGTGAAACACTGCCGCTGGTTCTTTTGAGTTCTGGACACAGCAGAGGAAAAAATTAAAAAGAAGAAGAAGAAGTGACACCTAACAGAAGTAAGAGAGGCCGGTAAAGGTGTGATTCTCACTTATATTCTCTATCAGATGTAGCTTCTCATACGCAGCGTCTCTCCAATGAGGCAAGTGGGCAAAGTATGTAACAATTTATAATTTATTTTGCTTAATTTCCCCTTCCAAATGGCATTAAATCAGGAGTTGAAGTTGTACAACTTCAACATGATTCGTGTCATTGATAACATTCAGCATCATGATGGCACTGTGTCAGGTATGTGTGACCCAGTGTGTGTGTGCGCGCGCCGCTCTGTTTGGCCCCTAATCCGGTGTGAACGGCACATTTTTACTCTGCGAACGCTGACTGGCCCTCAGTAAGCTGAAGGACAGCAACCCTGAAAGGGCTCTCATTGTACAGACCACTCACATATGTACAGTAAGGCCTAGAGGAGCGTGAGTGCGCGCTAGTACAGACTGTACAGGCTAAACTTAGACAGCGATACATATGGCTGTAAGCTCACACAGACTCACACAGATTCTCTTAAATGCACATGGCTTTCTGTGGTGATTTATACATATATATATAAATATATATACATGGAGTGAAAGAAAATGCCACACAGAAACAGACACAATCCGTTTACCAAATGTATAAAAATGTTCCGTATATACAACATTTGTGTGTCAGAAATAATCACAATTAGGAGAAAGTAACAGCTGTGTTTATTTTGTGAAGATTTTTCTTCAGGCTGAGGAAAAATCAGGCAGAGAGGAGCTAATCTGGCAACAACACGTGGAAAACCGCTCCCTTTCTCATCTTTACACTGTGCAAGTACAATGTGTACCCATTCATCTATAAATGGCAATGAAGAGATTTGCACCTTGTTGGCCTCACTGACTATATAATGACCTTCCTTTCCACGTGCAGAGTTCGATCGAATCCCCATCCTTATTTCTTCGTTATTACTGGATCAGTTTGCATTTGAAAGTACGGCTTCTGCTCGTAAAAACGCAAGATTTTCTCCATAGCTACCTGCAGGAACGGTGAGCAGGTGAGGAAGAGTTGAGACGCTGCGGGAGGAAAACGGAGGATCCTTCTCATCACATCTGAGGAGCTGAGATCTCCTCCGAGCATTCATCACATTCATAATTAACAGAAAATCTGGTCAGTTCACGTCAAGCTGGAACCGACTACAACTGAGGAAATATCAATGGGCCCTCGGAAGATAAGGAATGATTAAACCTTTCTGTCATTCACCAACGTCTCTCTGGTCCCACTCTGAAATGTTTTGCATATTTAATAATTTAATAGAAAGACTAAAGCTTCTGTTTTTTTTTTTTTTTTCAAATACGACATGCATTCTGGGGGCTTGAAACATGATTACGAAAGCCCATGGGTAATTCTGCGTTTTCATTAAGTCACAACTAAACCGCCTTTTCAAAAGCGTCTGCCTCTTACAGCGCTATTACTGAAGCTTTAGTCCAGGCAGTCTGCTTTGATAAAGTGCACAACTTCATAGCAGACTTCCCCTAACTTCTTTATATAAAACGTCTTGAACTCGCAGCCAAAAAATTTCAGGAGAAAATTTCCGATGAATGACGTGCTGCCTGAAGAGAGACAGATTGTGACGGCGCTAAATCCCTGGCTGAGGTTCAGTTCCCCCCAAGTTTCTTATGACAGGGACGGGGAAGTTTGTATATTCAAAGTTTTCAGAGAAAACAGAAGAGTATAAGAAACAGGAAAAAAAAACCAAAACAAAAGGGATGTAATGCTGTCAAAGCTGTTTGAAGCAATCGTGTATTTCCTTTATCCTCGTTGCGTGAACATTTTATGTTGTTTTCTTTGACACATAAAACATTAATTACCACTGGGTGAGGGGATAAACATGCAAACCTTAAATGACCTTAAAGGCTACAATTCCTTAAATCACCCTCATCTGCACTTCATATACAATAATATTACAGACGTGTGGCCGGTCAGTCTTCAGAATTGAGCCTTGTCGAGGGCACAAAACAAACACAGCTGCTACTGAAGCCACAACAAACAAAGACACGCAAAGCATTTCTTCTCTAAGACAGCCCCATCGTGTGTGTTTGTGATTTCAGCATCACACTGACGCTGGCTGTGATGTAGGAGCACGAATATGTCAGACTTGGAAAGTCGGCGGTGTGTCGGTGACTCACAGACACGCCGTAGGTCTATGTACAGTACGTCTACATGAAGCGCCCTCGTGCGCCAGCCAGTGCTCTTCTGAAACCAGCACGGACGTCGCCCGCAGCGACCGCATCCCCCCGGGGGACGACAGAAATGACAGGGAGAGGTCGGAGTTAAAGGGTCAGGGGTCGTTATGGGGGCACGCGAGCCCGAAAAAATGGCAACCAATCCTGAGTAAGCGGGAGTCTGCTAAAATACGCACCACTGAAGGCACTTTTTAAACAACAGTGCTTCTGTTCTAAGTAATTCAAGTTCAAGAAAGAATAAACCCGGGCCCTCCACGCAGGAAGGACTTTCATGTCTGCGGCCCCCCTGCCCCTTTTTGTTCCCCTCAGACAAAGCAAACTGCTCAACCTTTAGCTTCTGCAGAGAAGCAGGCGGGGCTGACAGAGAGGGAAGAGTGAACGGTTCGAATCGGTGAGGGAGTGGGGGACAAATAAAGCTACGAACTAAACGGAAAGCAAAACCTGACTCCTCACAACTGCAGTGAGCAGAAACCTCAGCTGAAACGAAAGCACGAGAGTTTAAAACACACGAACTATTGGAGAGCTCCTGTTTCAGGCTTAGAGCAGGAGCCGGTTGAGAAGAGCACCCGAAGCTGACTCACAGCACCGGTCCTCTGTGGCGGCTGATCCGATTGGTTGGTTGGTCAATCAGTCGCTTGGTCTGCATGAACGTGTCATTGTTGACGTGTGTTCAGTAAGGGCGTTAAGAGGGAGAGCGCTCGGCAGACCTGATGACAGGACGAGGGTGTGTGTGTGTGTGTGTGTGTGTGTGTGTGTGTGTGGGTGTGTGTGTGTGTGTGTGTGTGGGTGTGTGTGTGTGTGTGTGTGTGGGTGTGTGTGTGTGTGTGTGTGTGGGTGTGTGTGTGTGTGTGTGTGTGGGTGTGTGTGTGTGTGTGTGTGTGGGTGTGTGTGTGTGTGTGTGTGTGGGTGTGTGTGTGTGTGTGTGTGTGGGTGTGTGTGTGTGTGTGTGTGTGGGTGTGTGTGTGTGTGTGTGTGTGGGTGTGTGTGTGTGTGTGTGTGTGGGTGTGTGTGTGTGTGTGTGTGTGGGTGTGTGTGTGTGTGTGTGTGTGGGTGTGTGTGTGTGTGTGTGTGTGGGTGTGTGTGTGTGTGTGTGTGTGGGTGTGTGTGTGTGTGTGTGTGTGTGTGTGTGAGTGGTGTGAGTGGTGTGCACGCGTGGTCTACATGTATGAGCGGACAGATTTAATCATCGTCCCCTCCTCCGTACATGTCGGCCAGCTTCTTGAAGCGGGGGCCCCAGTCGTTGAGGTAGTCATAGTCCTGGTCCCCCGTGCTGGAGGAGTTGAGCGAGCTGACGGAGCCGGCGGTGGAGCCGCTGCCCTCGTAGTCGAACACCAGCAGGGAGTCGTACGGAGGAGCCGTGGGGTCGTTGTCGGCTGCTCGAAGACCCTAAACAGGGGAGCAGGAGAGGTAGCGGTCAGCGTTTGCATGCGAGGCAGATTAATTCAGTACCCCATTCGCATTCCAAAAAATGAAAAAGCCACAGTTAAGCAGCAGAAGCTAAAAGGTCCCGACACAAGTCGCCTGTGTGAATCTCAGACAGCAACAAGCCTTTGAAGGCTTGACTGAGCTTTCTGAGAGAAATCCTCCTCTGTCAGCCAGCACACTGTATGTTATAAAGCTTCAAAAATCAGGCTGACTCCTATTTCTTTTTTAAAACAATTTTCTGATCACATTTGGTTAAGTGGAGCTGACAAAATGACATTGTTATGTTAGGACACCAAAAGTGCGCAAAAAATACTTCTGACTTTTTAATACTTTATACTTTTTGCACAACAAAAACAAGCTTTCTGTAGGGATGCACTGATGTGAACATTTTAGCGGACACCGTTAACCAGCATTACTACTGCTGTTATGGCCGATAGCCGATATCCAACAATGTCAATATTTCTATAAATACAAGTAACTACAATAATCAGCCGTTACGAAGATTGAACGGTGAACATGATGATCGGCGTTTGACCAAACGCCATTCAGCAATACTTCGTTACATTTCCATGCCCGAGATGTGAGGAATTCTGATATTTTTTCTAAAACTTCACAAAATAGATCTTTTTTTTGTGGAAAATTATGAAATGCAACACGTCACACGTTTTTTTTTTTCCAATATTAATGCTGAGAATGTTATTGCTAACGTCTGCTAACATGGCGTTGATACGTACAGCGAACAGCCATGTGTTTTTGACTCAATAACCATGAAAATGCCTCTGCCTCCTGTCACTGATGGAGATCCCCTGACACGATCAGTCTGAAGGGGCGCTGTTTTCCACTGTTTACGAAAGACAAACACATCTGCCATGCAGATTCATTCCGATACGAATTTGATGTCAGCGGACTGTTTCATCGTGCTCCGTTCCGTTGTGTTCAGTAGCCTTGTCGAGTTGATTGGTCCCAGCGGCAGGAGTAAACATGTATTTTGTGACGTTTTAGACCCTCACAAAAGTTCAGGAAATAGGGCTTGGTTTGAAAAACACTGGAAATAAAAATGACAGACTGGACTTCACTGGAATACAGAAGAATTACAGGAGCCTCAATCCCCAGGAGTGCAGTGCGTGGCACGAACACCATGTGTTCGCCGTGTTTATGTTTTACCAGACTGCTGGAGCGAGATCAGGTGCATACATGTGTGAGTGAGTGAGGGAGTATGAGAGAGAGAGAGAGAGAGAGAGTGAGAAGGCAGGATGGATGGATCAAAGCTGAACAGCTGCCAACACCTCTCAAGTGTGAATGTGTTGTCACGAGTCTGTCAATCAGCATTTTCTCACATCACTGTGCCAACACTGAGGTTGTGTGAGTGAATGCCTGCCTGTGTGTGTGTGTGTGTGTGTGTGTGTGTGTATATAAAGCTGGCGCAATGAGAGCAGCTATAAAGTAAAATAAATCTCTGCGCTGCTTCCATCACCCTGCTGGAATTTGCATCTCGACTGTCACGCAGACACGATTAATCAATTTAATTGCCAAATCAGCGGAAAGTGGAAAGTGAGAGGCCGGCTCAGGGTTCGCCTGTAATGAATGCGCCCTTGCATGTGACATTTAGTGCATTTGTGCGTGTGTAAATGTAAATTCACCTCGTGGATGAAGTCGCCGATGTCGCCCGGGTGGGGCACGACCGGTCGGATGGGGTACTGGGACTCGGGGATTATGGGACGCTCGTCCACCCTGCGGACACCTGGTGGCTTGCTGATGATGTGCTCCAAGGAGTCCGGCTGCTGCAGCTGGCTCAGGTCATAGTCCTGCGCAGCAGCAGGGACACACACGTGTAAGTATACTTGGAAAAGCGTGCGTGTAAGGATGCACGTCCCCGAGGATCTCACCTGGTCCTCCTCTCCTCCTCCCTCCTCATCGTATTTGAGGATGTTGTCTCTGACATCATCTTCAGGGTCAATAAGCAGCTGCTTGGTCTGCCTCTCTTTCTCTCTGCGCTTGATCCACACGACAAACAGCAGCACCATGCCTGCGCCGACACACATATTTTTTCAAGTTTACGCTGAACAATCTGCAATCATGAAGTACTTTACCTTATTATTAACAATAGCCTGTTTGTGGCTCCCGGAGGCTCTATTTAGGCCCAGCAGTGCTCTGAGACACATACTAACATGTTTACAATAGCAATATCACCACGCGGTAAAGCTGCAGTCGGTTACTTTTATGAAAATTTCTTTTCTTCATGATTGCTAAAATGATCACTATTTCTAATTAATCCTACTGCTTCTAAAGCCATTTGCAAAAATTCTTTGAGTCCCACAAAACAAAAAAAAAACCAAAAGGCAAGAGAGTGTCTGAAGTGTGTGTGTGTCCTGCAGGCCACATGCATCTTCTTCAGTCTTATAAAGCTCACTGTTGTCTTGGCAGCATGTTAGCATGCTTAGATGCTTACCAGCATTTAAAAATTTATATTCTATCTAATATTTTCAAGACAGGTGAGAATGTTTTTGTAGCTCTACAGAAAAAGTCAGAGAACAACCTTGGTATGATTTATTATCTGAGAAACATTAAAATTCACACCCAATACTCCTAACTGTGTGATTTTTGTCTTCCTTGAGAGATAAGTTTCAAAACTTGAAGCTCGTCAAACATGTAGAAACTTGTGTTTGTGGTAAAAGTAAAAATAAAAACATCATTCACGCACATTTTCAAATATGCTATGCAAAAAGTTGAGCTAAAGGATAATTTGTCTGCAAGAGTTGTGTTGTCATTCACGCACATTTTCAAATATGCTGGAAAAGTTGAGCTAAAGGATAATTTGTCTGCAAGAGTTGTGTTTGCATGAACTACACAACCCACGGCAACAAAGTGAGCCAGCGGCACCAATCACTGGCAAGACAGATAGCAGCAGATAATCACCCTGCCAGACACCTTGTCAAGAGTTGCTGGAGAGGATTCTAGCCGTCGAGGCACTAATCCATTATACAAACTATTGTTCATGGTGTTGCACTACAGCCTGTCTAAATGTCTGCGCCCCTGAACTTCATTTTTTGACAGAAAGGCAAATCAAAGCGAATCACAGGTATTTTCAACTTTTTGTGTTGTATATTGTACATGTGTGTGTTGCCCTGACCGCGATATTACTTACTGAGCAGTATGATGATGCAGATGAGTATGGAGATGATGGCCCCAGTTCCCAGGCCCGCAGCCGCCACAGCCCCAAGGGTGGTGCAGTCTCCGTTTTCGTCGCAGGGACACACCTTCACTTTGATGACCGACCTGTTGGACAACGGAGGGTTGCCCGAGTCCGACACGATCACAGGGACCTCGTACACCCCCGGCTCCAAATACACCTGGTACCGCAGGCCCAGACGGGCATAGTCTCCTGCGTAGAATGAAGAGGAGAGACAAGTCACCGGATGTGGCTGATTACCATATTTATTCAAATAAAACTGTAGTGAATAACTTAGACGGTTCCTTGATGATAATGATTTTCAATATCTTATAAACTGCCTCCACATAATATCAGTTAACATCTGACATTCTGTTAATGTGAGTTAATATGTTTCTCTTCAGCAACAATGTTACAATATCGCTCATGCATACTGCTGTTTTATACGACGAGCAACAGTGTCAACACTTGTAATCCCATTTAAAACAACAAAATTACTTTTTAAAACAATAAACATTTACAGTTAAAATTCATTTTAAGCACTGCTTTTATTTTAAATTAGCTTGTGATACTGATAAAAGTGACTAGATGAAGGTTGCTAAGGGCTGCTCTTTCGACAACATGTTCCACTGCGGTTGGTCTTTATGGTCACGTCCTCACCACTGATCCGAGAAATTGTCCAGTTGCGTCGGATGCTGGTGGGAAAGTTAGGCAGCTCGAAGACAAAGGGTCCAGCGTTGGGGTCTGTGTCGTCATCGGCAGCAGTGATATTGATGCTGTTGACATTTCTGCTCATCCGCTCACAGATCTGAGATTCCTTGGGTATCAGCGCCGGGGAGTTGTCATTAATATCTATCAGATAGATCTGCAGCGTGCCTGTGCCACTGGCTGCAGGGGAGCCTGGGAGCAGAAAGAGGGGAGAGAAAATGGTATCAAGATGGCAGGAAAAGATGACAACATGTGTGCCGTGAGAGGGACAATGGAGGAAGAAGAGGGACAGGTGCCAGAGGCAAATAATATAGGGGGAATGAAAACGGACATAAAAAAAGGAAAGAGAAGAGGTGAAAGAGCACTGTTTATTCACAATGGTGGTGTTTGAAGCAGGGGGGCTGTAGAGCTAGAGGAGAATCTCTGGCCTTGACAAAAATACTCCTGACAGTTATGCTTTCTAAGTCCTTTTAGCCTTACAGTCAAATCGAGTCAAATCGAACCCATCATCCAGATGCAGGCAAAACACATCCGATTGCGTATCGAGGCCCTGGGTACAATAATGATGACTGTAACACAATCAAACAAGTCCTTGTCTGCGTGTATTTAGACTACGCATGCAGAGCTATCTATGATTCTGTATCTGAGGTCTCTTCTGTCCGAATAATTAACAATAAATTGCTGAATGATGAGCAAGGCTGTCTCATTGTGGAGAGCCTATTGATTCGTTCACACATACAGTCACAAAAACAACCTACACCTACAGTCATTATGGCCTTTTCCTAAATAATTAAGCTCAGTTTGAAACTAAATACTTTCAAGTTGCATTACAATTGCCCTACATGTACTGTATATACGTACCTATATCGCTTTATTGTTATTTATTGAACATGCAGTAGCCATAGCATTAGATTGGCCTTTAATATTGTCCACCTGATTTGCCGTTTCGATATGTGGTTTCATCACACACAAGAGAAAAAATTGACTCTGTGATCTCAAACACTACAACATTTGAAAAACAATGATAAAACGCACAGTGCGGGATATTTATTAATATAATAAATTCCCACACAATCTCTATGCGCTACACCAAAGCACAAGGTTGGATTGATGAGGCAGAAGCAGGTCTCACAGTTACTTTTCTACTCGGGTTTGTTTGGTTGTCTTTTTACGTTAAATGGAATGAAAGCGTTGACCCTAATCACGTTCATTTCTTCAGTAACAACAAACAAAGTCAGACCTGCTGCTAGTGTAAGATGAGATTTATTTCTTGGGTTTACTGTGAAATGGTCATCATTTTATTCATGGTTCTGCTTTCTTTATATTTTCTTTAGTAAAGGGCAAAACCCACATGCCCTACATATACCAGAAATATTGTCGTAATTTTTCAGTGAACACTCCTGCTTTCTGTCTGTGTGTGTTTCTATGGTATGAAAATGAGGCACATAAGAATCTGACAAAAAAAGAAAGGGGACAAAAAAAAAAAAAAAAAAAGAGCACTTAGCAGTATAATGCTCAGGGCTGTTTATTGAGTGTGTGTCAGGGGGTGACGACCCTTAGCTGCCTTCAATTACGAGTCATTTCCCAGGCATGCCCCACTGGCTGAGCCATTGGACGGAGTCAAGCGACCTGGGGCCATCTCTGGGACGAGATAAGGGTGAAGTCATTTAAAAAGATTTATGCAAAGCTGACAGATCTGCCAATTAAATATGGCAGCAGACCAAGACATTTGCCACAAGAGTGAGACACAGTGAGTCTATCAACAGTGGGAGCGCTGTCTGCCTAGCAATAAAACAATTACTATGTAAATTTGAACTGATTATTCAAGTGATCAATGATGGATGAATCACTGGAGTTTGCAAATTTAACAAGATTTTGAGAAAAAATGCATAATTGAAATTAGAAGACAAGGTGTAAGATTTCAAAATCTAGAGATAAATCTTATAGAAAAGTGACAACTCAATGAGTAATCACTGCATTCTTTTCATTCTGAAATGTTTTCTTTTTAGATTTATGCTATAATTACACCATAGTAAACAATGAAATTACATACCAATTAAAAACCATAACCTGAATGAAGAATCAGATGATATAAAAACATTACTTTTGAAAATATTTCCGTCTTTAAAAGCTTTAAAAAACATATGCACACTTACAACCCATTAAAGGTAACATTCATTTGATTATCTCTATTTAAATATTATCTAACAATTTAATCAAGCAGCTCGTCGAACACATAAATGCTTAATGGAGCTCTAGCGAGAGTTCAGTCAGGAAGACTCTTAGCGTGGCCCCCATACTAAATTCTGTTAACTTCCTACAGCCACTCTTCTCTCTTACGTCACTCATGTCACCTCTTGTTTTGGGGCTGGGCTGTCACTTCATGATCAGACGACCTCATCTAGCCAATAGAGCGGCGCCACTCTTGCATCGTTAGCCTATCATCTTGTTGCGTTCCTTTTAAACATGTCTCTCTCCCCTGCCTGGTTCCTTCATGCTGCTGCTGTGCGCGCCCCCCTCCACCTCCCCATCTCCAGGAGATGGTCCGGTCCGGGCAGTTCCACCACCACCACCACCAGTGTCTGGACTCTACGGGGGATCTTTAGCGTCGCCACTAAAGATCCCCCGCCATACAGCCATCAATCACAATAATCTCTGCAGAGTCAAAGCTCCAAAGA
The DNA here is from genome assembly GCA_001698575.1 of Mola mola. NCBI lineage: Eukaryota > Metazoa > Chordata > Actinopteri > Tetraodontiformes > Molidae > Mola > Mola mola. Next base: position 7,052,799 of record KV751326.1, read on the forward strand.
CTTTACTCATATACTTAATCAATGCTAATGTTCAATAAACATTTGTCTCTTCTTCATACTCGTCTTTCCTGATTGAAATGTACACTATTAAATGCAAATTTAACTGTACGTGCTGAGGGATAAGGACATGGTTCAAAAACAGGCAGGTTCAAATACACACACACACTCTTCTCACTCTGTTACCTTGTTAATCCCAGCTATGTATGGAGGACATGTGGAAGCAGCTTGCCATAGCTGATAGGAGAATTATGTGGGTTTTAACTAGCTAAATAAATTATTATGTTTGTGTAAATTCCTCCAAAGGATTTGTATTAACTCCTTTTTTGATGGGGGCTCAGAGATGCAAGGCTTGGTGAAAAGACTTAGCGAAGAGGAGCGAGTCTATCCCATGTTTTTCAAGAGCACATAAACGATAGCATAGGTGTCGGAGTGTGACTGCCTCTGAGCCGACCTACTATCCTTTTCTGCCTCATAGCGCGTCTCACCATAATTCCTCTTCCAGGATGACAGCTGGCACTCCAGCAAGACCCAAATTGTCAAAGTGATGTACACACACAAACATGAGCAGGGATATTCCACTGCTCTACAATAAAGCAAAACAAGCAGTGACAAACTGTGCATGTTGCAGGTTAGGTTGTCACAGTTGTGGGTTTAGTTCGGTATTTTCATTTCCATTTTAAAATATTCTTTCCCCTAGGAATATGTCTTACTTTATGCCTCCTGTTAGTGTTTTCCCTCTTCTTTTATCACTGCTTTGATTTGGTTCACCTTGTCCCCCTATTTTACCTTCCTTCCCGAGTGTATTTAAGTCCGTGTGTTTCCCTGTTTTTTTTTTGCCAGACTGACATCTTATCTCGTGTTCTAGTGTTTTTTGGTGCGTCCTCTGTATGCTTGTTTTTCTACATTGCCTTTTTGACTTCTTCCTGTTCCCTTTTGAAGTTGTTTACCATGTTGGACTGCTTTCCTAGTTTTGTCCCTCCTTTGGCTCACCTTCTGTATAGGTCCTGCGTTATTGCTTTTAAAGAATGTATCACCAAACTACATCAGCTCTACTTCTTTGTTTGCACCTGCGCAGAAAATATGACACAGGTGGAGGTAAACGTGTTTTGGTATATCCACCATGGGTTATAGTTTACACTTCATATCAACGTTTTCCTCCTTTAATGACTACCTTGATTTGTCTCACTTGTCCTCTACTAACTTTCTCTCACTAGTGTATTAGGATGTTTTTCCCCTTTTGATTTTGTTTGCCTGCCGTTTTTGACTGCTTTCTATTTTTGATCCTCCCCAGGCTTTCCCTCCTGTATATGCTGTGAGTTTTTGCTCTCTAATGTATTGGCAGAAAATGTGACACCATGAAGATAAAAACTGTCTCTGCAACCATAACTACTTTATTCTCTGGGGTGAAGCAGCATAAATGATTTTGGATCGTGATCAAGGCAGATCTCTGGTTAGTTAGTTACCCCCTGTAGCAAAAAATTGTCACTTTTCGAAAGCAATTCAAGCCTTCAACTTGACAACAATCTTAAATATTCACATGAAGTAACTGTCCCTTCATTTTCATGTGAAAAGCAGACTACATGTCATGGTGTCCAATACTGTCAATCAAAAAAAAATAAAAAGTATATATATATATACATATACAGAAAAACTCACAAATGTTCAAATTAAAAAGGGAACTTCAAAATATTGCAGTCTTTACAGATTCTCACACCATAAAAACACTAGTGTTTCAAAGCCAGCTTGACGTCAGGTAAACACACCAGTGCTCTGCACGTCACAGATAAGGCAATTTGGGAGGAGAAAAAGCATTCCCTTCTTACTTGACAAGAAGCCACTCACTTCCACTTGAGAAAGAGGAAACTTATTTGTTTCCTGTGATTGCGTTTGTGCTCGGTTGAACTTGAGGCGGAACAAATATATATATATGCCACAATGTGAGAATGGAAAGGAGAAGGCAGTCATGGATAGAAGATAAGAAGAGGATCAAGAGTGTGACTAGCTGCGTGAATCCGGGATTTCCTCAAACTCTAACTTAGCTGTACTGCATTGCGCTGCAAAGCTTTTTTTTTTGTCTCTTTATTCCTTTAAATCCACACAATGTCTTCTTTTTCATCAAACAGCGAGGAAAATATCTCTCATTTTTCAAAACTTAACCTGCATTTCCCTGATTTGCAAATACCAATATGATTCAAACTTGTGCCATTCAATGCGTTCAATTTAAGCCCTACTGCAATCAACAGCGAGTGTCTGACTCAAGGACTAGCTCTGAAGGATTGCACTCACTCCATTACCTATCCCGTGGGACAGGTAATGGAGTGAGTGCAATCCTTCAGAGATGATTCTGAGGTTTTAACAGGGGACTCTACAGCCATAGACATGTACAGTTCATCGTATTGGCTCTGTGAAATTGCTTTAAATGAACGAGAGCACGTTTAAGGAGAATTTTCATATTTCATATTCTCTTTTGTACTCTGTTTAGGTGTAACATGGAGCAGCGAATCTTGACAAGTGGACCAGAGAATCATCTTGTGGGCATTACATTCCTGAATTTCAAGGAGTGGATACATTTGAAAAATACCAGACAAATGTGATTTGCCACTATACTTTACAATATCTACCACAGCTAGCTAATGCTCCCATGGATACAGCGGCAAAACAGCGTATATGAAGTCATACTGGAGAAACCCTGTGGCAGTTAAAGCTCTGAGCCTCATTTAATTTTTTTGACAATCAAATAAAAATTTGTTAAAAATCAGAAATGGGTCTTAAAGATGCGTAAATGGGCAAAAATTCCATAATAACCTTTGCAAATACTGTACCTGCACCCCCTCTTGGCTCTGTGCTCTGTATTAAAACCTACTCTTGACAGCACTTTTCAGCCAAATATGGGTCATTCCGAACAGAGGGTGTTCCTATTGGCTGGTCTACAAAAGAAGCTATGTTTGCATTACTCTATAGTTTGTG
>KV751326.1:7055792-7074697 GCA_001698575.1 Mola mola
ATAGACAACCGTTTCCACGGCAAAGAGCCAAAAGCAAGACAGACCAGAATGTGAAAATGCTGTCGATGAACCCTTCCAGAGCTACGGAGCAGAAACATTAAGGGGAGGGGAGGGGAGTTACTACTTTTGGGTTCTCTCACTTGATTTCCAGCTTAAAGCTACGGAAGAATCTATGTATGCATATTATCGATCACAGCAAATGGTCTCAGTTAATCTTTGAGAATTTTATCTGGCAATATAAGAATATCTTGAAGCAACTTTTATTCACAAAAAATATGTATCTCACAAAATCTAGACTTAATTGACAGCTATTGTTGCACATTTGATATACAACATGTGCTTTTAAATTAAATTAAATATGGGGCTGAACAATGTTCCTAAAATTTGGGAATGAGGATGAGTACAAAGAGGAAAAATAAAAAAAATAAAAGTCTCTTTCCAAATTAAAAAAAATGCTTACTGATTAACGAGATGCATTAAAAGTCACTTACCATTGTCTGTCGCAAGGAAGGTAGCTTCATATATGTTGTTTTTGACATAGACAGACTCCCGGTCGAGCACTGCCGTGGTTATTATCTGTCCATCGGTCCTATTGATGGACAACCAGTCTGCAGGGTCGTTCAGCTTTGAATACCTGAAGATGCACAAGGACGGATCGATGGAGAAGTTAGCACCAGCCATTGCGTGTTTTTAAGAGATTCTTCTCTCTCTCTGCATACATAGATTACTAGCACATGCACACGCTCACAAAATCACAACACCCTGACCTTCACAGTTTAATTCTTCATATACTTTTCTTCCAGAGCCTGCACTCTACACTCAATTTAACCTCATTTTTCACTTCTGTGTACCAGGCACTAAAGTCAATTACCTCTCTAGTTAAGCACTGTTGCAGCTGCCTATGTGTGTACGTATTGCACACAAATATTCCAGGAAGTGTTTGTTTATCCTGCAGAGTGCCAAACTGCCTGACAGCTTTATATACATGCACGCCTGTATGTTTGCCACCGTTCCTTCGGGTGTGTGGGGAAGCTGTGTATAGAGCGGAGACAGGATGATAGGATCTGAGATTGATAGTCAAACAGGAAAGTGGATGTGGAAGCAGGTGGCTACAATCCTCTGGGATAAAAGACATGGAAGGAACAGGGAATCATCTTTTGTACTGAATCGTAGTATCGCTCTGATCTAACCGTTTTTGTTCTTCGGGCTTTAGTAGATTTCGGCTCGTTCCGCGGTTTCGGGTCTATCTGATCTCTCTCGACCCGTGCCGCATCACCTCATCTTCTGGTGCTTTTTTATTCATACATTCCCTTATCCCAGCTTGTATCTTCTCATTCTCGGCTTCTTCCATCAGTGACACGGAGATCATCAACTGCCACCTCGACCTGATGCAATCTCACTATTGCAAGTGAAACATCAGTGGTGGACATGTGATACCTCGAGCTTTGACAACAAGACCTCTACATCAAGCTGACGTTATTTACTAGAAGTCATTTGAAATGTATTTGGCCTTAAGCTGGCTTTTCTATTTATTGATTTGTAGTGTATGTACTATCTGAGTAAGCTTCACTTGGCTATTATATAATATACTGCATGTATAGTTCCACTTACATTGTGGTGAATGAAAGCACACACGGGGAATGGTGGCCATAAGGAAGGGAGGGGGAAGGAGTGGACAGAGTAAAATCTCACTCCTGCAGTGAGTGAGGTGGTATTATCCCAGCAGACAGCAGGCATGATCCCAGGCGTAGCACAGTGCGGGGAAAGGGATCACAGAGATGACATTCCCACAGCCTTGACCGTCTCACACAGTCTAGCCGAGCCCAGTGCCACCACTCAAACTGACTGGCTGTAAAATCACCACCAGGACTACAGTGAGTCCTTCACAGTTGGACGGTGTGATAACATTGAGAAGGAAATGATCAGGAAGCGGTGGGGGACAGGGAGAAGTGACATTAGGAAGTAGCAGCATGGCTGTATGATCTGGTTTTCATATGCTCATTAAGACTGACTTGATATCTTCTGCTATTCTTTGTCCAACTGCATCTCTGTTGCTTTTGCCATGAGAAGCTGAGCCTCTCTGAGGGGACTGAAAAAAACCCCCTTATTTCGCTTTCCAGTAGGCATACAGACCAGTGCACTTCTGATTAACCAGAATCATGAGAAGCTGGGCCTCTCTGAGGGGACTGAAAAAAACCCCCTTATTTCGCTGTCCAGTAGGCATACAGACCAGTGCACTTCTGATTAACCAGAAGGAAATTAAAAGGTCTGTTCACCCAAATAACAGGAACATTGTTCGCTGACATTTTTGGTCACGTCTTGCAATTTTCTGCCAACAATTAAATGAAGAAAGTGGACATTATTATATCCCATATATGTAATTATGAAAGTAGAGCCAGAGGGTAACAATCTTCTTATCTAACTTTGTCTCCAAAAAGTATAGTGCGCCATTTCTCGAAGGGGCAAACTATTTATTTAAATATAAGCAATGCAATAACTCTTAGACAGATGTTATGAAAACTTGGGCAAATCCAGCCACAGTTATCTCAGTGACTGCAACACTAAAGTGAGACAAAATGTCTCACTAAATATGACAAAACATGAAGAGTTTTTTCATGAATAGTGTCCTATAAAATTCCACCTGAACCTTTTCTGTTCCAGTCATATTGCACGCTAGAGAAAGTGGTTTGTTTCGCAAAGCAAAGAGACTCTTTCCACCACCACTTTAATTAAGTCTCCTAAACAGCCTCTGTGCAGATGTAATAAACTTCTCGAAGCAAATTAAGTCTTTTCAGCCAAGCTAATTTCCAACTCGATGAATAGACTATCTACTACACTATTAGTTCTGTATTAAAGGAAAAACCTAGATAAGTAAATTACAGAATAGGTGGTGCTTTACTGTTATTTTCACTCGACTTTTTCTAATACTGGAAAAACATAGGGCTGCTCTAAACCATTAAAAGAAATGTGACAGCACCCAGTGTTTTTGTTTATATGTCCCAACTGTCAACATTACTGTTAGTAATGGGTAGTCCCCATCGCCAACTGATTTAATGAAGTGCTATCCCATCTTATGGCCTCTATGGAGAAGTAAACAGTTTTTGTTTTCTCTGGTGCTGTTTCAAAGTAAATATTGTAATTTGTGCAAAAGTCTTGGTATTACCTTCCTGAGTCTTATTTCTGAGCTCTCCTCTACCTGAAGGTTCCTCTCATTTGGGAGTTGGTCAGTGTGTGAGTACAGCTGGATGTATGATTGGGGCCTGGCAGGTTAGTGATTTTAGCAAGCAGTGGGAGAGGTATGACAATTATTTTTCAAACCCCTGACCCTTAGAATGAAAAATGCATGTCTCAAGCTTAGCCAAGGTAGTTCAGATAATCATTTATGCCAGTGTCTCTAGTCCCATGACTCGACCTTACAGGTCGAGTGTCTGACAGGTGATGCATGATGCCTCGCTCTCCCCCTGCCCTGCCTCTGCCCACATCGTCTCCTCTGCACCCCCAACAGGACTGTGTCAGCCTGTCCCTCCTTTGATAAGCACCTGTCAGATTCAAACCTTGACCCAGAGTCAGCTCAACATCCTCGGTTCCTTTGCTCCACAGTCTCTTGGGTATTTCTCTTTTTACTTTACATTCGACTTTTACAGCTGCCTGTAAATCTTCTCTGTGTCTTTCTTTTCTTTATGTATCTGCGCCATTCCATTTCTGAAGACTCTGCAAACACGTTCACTGTAAACAACACGTAGTGCAAACCTTTAAACCGTGAGATCAGTTCTGTGGAATGGAAATTTAAAAAAAGGAACATTTAATTGGGCATTGAACGCTGTAGACGGTTTTAAACTGATTGGCAAGAACGAGTTCCTCTACAATAATAAGAATTCAAAAGATTGAGAGAACAGCTGTGATTAGTTTCCTTGCATAACAGTCTAGAGTAGATACCTTTTATGGAACTGGTATAAAGCGGAGGGATTGAGAGTGATCCTATCCAGATGGAGTTTGTTGGATTTGCTGTCTCTACAGTCCTGCTTCCTCATGTGGTGAGAGTGGAGGAAGGAGATTCGGCTTGTGTTTGTGTTAAACAGACTGTGACAAACAACAGCGTGCTGGCAAAACGTCAAGTTAATGTAAAGTAGTCTTGCACAGGTCATGGAAAACAGGAAAGAAACCAAAGCAGTCAAGGTGACTTCAATGGGGACGGAGGATGAAATAGGTACAGCGATATAAAGCAGGCAGAGAAAGACAGGGAACCCAGCTGGTGACTCTGGCGACTTTCTAAATTATAATGTACAGCCAATTTACTCTCATTTGCTGGGAAATTAGTTTAGATCTTTTTCCCAAGAGGAAATGGGTAGAAAGGTGTTACAGGAGTGACAGAGTTGGAAGGAGGTGGTAAATTAGACAAATACATTCCTTTAAATGTATAAGGTCATTCTCATCTCCATGTGAGCTGTTTATGCTTAACAGATTACTTCCAAGTTTCCATGCGGTCGGTGTTACTGTCAGGTAGACAGCAGGGCTGAGGAAAGGACCGCTGGTCATTTAAAGGTTGGTTTACATTTAGAATCCAGAGATGTTTAGTGGAGAGAAAACACACTGCAGGTGGTTGGAATGCTGTGTCAGGCATTTGGGCTTGAGCCAGCTCTTCTTTTCATTCTCCCCCTCCCTTGATTGTTCCTCTTCTTTGTGTGTGCATGTGTATGTGTATCTGAATATTCTGCACACACTTCTGTTTTACCCCAAAGGCTACTATTCTCTATTAACCTCACCCTCCTTCCTCAACGTTCTCCTCTGGCTCATAAACTTTGCACAATAAGACTTAGAGACTGAGAGATGGGGGCTGCCAAAATATAATATACCCATTGAACTTTAACCCCTTACTTATGACATGGAACCCATCCAAAAGACATTTTTTGGGTGTTGTTAGTACATAGGAGGAGATGTCTGCCAGGTTTATGCATGCAATGCAGCAAGGCAGACTTTCCTCAGACAGTATTTCTCTGTGTCTACAGACTGGTCATATGTAAGACAACTTTTTATGAGGATACATTTATAATGTCAGAATGAGTTCAATGAGGACTTCCATTTTATATTATGATCGGTCGATAATTCACCTGATCTGCTGCATCTGCAGCCGGTCGGGATCTGAGGCTGAGAAGGTCGTCAGACTCGTGCCAGCAGGGACGCCCTCCTCGAAACGGATGTGTTTTGGGTTAGTGGCGAAGTAAGGGGGTTCATTGACATCCTGCACAGATATGGTGACACCAGCCGTGGACTGAAGTGATGACTGGATGCCACTGGCCAGGTGGGCTTGGTTGGACACCACTACTGTCAGCATGAAGGCACGGTTCATCTCAAAGTCTACTGGCTGAAGGGAGGAAGGACATCAGTGAGTGAGAAGGTTTAACCAAATTCAATGAGTTTGAACTTAAAACGTAAAAACGTTGTTCTTCAGTTCTCTTGATCAATAGTCAAAAAAAAAAAAAGAGCTGTGGATATACAGAAGTCAAGCATGAGGGATCCCATTAAGCACTTTGTACGATAACAATACTGCACAATGGCCCTTCAAGGCCATATGTCAATACTTTGAGCTTTTTCAAATTTTACTATAAACAAACACAATAAAAAGAGCACCTTTAATACAATCCAGTGCAAACCAAAAATAAATTACAGACTTGAAAGATCTCAGAATGAATAAGAAAGAGTCTTAAAAGTCATCATGAAAATATTTGTTAGGAATTTACTGCAGTGTTAATATTGGTCTCGACTCGTTTAGGTCTTCTTGTATACAGTACCACTTTATTTTAATTCTAGTGGGAAAAATAGATGCGTCTTAATAAATACATTCTTCACTTGAAACTACAGTCTTTTTATTCATTCAAAGGTACGAAGAGAATTAAAAAACAAAGTCTTTTTTTCCATTTTGTCTGTGATTTTCAAAACAATTATCAGTATTATTGTTGCAGCTTTTATGAGCAAGCCGTGTCAAGTCTTTGAGCAGAGGGGGTGTACAATAAACGTTATGCTGATGAGAATGCTAAAAGCCCTGTCAACATTTCTCTTTCTGGCTATGGCTAGGGAGTATGAGTTGAGCGTTGTTGATGATAAAGGACATGATAAATGAACAGATGTCGTATCAAGTGGTCCCCTGATGAATTGGACCCATATTCTCTCTAAACAACAAACAAGCAGACATACACATTCACACTTCCTTAGCAGAGGCAGCGGGGCTTAGACTAGTCATAGGGTGCCGTCATAGCTCTTCCTTTTGAGTGAGCGCATGTGTGTATGTTTAATCTGCAAGGGGCTTTTTGCTGGCTGAGCCTAAACTAGAGTGACAGTTCCGTGCACTCCTAATGACGATTACACGATCGGGTTCAAATGACAACAACAACAAGTAATGAAATAAAAAAACAAAACAGAGAGAGAACAAATACGCTGCTTGTAGGTAACGCTGGCACATTTCTAAATAGGTAGATGATGATTACCGCCACAAGGCTGGTGTCTGTGGTGTCTGATGGCGATGTTAATGATTTTGAGCACGTCTGTACGTTGCACTAACTGAGTGTTGCGACTGGACAGTGTGGCAGCACACCCTAAATACAAAAAAGCATTATTAATCAGGGAGCCTGGTTAACAAGGGCTTTGGAGTTGATGTGTTGCAGTGTCTGCCTCTGTACGTACACGTAGAAATGAGTAAACGTAGGAACAGTGATGTATATTGGTGCGTGACCCCAGGGTGCACTGGGAACTCATTTAGGCAAACCATGCTCAAGGCTCTTTGATCTGCAGCTAGTGGTATTCCAAGCACAGGGAGGTCTAGAGTATAGCTTTAGGCCAAATAAAACACACACACACACACCCTGAGGGAAGCCAGCGGGGTTAGAGGTCATTAACACAGCTTCCATCCTTTGCCCATGAGCCATCACGTCTTACATCTCCCTGGTATCACTTCACTTCCTCCCTTTGCCTTTTACTTAATTTGTTCCGCTGGACTACCGCCCCCTCACCTCTGCCCACTGCCTTTGCTTTCTGTGATCCAAAGTCCCTGTGGTCTTTCTCAATCCTCAAAAATCTTCATTCACCTCACTCCCCTCATCCTCTCCACTCGCCCTGTCGTCTTCCGTGTTTATAAGGTGTGATATACATAACTTAATGACTCATACGAACTGCCAGACTCTGTTTGTGTGTTTTAAGTGTGCTTGTCTACTGGCTCTATTAACGTGTGGCAAAATGAAAATGCATCTCATAAACTCCCTAGAGAGCAACGTAAATGTCTAACGTGCTCTGGTTAAGACCTTAGCTGTTGTTTACAGTGGAGCCCTGGCCCCTTGTGGGTTGTGGGTGCCTAACTGGGCGTTGGAAATGGCAGATGCCTTGGTACATATAGGAACACCATGGTATCCTTCTCATGGTTTCTTGACTTCACTTGAGCAAGCTGCAGCTCCTCTGTTTACTAGTTGAGGCAGTATATTTTATGTTTTCTTCCCAGGGGGCGTCCTGTCTCTTATTTCCTGATTTCCTGATAACCTCCCATGGGTTTTCATGGGAGCTTACAGCTACCCGGTTGCCTGCTGAATTTTACATCAGGGAGTGAAAGGAATGGATTACAAAAGGCAGTCATCTAGAGATAATGAAGAGAAGCAAAATGCCAACGCTCACTGCTCAGGATGCTGTGGGAATTAGACGGAGATGTTATTGCTATTTTTTTTTCCTAAATTATTGTAGGATTTGAGAGGTGATTTGCAGTCAGATACATGTGGGCAAAACCCATGGGTTCTCACGGTCACGCAAGTAAACAAGTTATTTCTACAAAACATCTGCAATGTGGTAAGCTCATTTACAATGAGCCACTCATGGATGAACACAGGAATACAAATGCTAAAGGTCATTCGAAAGGAAGTGTATCTACTTACTTACATACATGCATGCAATAAAAGCTGAAATATCATCGATTATTTTCTTTAACTGTTGTCCATATTCTCTAACTTTTTTTCCAAACCCTCTGGACAACCTCCATCAGGCTGTTACAAGACACAGCTTTGTTGTTGCTGCTATTTTCCACAGCAGCTAGAACATTATGAGTGTATAAAAAGTGTTTCCTTTGTAATTGAGAAATCAATACCTCATTTGCTACAGTGGTCTCGCCAACCGTTCTGTTTAAGTCAATGTGTGTGTGTGTACGTGTGTGGACAAGTTGTTTCTGAAGGGTGCAGCAGACTCCAATCTCTCATTTGGACATAAAGGGGCATAGGAAAGGCATAGACCCCTAGCCTGTCCCCATTTAACTCCGTAGTCTATTATTATAGACTATGGAGTACTTAAATCCTGAGGGACTCTAACAGTCAGTGCAGAAAAAGAGATGAAACAATGTCTTCTATGCTGACCTCTATAGGACCAGAAGCTGAGCATGCTCTACAGGCTGGCATCTTACCTTGACCACGGAAACCATGCCATCATTGCTAGCTGGGTCAGTACGTATGGTGAAGTGGCCAGAGGGGTCTCCACTGATGATCCTGTAGATGGCGTTCCAGTTAGGCGAATGTGGTTGGTCGGCATCTATCACTGTCAAATTAGCCACCGCAATGTTTACGCGATTCTCTGGGACCTCGCCAGAAAACTGCAGAGAACGGAGAAAAAGGTTACCTTGAGATCTGTTGCTTCAAAATGTATTTTGTAGTTTGAGTGTGGCAATTCCACTAAAATGCCATTGAGCTCTTATGAGAGATAAGAGTTTCAAGTCAGTCAGGGAAAGTTTTTGGAAAGATTTTTTTTTTACCATTACTGAGTTGAAAACAAGCAGTGAACACCGACACACATGTGCATTTAGGGGCTTTGTTTGAGTCTACCCCCCCGCCCCTTTCTGGATGGATAATATTTAGATTACCATATCTTTGATGAGCAAGAGTGTTTCATTCCTTTGAAAACCAGACTGACAAAATGGACCAACAGAAAGGAGAACAACAGTGGGGAGGGTTAAAACAGCTGTTTGAGTGTATAAGAGTGGATTTTAGTTGTGCTGTTCTGTACAAACACATGTGCTTTGTCCTGATAAGCCTGATGAGGAGTGAGCCGCTGTCGGTCATCTGTCTGTTATGGTGGGGATTGATCAAAGCTGCACAGGCACAGGGGATAAAGCCAACAAATGACGGACCAACGACAGCAACGACTTCACTTGCTACCCTGCAAAAACGCAAGTGGACTGCGCAACCCACTGACCGCACGAGATCATGAGGTTAGCATGTTGGCATGTCATCCCCTCATCGGGAGGTCACAGGCATGCGATGCCATACCGTCGCCGTGCTGCCATAGATAACAGGCGTGGAACAACCACTGAGCAGCTTATGTGAGTGGAGGATATCAAAGAGCAAAGCCCCAGACCAAACACTCCAACAGACCATAATACCCTGCCTGGCAACCCTCACATCACCCAGCAAACAGCCGACAGCAGCCGACAGATTAGGAAGCTGCATCAGGAGAGCTGTTCAGAGACTCAATGACATTCTTAAGACAACAGACAAGTCCGGGTGGTCCTGATACACTGCCTGCATTGGATAAGTAGCCAGTCTGTTGCATGTTCATGTTAGCATTTTTGTGAGTGTATGTGTTTGTAGTGGTTTATTACTGTGGTTTGGGTCAGTGACTCCATGATGCCAATTCAATAAAATAAAACTTCAGAGATGGTTCTTGAACACCTGAGGGCCCTTGAGCATCTTCTTTCTCAGCAGGCAGTAACAAATGAGGGTACGAGTCAACAAGATCTGATGGAAGACTTAAAAGGTCCACCACCACTTTTATTATCAATGCCCTACTTTAAGAGTTCAACTCTCATTATCTCTTCAAACGGCGGTGCAGTAGAAGGGATTACCTCAGGCACCCAGAGCTTGAGTAAATAAGTGCTTTTTATTTTTCCCATCTTAGATGGAAGAACGGAAACACAGGAATTCTTTAATTACCTACATATACAATTCTAAAGACTGGCAAATAGCAACTTCGTGAGGTAGACGAAGGCCCAAAGACCTTTGTAGTAAGTACATTCCAATCACTGAATTTAAATGTCATGTGTGAATTTTGATTTAAGTGTTCAGAATGTGCTCCAATCTTAACTTGAACAGCTTTAATTCAGATACTCCAGTATTGAATGGATGTGACACTCAGGATAGATACATCAATCAGCTATAATATTAACAACACTGACTACTGAAGTGAAAACCACAGTTTACCCTGCTACAGTACAAACTTCTGCTGTGGCACCTTTGAACCTGGCATTCAGGTGGCTGCCACTTGACACAAACCATTTGCTCCAAACAGCCATGAAGAAGCAAACCCGCCGAGGCAACTGCACACCCTGATGACAGTGGGTCCCCCATCATGACAGCACAGGCTGCAAACCCACAACAACTGCCTCAGGAACTTGACAAAGAGCTTAAACATCAATGTGGCCTCAAAATTCCCTGGATCCAAATGTGATTGAGCACCTACCGGGCGTGCCTGAAAAATATAGGATTCATAGAGTCCCCATTGTGTAACAAACTTTGCTTTTAGCTGTCAAGACAGAGTGTGCTTGGTTTTCAAGAGTGTTTGTGGCTGATCAGTGTATATCCAAGAGTAAACCTTCAAATCAGAAATTTAAAATTAAACGGACCACCGGGTCGTGAAAATTCTTTATTACAATCGGGTCAGCTTAGAATTTGTTCTCTTTCACACTTATTTTGTTTGACATTGAGCTTTGAGGTGTTTTCTACAGTGATGGATTGTGATTCAACATTTGTGATTTTGACCATTGAGACCATTATAATCTCCCCTGGATACAATTTGCAGTTTCTTTCACTCTCTTAAAGATTTATTAGCTGGATTGAGTCCCCATTTTATACTCTCCATAGTATATTGCACTGGGGTTTTGTTTCAGCTGTGAATTGTTGTATCCCAGTGGTGTTTTTCAGCCGAGGCTTAGATTTCCACTGATCGCGTTTTTTTTTTTTTTTTTCCATGATACTGTGGTACTAAAGGGAAAAAGAAGGGGGGTGTGATTGGCACAGGATGCAGTTGGCTTTCTCACAGCACTTACTCACAAAACAACTCTTGCCCACAACCCCATCCTCCTTCTGTCACTATTCTGTCAACAGGGAAAAACTGAAGGAGGTGAGGTAAGAAGCAGAAAAGTGACACTTCATTATACAACATTTGTGAGGCTATATAGGAAGGAGGGCACTGTAGTGAATCCTGCATACCCTTGATTACACAATTGAGGGTCTCTCTACACATAATGATAAATAGTTACATACTATGGGAGATCCTTGCTACTGTATGCATAAATAAACAAATGAGTTGAGTGACTTTTTGGTTTTCTCTAATCTATCTGCTTCACAGAAATAATACAAAGCATGTATGCGACCCTGAATAAGCAGGCAAAGCTTTCACATTCATGCACATACTTTGCCACTTTGAAAAATAGGCCAGCCTCTGATAGGCATGATAAAATATTAATCATCAACATTAAAGAAAAAATCCCCAAACTTTATGTTTTTTCTGGGACACGTTGAAAGATATATGGGGTTTATTGCAATTGCTACAGTAAATATTTACATAATGGTCTGAATTCTCAAGGAAATGGTTTTTTATGTTATCTCGCCACTAAAATGGATGATTTATAAAGGGAGTGGGTAAAAGTGCACTGCTTCTTCCGGCTCCAAAACATCCACTAAAGTTTATCATCAATATCCATGATAATATTAACTTCTCTCTGTGGCAATGATGGAAATGCACTTAAACACGATGGAATACAGTAAGAGAAAATGAATGTTTTACTGGCTGCTATCATCAATACACCGCCATCATCAGAGAATCTTGAATCGTGGGGAGGGGGCGGGGGTTGCCAAGTCAGGAAATGCCTCTGATTTACAGCAGAGCATGTGCGTGCTTTATCACTGCTGCTGTAGAAAATATCTGTGGCGACCAAATAATCCTTCATTCTTTCTCCTCTCCCATCATTCACTTTTTCCTCTCCTCATTTTTCATCTCGGAGTTTACGTGGTGGTCCACTCGTCAGCATCTCTTCCCTCTTTGCTCCCTTTTCGCTCCCCGTCTCCTTTGTGTGTAATTTTTTTTCTTCCTTTGCCCTCTCTTTGTACATGTCTGCTGCATGTGATGTAGCAGCTCTCTGACGAGCTCTATGGCTGACGCAGTGCTAACTCATTATCACAGCTGTTCCACCCAAACATCTAAATATATAATTTATTTACATACGATGAGACTAAATTTCACCACACTGCTGTGTTACACGGCCTACTGCACTTTATGTTGGACCTTTAATTTTTTACCTTTCTCTCACTAATGACCTGTAATGTAATCATTGTTCTAATTGTCAATACCATGACAACGATCAATAGATATTTGGTGGCTCTAGTATTTTTGCTGATTAAAGTCAATAATACAGATTAGTTTCTCTGTGTCTCTGTGTATCGTTTTGCATCTTTCACAAAGAAATGAGTAGGTAGCCTCTCAATAATTGTCCCGTCCTTGCATAAATCTTCCACTGTAACAAGCTAACATGGTGCCGTAGTCAACTCCTCTTTTCTTTCCTCTCCCTTCTCTTAGCTCACATAGTGCATTCTGTTTCTTATAGTCCAACATCGTCATCATTCCCACCCTCTTCTCTGAATCCAATTTTTTTTTGCTTTCCCTATTCCATTATTTGTAGCAACTCACAGTCCTCGACGTCAGCATCGGGGGGTTGTCGTTGATGTCCGTGACAGCGATGATGGCAGTGGCTGTATTGGAGAGGCCGAAGTTCAGGTTGCCCTCCATGTCTGTAGCCTGCACGATGATGGTATACTGGGACACTTTCTGTCAGAGGCAGAAACAGAAAAAAAAAAAAACATAGCATGCAGTCATCTACAAAGCAGTTTCTCTTTATTTAGTTTACAGCCTCATCCACCGCCTGAATCCCCAGAGGAACGAAAAGCTCAGCCTGTGTTCTGTTTTATAGAAACTGTCCATGATCTTATTTGAAACACAGATTCACAAGGGTGAAGTTTTTCATTCTGAAGAGTTGAAACATCCTCAGCTGAACGCTTCCAGAATTCGCACCATCTGAAAGCTCCACTGTGAAGCCTCCCCATGGGTTTCTTATCAAAGATACTTCTTATTCAGTACCACTGATGGACAGATGTGAAGACAATGATCCAAATGACAAAGATTAATAGACTATCTATGGAGCAATAATATGAGTGAATGATACATACAATTCCATCTTTTGAAATAACATAGCATCACTTCACAGGAAGGTGAAATATGGTTAGTAGTTTGGCATTTGAGCTCCTTTCCTCCCCGTGCTAGCCCTCATCCTCTGTCTCCTCTTCAGTCCCAGGGAGAAGTTAATGGTCTGCAGGAAGCATTGAGCCCCGGAGCTGACTGTCTGTATAATGTGCCTCGTCGCTGAGATTCCCAATTACATTCCCAGTCCCTCTCTCACCTGCTAATTACTGAGTAAATATCCCAATTAGGCCAGGAGGCTACATCAGGAGGATTAGACAGCTCCTCTCATCGTAATGCCAGACGAAATGTTGAACTCCAACCCTGTACACACACTCTCATTAACACCCGTATGTGTACACACACACACACACAAACACACGTACACCTCAGTTTCTCCATATCTTGTTTAGAGGCAGTGCTTGCCTGACTGTCCCATCAGCCAGTGTACAGCGTGTACACAACACTCTCACTAATTAGACAGGGGAGCAATTATGTAGAGCTCCTCTGAACCTCTCACCATTGCAATGCCACCGCCGCATACCCAGCCTCCTCCAAAGGAATGAGGTCTGTTACTGTCAACAAGCTCTTAACAGTCCACTGCAGACCAGCAGAAACCCTTGGAAGAGAATCAGTGTGGGAGTTCATAAAGTAGAAGAGCAAGAGATTTCAAAAGTAAAGAACAGAGGAGAGGATAGGAGAAAGCAGGGGAGGAGGGCTAGCAAAAAATAGATGCCTGGTGTGTGTGTGTGTGTTTTTTTTTTTTTAAGCACCTGACACCACCAACACCACCGCCCAAGAAGCGTAGGGAGATGCAAAAACTTTCAAAGTTGACAAAGCACAAAAGTGCTGACTAAAAATGGACTGGGAAAGCACCACAGTGTGCTCTTATAAGGTTTATGCACAGTATTTGCACAGTCTGACTTTTTTTCCACAGTTGAGTTGAGACATTTTATCCAAACATAAACAGAGGTCTATAGTTTATGCTTGTGGCTGCAACTGACATTCAATGTTCTCAAGGAGAAAATCTGTCAATTTATTTGCTTTTTTCAAGGTTTACTTGAGTTGATTAACTTCTGATTTGTCCGGCCACTTGGGGACAGAAACAAGTTGTGAGCATGACCCCATTACATCATCAACTCTGTGTCCCGCCCTGTGGAGTTCTCTTGTAAGAGCACAACAGTGGTGGACATTCCGAATTACTCACAAAATATCACAGAAACATTTCCTGTCACATTAAACAGTCGTTTTTTTTATTTTTATTTTACATCCACGTAGACTTGCCCTTCGTTGCTTCCTTTGTTGACACAGCATGTATTGACAGCATGTCCTTCTGCCACAGATCAACGCGGAACAATGAAATATTGTAAAATCGTTGACCCATTTGACTGTGGATAAACAAACCAAAGACCCCCAGAGCACAAATCCGGGTCAAGAGCTCCCCAGAGGAGGTAATGCGTTAGTAGGCAGTAAAAAGTTAGAGACTGGGGATGAATTATGTCAAGTCTTTAAGTATATCAGTACAAACAGGCTTGTGTGTGTACAGGACTTTAGTCCTTCACCAGGGGAGACTGGCTGAATTAACAGTAAGCAGAAAAAAATCCAAGCAAAGTAAACAGCAGAGGCTCAGCTGTGTAGACATTTTACTCCATGTTTCCTTCATGCCTCTCTCCACTCTGGCACATTCACGTCTCCATATCTTCACTGCCAGACGTACACTCACTTCCTCCCCACTCATTATAATACCCCATCTGCCCAGCTTTGTTTTTCTTCTATTTCTCTTTATTTACCCCACAATTGCCTGTATTGTACTGAGTTTAGATGTGATTATTTGGGCTTTTGTGTTTGTCTGACAGATGTCAAGGGCATTTTATCTCAGATATTTCCACTCTATCCATGCTACTCAAGCATATACACACACACAAACCAACATGACGTTAGCAGCCCACTGCAGCGTGATGTGTTGTTAATGGCTCTGTCACCGGTGACAGTTAAGGAGGATGATCTGTCACGGAGATTTCTTTGCTGAGTTGTCACTCGCACATCCATGTCGAGAGAATAAACACATTTGGATCTTGTCTAAACTTTTAAAACTCTATAAACAAGGTGACCGCAGAGGATGACAATTTACTGCAAAAAAAAAAAAAAAACATAAAAGGGATGAGCTTGTATGTGTGGTGACAAAAGGCAAGAAAGCATTTGTAAGGTGCATCTCAGCGTTTGATCAGAATAGAGAAATGCTTTATTGACCCATAAAGTAGGATAAAGGTGCATCATTTGGCCGCCTTTAATTTGTGTTAATTGTTTTCTGTATCTTGCCTGATTTGATCTTGTTTATTAACGTTTGGGAATGCTTGGTGTCGAGGAGACCAACCTCTCGATCGAGGCCCGGTGCCACAGTCACAATGTCTCCCGTCTCGCTGTTGATGGTGAACATGTTGGGGATGGGGCTGTGCGGCGTCTGAGACAGGATCCGATAGCGCACCATTCCGTTCGCTGTGGTGTTGTCGTCAGCATCGAACGCCGACAGGTGCATCACGTACGTTCCTGATAAATGAAAGAATATTTGTCAACATGTATCACTTGCTCAAGCATCTAAATGAAGAAAGTTGAAGGTACGTTTACTTGAATTTTGTCTTGAAAAATCATTTTGTTTACCCTTTATTTGTGGCAAAGCATGATTTACATGTTTGCCAACACTCACTGGCTGTATGGTTAATCAGAGGGTGCTGACCAATGTGATCTAACATTAGCTAACTTTAGATATGGATGGGTAAATTACATTTCTATCAACTCCTGATCGCATTATAGCATGTTATAACATGTCACAAATACATAATTTAATATTTTTATATTTATAAAAACAAGCAACTGACTCAAAATGTTCATGGCAAACAAAGGGAAATTTAAATTTTAATGAACATCTAACTAAACAAAATGCCCATATTGTAACCCTTTTTGCATTATTGTGGTTTTTGGCGACGTGTTTTTATTTTTTAACAAAGAGAAGTGGACAGCAGAGCTCCAAAATGCTTTACAGTCAGTGCACTGCATTTGCATGCTTATTTTCAGCTTTAAACAATAAAGTTAGTTCATCTGTGAAGATTTATATAAGCAAAATTTTGCATGTGCATTTACTGGGTAAATTGAATATGCTGTAAATGTGTAATATGTTGATATAATGACAGTTATTGCTCAGCCTTTTTCACATCATTTTGACATTATATCATAAAAATGAGCTAAAAAAACAAAACATCTATATGTTTGATATCCCTTGTTAACAATTATCTAAAATAGTTGGAAACCTGCTCTTTAAATAAAAATTCCTCCAATTACAAACACAAGTAAGCACATAATATGACTTATGCAAAGAAAGTCACCATTCTGCCGTGAATGCGTCACATGTTTTCTGCCTCCACACTCTCCTCTAACTCTCTAGGTTCACTGCCTGTCAACAAATCTCTCTATTGCTCTCCTATCGCGTCTCCTTTCTTGCCAGGCATGGTGATATCATGCCAGGGACAGGCCCCGTCCGAGGATAATTGTAAGCGCAGTTCCCATTTCAAAGTTCATTACATTTCAAAGCAATATTTGTCAATGACTGAGCCAGAGGGAGCACTCCAAACGCATCTCCGCGAGAGGAAATTTATAAAATAAAAATAAAGCCAACGGGTACAGAGAAACGGAGAGGAGACAGAGAAAAGGAGGACCGAGAACCATAGTTGGTTTGACTCCAAGTGGAGTGACAATCAGTCCTCCACCCATCACTTTTTTTTTCTAGAGATGGAGGGATGCAGAAAAGGAGATGAAGAATCGCAATGTGTCACACATCGACGGGGGTAATTTCATTAAGCTGCACTCTTCAGGGGTTTAATGTGGACCCTTTGTACAGGCGTCCTAAGCTGTGCCTGACAGGATTAGGCCCCTATAATGACTCTTTAATTTGCAAACTAATTCAAGTCTGTAATTGGCCTTGCATTGAAACCACTGGAGCTCTAAATTCTAAAACTCCCTTTTTTATGATTATTGTTCAGCTGAAAGTCCCGCATGCACCAGCGACTCGTCTGCTGTGTGGGGCATGGCTCGGGGAGGAACAGCAGCACAGCAGAGAGCGAGAGAGAGAGAGAGCGAAAGAGAGCGCGAAAAGGAAGTAAATAAGAGAGGGAAGGAAATGAAATGAGCACCTGGAACCCTATTTGGATCACCTTGGTGCAATAAACTCTGGCTCATCAGGTTCACACTTAGACACATGCACACAGAGAGCTCATCGCTGTGATTCCTTTGCTCTGCGGTTAGACATTAAATGTCTGACTAAATGCAGCGTGGTATATTTAATCCTCAGTTTCCCTCTCCAGTCTGAGCACCCTCTTTGGTTTACGGCTGCTGCTGAGGTCAGCTCAATGAAAAGCCGCTGTGGGACACAGATTCTTCATCCGTCCTCAAGAGAAGCAGTAGAACATTCAGCGTTGCGTTAAGGATTCACTGGTGTAGTCTCACTTTTAATGATGCCATTCCCTCCTGAAAGTTCCGGTAGCCGGTCTTCCTCCATCAAACCATCCATCCAAAAACCTTGACCCTTCGCACATTTCTTTTGTGTTTTGAAAATAGATGCTCCTCTAGTTGCTCCTGCATTGTTTTATCTTTTTAATTTGCTTGATCTATGCATCCATCCATGTTTCCTTACCTGGTTTGGAGCCTTCATCCACAGAGCCATTGTAGACCTGGTTTTTAAACTCTGGTCTGTTGTCGTTCATGTCGATGACGAAGATGTACAGATCGATGGGGTTTTCAACCTGGTTGCCGTTCATGTCCACGGCATGGGCCCGCAGCTGGGATGCATGAAAACACAGGAGGTGGCGTTAGATGTTACAAGAATGACAGCAGTAAATAAGCGTAAAAGAATTTCTTCATTCTCGTTAGAATGGGCATCTATCTAGAAGAAAACAAGATTGGACATTTTGTACAATCTAATGTACATTTTTCTATCTACATCAAGGCTGTAATATTCTACTTTACTTTCTAAAATCTGTATAACACATGAGAAATAAGTGTCGAATTACCAAAGCCCAAGAGAAAAAAAAAAGCTGATAAAAATGTTATTGTAATACATTAATCAATGAGCACTAATGAATATGATCTAAATGAGATGTGTGCTGTGTATTTACATGTTTCCCCTCATAAATGGTTTTACATGGACTTTTTCTAGCCTACTAGCATTACGCTGAATGTGAGTTCCACTGTGAACATGAGTTATTGCATTCTGTGTATTTTAAATCTTATATTTGTGCTTAAAATTTTTTTTAATGTAATTTCTGTATCAGTAAAACTAAAATGTGATTGAGAACATTAATAACACACAAACAGGCAACATTTGTTTTATTGTCTGAGACCAGAGAATGGCAGTTTCATTACAATAACTTAGCAGTTGGGTTCAAACCACACATCACGGCAACCCCATGCTTCTGAAAACAAACCTCGGCTACACCTTTCTTCTACTTTAGCTGCTGTTATTGCCTACATTTTTATCACTCCTTGTATAGATGCTGTCATACTCTGAGCTGCATGTACAATTGTCTCAGCTCACGAGAGGACAAAACAAAGTGAAACACCATAAATAAACACCAACACACTGAATGGTTTTGTTTAATCTTCCAAGG
>KV751326.1:7074713-7092448 GCA_001698575.1 Mola mola
TATTTTTGAATTTTTGCATTCAACTCTGCTCAGACATACCCAAGCTGATAATAATTTTAGTACGCTGAAGAAGAAAGAGAAGAAAACATTTTATTTTATCGGCTCTGTTGCAAGGCTGAGGTGTGGGTTGCTAGATGACTGCTTGATACAAGGCCAACATTCTGGTTTTGTTTGAGAAAGAGTCCTGAAATCTTTCCCCTTCACTCTGACTCCACGGCCCATCGTATATTCAGCTCAGCCGTGCTCAGATCAGTGAAATCACTGGCAAGGTTTTCTCTCAAAGTCTGGACATGCTGTAAAATCTATCCCGACCGATTTTTCTCTTAACAACTGTTGAGAAAATGAATGAATGAATGAAAATAAGAGCCATGAAAAGGACACAATAATCAGGAAAATGTTTAAATTTATGCTAGTGACGTGTTTTTCCTTTTCATGTGTGGAGGTCAAACCAACAGACTCAGGTGCCATTTCAAAACACGATTCTCGATGCTCTTCTCCTTACCAGGGAATGTTTATATCCCTGAACATGACTTATTCAGTGATATTCTTGTATGACGTGAGCACTGGGAATGTGTAGCTTACATCACAGAACAAAAAAAAAAAAAAAGAACAAAAATCTGACACTATCAACATCCTGCTTCTAACAACATACGCTGGTAAATATTTATTTCTATATTTATTTATTTTTGTTAAAATGTCAGCAATCAATTTACGGCAAGTCACCCTCCACCTAATTTAACGTTGAGGATCATCATGTAATGGAAACGTAAAAAAAAAAATGGAAGGGTCTTGAGGAGAGATGATGTGATAGGAACAGAAAAAACAAGATAAAAAATTATATATGAGCACAATCTGAGCATGCCCGATGGGGGAAAAAAAACCAACTGGCTACAGTGAGAGCATAAGAGCCAGATAAGTGAAATAGCCTTCAGCCTTGCTGTGGCAGGAAATAGAATAAGCAGCTTTCTCCATCGGCGATTTCTCCTCAGAGAGGTGAAGATCCTCTCCACAGCCACCAGTCCTCCCCTCTCCACCTGCTTTCACTCTGCACCTCCACCAAAATTGGGTCTCCAGGTCTCCCCGAGGTTAATTTGATGTTACTTTTCTTCCCACTGAATTGTCTGATCTGTTCTGCACCCAATATCCGTGCAATGCCATCGCACATCACATCTCGCTGTTCTGTAACGAGGAGCCAGGTCACTAATCTCCGCCCACCATCATCCC
Source organism: Mola mola (assembly GCA_001698575.1). Lineage (NCBI taxonomy): Eukaryota > Metazoa > Chordata > Actinopteri > Tetraodontiformes > Molidae > Mola > Mola mola. The sequence goes on from KV751326.1 coordinate 7,075,938, forward strand.
TCAGTCCCGCGTGCACCCACACGCCAATTCGATAACAGCGGGAGCCAGAGATTACCGCCATGTTTAAAGAAGACAAAATGTAATTCTGGGTTCACATTAAAGTTATCACGTTGAAAGGCAGGGGGAAGAAAACAGACGGTTGCAGGCAGAGGCAGCATCCTGATGGAGATAACAGTAGACCCAAGCTCCAAGGTTGTCTTTCTCATAAGAATGCATCTCGTTGCATGGCCTGTTCCGAATTCTGGAGTGCTCATTCTTATTGAAATCAATAGAACAAGACTGCAACTTTGTTCCGTCCTTGCATGAAATAAAGTAAACTAAAGACAGAGCACAAAGTCAAGCTCGAACTTTGAGTGTTTTGTTGCTTGGTAAATAAAATATTCCCTGTCTTGGAATGAGGATGTTCATGTTTTATACAACAAAGTTGAAATGCTTTCCTTCTGCCCCAAACCACATCTAGTCTGTCAGGCCTTAAATTAGACTGCAACACCTTTCTTCATTTGTTTACATGCCGTTTCTCATCTGGCTTCTCCCCACATTTCATATTCCAGACCGACCAGTGATTTCCCTCTACAACAAACACAGAGTTTAGCTGAAACAGCCTGTAGCAAGCAGCCACCTTTCTTAACAAATCACCCCATTGATTGGACGTGTCCTGGTATAAATCTGCTCAGCTCTCACTAAGAGGTTGCTCTTGCAGGCTCACCGGTGCTCTAAGTCAGACTAGATTCTCATTTAAATATGAGAATGGTGGCAGGTCCGGAGATGGAGGAAAACCAAAGACAGCAACTTAAAGTGATGTTGCTCACTATATCACAGCCTTAGGGCGCGCTTCTTAACAAAGCAGAAAGAACTTAGTTGAATTTCAAACGCATTTTGCCCGACTTTGACATTTTAATGCCTCGACCAGCATGCGCAGCACAAAGATGAAAGGGGAGCTCTGGCTCTATGTTTCATTCAAAAGAGGTAGCGCAAAGACAGGTGTAGGTATTTGTTTTTAAACCAGTAAAGCATGGAAAAAACAAGGATGGCTGTGCCGACAACGCCCTTTCTTATTGTTTATGCAGGCTGCAGACAAAAATAGTTACCTTTCTCAAGGGCATTTTTGCAGCTGTTCAAGAAATACATCACATCACATATGGTTATTTGATTTTTTCCTTAGATTTAGTATCCATATTTACATATTCAAAACAACAAAAAAACTATCATCACCGTCATCAGAATTAGATACAACCTAATTAGTAAGATATTTATACTGGTGCTAAATTTATTCTAAAATGTCAACATGCTGGAAAAAAAACAACGTTTCTTCCATTGACATAATGATGTACAACAATGAGAGCCGCACAAAATCCAGAACACCTCCCCCTGGTGGTAAGGTGTGGTATTACCCACGAGCGGGAACTCGATATCACGGCTACGGCTCCAAATAATGTCACCAGTTTTCGTGCAATAGGAGGAACTGGAGATGTTTCCATCCATCCATCCATCCATTTTCTACCGCATTTCTAACGGTCGTGGGGGCGGGGGGAGCTATGCCAGCATCATCGGGCGAAGGCCGTCTACACTCTGGACAGGTCGCCAGTTCATCGCAGGGCTGACATATAGAGACAAACAACCATCCACACTCACATTCACACCTACGAACGATAACATTAACACATTGCATGTTTTAGGAGTGTGGGAGGAGGCCGGAGTACCAGGAGAGGACCCACGCAGAAACAGGCAGAATATGCAAACCCAGGATCTTCTCACTGTAAGGCAACAGTGCTAACAACTGCACCACTGTGCAGCCCTGGAGATGTCTCATACATCTTTATTCATGCAAATGGTTTTCCCTTGCGTCTTGTTTTAATCTAGGCTAAGTTAGCAGCAGCTAGGTGTAGCTTCATGTTTTGTGTGGAGACACAAGTAATATGAGTCTTCTCGCCTAACTCTTTACAACTAAACAAATAAGCACATTTTCCAAATGCTATCTCTTTATCTCGCTCTCACAAAGATGGCAAATAAGAGTACATCCCAGAAGTATTTACACCTTGTCGCTAATCCATGACTTATTTTCCCACTCAGACCTTTTTACTTTCCAATCAGCGAGACTCTTCATCATGTGCTACTGTTTCTGGTACAGCACTTAAAAATGTGTGACTGTGAATGCTGGTTTAGAGCTTAACGATTCATTCTCACATTCCATGTCTTACGCCCCACTTCATCCACTGAAGCTTTGAACTCATTGCCGTCGCACCTATATAAGCCCAAAAGGTGCAAATTGGAAATTCCATCATTCATCATTGCACAATGAAATGTATTCTCTGCAGAGAGCAAAGTATAAGAACACAGAGATATACTCTCGGACCGAGCTCTAAAAAAATATCTTTACCCGATTAATATGTGTTCATGTAAATTTTAAAGCAATTTACACATGCGCACACACGTGTTGACATTGTATAGAGAGTGAAGGGTGGAAGGGTTAATTGTCTGTATGAAATGTATATTAGCTTAATTATAAAGGTGTGTGTGTGTGAGAGAGAGACACTCACATGGTAAGAGGAGCGATGTTCCCGATCAAGTGGTTTGGTGACAAACATCTTTCCCAGCACCGGGTCGATATTGAACACCTCATTGGGCGGCTGGTCTGCTCCAACCCCAGTGATGCTGTACCGGATTGAGATGTCCTGGTCCTGGTCCGAACGGATCTGCATCAGAACAAACACAGAGGACCAATCAGCCGATCTGTCAGTCAACGTGTGTCTGTGAGTCACACATGTTTCCATCTTTATTTCTCTCTGGAGTTGAGCCATGGCCTTAACGACTGGTGCTGCAGGGTATTCAGTATTCAGGGAGCAGTTTGTGATATACGGCTTAATAATTTTGTCCTTTACACAATCTTAGAAACCTGATATTGCATATTATTCATGGGAAACACCACACACACATACTTCTTGCTACCGTGTATTCAAGAATTCCATTAGAGCTGCCGCAGGGCCCACTGTGCAGTCTCTTAGATAGAATTAGATAGCTTCAAAAGAGATGCTTAATTTAATATTTCAGGGTGGGAGAAAATGAAATCAACACATATTTTGCCGTTGACTCTGACAGTCAGGTGGTGATTTATTAAGATTCACTGGAGCCAAGTTGGATTACAGACAGGTCGAGTAGAGAAACGACAATTAGATTGGAAAGTGAAAATATTGGGCTGTAATTCTTGTATAATTAGAAAGGGAGCAACAGGCAATGTAACAATAAACAGAAGAAAATAACAACCGGGAATCACACGAAATTGAGAGATGGGGAGCAGAGTGTTTTTTAAGTAAAAGACCTGCATTTTAGCTCTGCTTTCCTTGCCACATAGACAGCTAATAGATGCATTAAGTGCACTGCTGGGCCCGTGATTGGGATTCAAGTGCTGTGTAATTGGGAATCATTCTTTTTTTTTTTTTTTCCTCAATTTTGTGCCCAAATAGAGTCCACACCTGAAAATATTCCATCTCTGCCCATTAACTACATGACAACCTGCGAACATCAACCTGACTCAATCACACACTTACTTCAGTATATGGGCACACTCTATACGCACAACTGCACACACATACACACACACACTCACCTTTTTCTGCTAATCAATGACTATTTCAGCGGAGTGACTGAGTGCACTAGAAGAGTACGGCTGTCCAAAGTTCTCTCCATCTTTCACCACTTGAGGAACCAATTTAGCCACACTTTTGACACACCAAGACTTTGCCCTGCTGACAAAAAGGCTGGAACAACTAACAAGAACATGGGAATGGACACACAGTAGTAGACAGGTGTCATCCTGGCTCTTACTGCCGGTGTAATATCAAACTGTCACCATCGCTGACAGCTTTTTCTCTTCCTCCTCATCAGGATCTTTAACAGCATCCACATTACCACCAAATCTCTGACGGATATATCCAGTCAAGGTGTGTCTTTCCAATCAAACAAATGTGGTCAGTATTAGACAGTGCCTGCAAGAATGCACGAGGAGCTGTCACAACATCCCTCTAATGTTATTTGTGCACGTCTGTGTGTGTTTTCTTTGGGGAATAGGGGGAGGAGAACGTCAGAACGCTCTGCACATATCTCAGTGAATTACTGCTGACAGCTATGATAATTAACGAGCTGCAGGCATCGAATGCTATTGCTTCAAAGAATATTTACCCGTTAAACACCAACAAGCTAACAGACATCCAGCTGGCAACTGAGCTGAACTCTTAATGTACCGCCATTACCCTCCCCTATAGGCAAAGCAAAGAGACTGCAGCGCATTGACTCAATTCAACTATCCTGTCGCAATTAGAAAATACAAGCAATTATTATACATCTGACTGCGAAACTCTCAGTCATCCTCCTTTACTCCTCCCCTCTCCTTGTCTATTGTTTTCTCTTCCCTCCCTTCTCTCATCGCCACTCCGCCCCTTTCCTCTCATCTCTCCCCTCTGCTGTACTCTGTCATCACTCCCTCTCTTTTCCTTCGCTTCCGGTCTCGGTGGGGACAGAAGCCATGCATGAAAAATGAAATTACTTCAATCCGTTGGACTTGGCACAGTCGTATAAATCCTCGGCAGTAAGGAAATGATAGCTCTCCATAATTCCATTCGGGTTTTCCCCACCCCCTGATTTCCCACCCGCTTCCAAGTCTTCCTGCCTGATGGGGGCGGTTTCTACTGTCATTCCAGCCAATTAGCTCTCTCTCCCAAAACATTTACCTGAACGCTTTTAAACCATTGTGGGAATCCTTATCCTCATCTACGCCCAAAGAATTTGTCTGCATGGTTGCATGCGTAAACATTCACTTGCACCTTTTCTGGCTCAATTTTTTTGAATATTGTATTTTACACAACACATTTACACACAGTTGTGCATTGATGGATCCAGCAACAGATGTCAAGGAACAGCTAGCCGTTGCCGCATGTTATCACTCGCCCTCTTTTATCACAGTACATGTTGAGCTCTCACTATTATTCTGCCATTTTAGCATCAGAAAGGTAATGAATAAGGGAAACTCTCTCTCTCTCTTGCCAAACTGCTGTTTTTTTACCTCACATAATTCCACACAGTAATACACAGACAAATACCTGATATCTCTCAATAATAATTATAATTTATAATATTCATTATAACAATCCAAAACTGCTACTTTCTTTGTGTGTTTTTTCATTCCCCCTGATTTGTCCTCTATTTTCTGGATATAGTGAATGTATGTGTGTGTCTCTAAGGAAAAGTGGAAAAAGTGGACAAAAGCACTCGGATAAAAGGGATTGATAGGGAGAGTGAGTGAGAGAGAGCGAGAGAGAGAGAGGAACGACTGTATCATCCGGCATCAGAAACCAGACACTGTCTAAATGACCTATTTGTCGACGGATCAAAGCAATTCCCTTCATTACTGACAACTTGTCTGGTTCTTAAGGAGATCTTATCAGTGAGCTTTGCTCCCTTCTGCCAGGCAAAACTGAATCAAATGAGAAATTATCGTGCTAGCGCGTCTTCAGGGAAAACAGGGAAAAAAGTGGAGATGAAGAGAGTGGAGTGAAAAACACAGAAGTGCCGAGCTACCGCAGTTACTGGGGTGTAGAGGAATTAATTCTCCGTTAAAAATTCATGTTAACTAACATTTTAAAAAAGCATCTAACTACCACCAATTATGTGTGTGGCTGCACTGCATGTTGTAGATATAAACTAACAAAATTTTGCAAAAAATAACAATAATAACCATACGCTGTAGCTCCAAATGAAATGAGTCAAAATTACAGGTACTAATTATGTGACGAGCACTGACATGGTGACATATTAGTCTTTTTCTCACAGCAGACATTTTGGCTAAGAAAAAAAAGTAGGGTACACACAGGTGTTCCTCGTGATAGTTATTAATGTTCCATTCAGGTCCAACACAGTCTATGTGCTGCTTTTGTGCTTGTTGGTTTATTGGATTGGTCATGGTAATTGGAACAGAGAGCCAATTCATTTCTATTAATTAGACTTCTGTTCACCTGTGACGTCCTCACAAACGATAAAACTTGAATCAAAATCTCAAACTACCAAAGACATCTAAAGCAATAATAATCCAAAGAATATGTCACAGGACCACTCGAATGGGAAAAGGGTTGCCGACAGTGACGATACAAAGAGAATTATCACCTGACTCTGCACTTATCCAGTGAGCTTTATTTTGTTAGTTTTTATGTCTGTACCAGTACTTGTTAGCGACGTTTCTTCTTGGCTTTATTGGCTACAGGTGGAAAAGCACCAAATGACAGACACATTTAGTGACCAGCTAATGTAACAGCTTAAAAAATGGATATTTCTGTCAAGGGTCGGTGGAGAGCAAATATAAGACCTATATTTAATAGATGGCCAAAAATATGACAACTGGTGGTTTGTATCTGCTGGATTGGAAAGAAGGCGATTCTTTTCTTACAAAAGCCATATAAGTGTCAAAGATGGTAATGTGCAAGTGTTGTGTTTAAGGCTTGTTGGTGCTTCCCCCAAAGGTGCGAAATATTTACCGCATCAGCTGTGACTACCATAATCAATTCTAGAATGCAGGGTTGTTCTTTTCTGTAATACATAACATTGCATAAAGGTTAGATTTTCTTGGTTGCTGAGTCAAAATGATTGAGCTCATACATGAACAGATTAAAGGTAAAACAAAGTTTGATTATAGGTTATCAAAGATCATCAAAGATTGCACATTTATGTTGGAGAAAAAAATAGATAAAAAACAAGCCTCAAACTATAGGCACTGGGCACAAATACTTATACAGTCTATTTAAGTTATTTTGCAAGTCAGAAACAGTTTAATTTAATTCCCTCCATATGCAATATGAACAATTAAATTCCCCATACATTATAGGACTTAGTTGCTGAAATTCTACTGTCATTAGTGCATCATCATTTTATCTTCCATAGTCTCCGTTTGGTATCGGCAGCTTTCTACAGCAGCCGGCAAACCCCACTAACACCGGCTCTAGAAAACCTGCTATGCATTTTTGTGGCCAGTGTACAGATAGGCGACATGAGCCATATTCATTTTGTCACTATCTACAGCCACAATAAGATATGTCACTAAATTCTACACATTGGACCTTTAGCAAGTGGTTTAAAATATGATTAAATGTAGTTACAATCAGATGCAACCAATGTGTGTAGTCTTGTGTGTGTGCTTTTTTAGTGCAGTTTTCAGAATAAAATATTGGCACTGTATAGCCTATAAGCAATTTTAAACTGTATGTATCGTACTATGTTCACATATTGTGCTGACAGTCTTGTTTGGAAGAGAAGCGAATGGTGGTTGGCTCACACATTGGAGAAACGGCTGCAATGTGAGAGACCAATGATTGGGACCATTTGAGACCTCTATTTGCTTCCTCTTTTAACTGAGGACAATGGGCTTTTTAGCAACTGCTGGGACATTATACAGCTATATTTGAAGCAATCATAGAGAACAAATTGGTTTTTAAACCTAAAATTAACCAGAATTTACTGTAAAATTTCAACATAAATCGTACAACACCACCATTTATGCTGGCCATTTGGTTTCAGGTTCAAATTCAGACAATTTGAGTTCCTCCCCATGTTATTTGATACCAGAACGTTCCTGAGTGTGTTACCATTGCATTTGTTTGCCTCATCATTCAAGCTTTTTCTCAGCCCACACAACTCTCACCATGGCAGATTAGGAGAGAAGGCGCTATAAGAAAACAAAGGGGAGGATCATGGAAAGGCTTAGGGTTCTGGTATACACATTTCAAGAAGAATTTGCTGTGTTAACAGACACTGTTGATGCCAGTGTATTCATCTGCTTTTCTGTCCTCCTCATGGGAGGATGGAGGCCACTGAAAAACCAGGAAGATGAGAAAAAAAAAGAAGAAGAAAGTTAAGAACTACCCCGGTACTGTTTCCACAGAAACAGTAAGGAGATAGTATACATGATGAATGACGAGGTAAATTTCTGCCAGCCAGATTGATGATCTCACAAAACGAGTGATAGTTTTCCTTTACATCTACACATCCATCCATCAGTCATGGTAAAAAGCAGTCCGTCCCATTCACAAAACAGCGTAATGATACGTTTAGCCGGGTGTCAAAATCAGCGCATGAGAAAAATATTTCTGTCTATAGTCACATTTTTTTGTTCTTATTGGGACCCAAGTTCAGACACATACATGATAAGTGATTTGCTTTACACTAGTTTTCTGTGTCTTTTATTTAAAAAAACAAAAACAAAACGGTGCTATTTCTATGACATATGCAAATTAGAAAGAACAGAACAGGTCCTTTCTGTTCTTTCTTCAGTCAATGCAAATTTAGGTACGATAATTATACATCATGCCAAACCCACCAGACAATACATATATAACTGATCTTTCCTATACTTTGAAGATTTTGAAGGTATGACTGACTGAAGATAATTTGCAGTTTAGCATGTACAGATGACTACAATTACCATATGCAGGCAATAAAGTTATGGGATCATTAAGGGCGAAATTAAAGCCATTACCATTTATTATACAGCTGTCTTGCTACTGTAGATCCTGTGTATGTGGAAATTGTTTCATGGTGTTTTTGTTGTGTAAATTCAGTTAATTAAATAACATAAATGACAGTTAAATTTGAAATGTATCCTCAAAGACTCACTACAGGAGTTTTAAATTCCTTAATGATTCTGACACACAAAGCGTGGAAAGCATGCTTAACCTATTCTCTAGTGAGGGTTACAGGTGAGACTTTAACCTCTGGCTTAATATCTGTCAACAGTGGTATGCTAACTAACGTTAGCCTATGTTTACGTCAGGGGCAACGTCAGCTCCCCTGCAAAGCCCCCGAACGCTGCCAGCATCATGCACAATCCTCATTTATATCGAACATGTCCGCGAGCAAATCAGGAGGTGTAAGAGTTGATCTGTAACTCCTCACGTGACAAGACTGTTAAGCAGTTGAACGGTTAAGATCAGCCTTGAAATTGGAAATGCCCATCAGATTTTTGGGAGGGGAGAATCTGCCCATTTATTCTGTAGTATGAACCTGGCAGATGAAGCTGATGTGTAGATCACACTGGAGGCCTGTTCAGACTGTTGCCAAAGTAAGGTTTGTGATGGCAAAAATGACTAAGTCTGCTTTGAAATGATAGTTCCAGAATGTAAAATACTATCACTATCTAGCCTAAATAGGTGACAGAAATATAAACCCAAGTAAAAACACATGCAGGCCTATTGTAATGTGCCAGTTAGGTGCACTTTAGTGCGTTGCTGTTTTAGAGAATAACCGCTCAGTGAAGACAGCAAAGTCCCAGCAAACCCCTAAAGTGCTAAAAGTATGTCATATGTCTGAAACACAACAAGCAGGGATAGATAGATCGCGCAAAAATGCCAACATGAAGGAGATACATGGTGTCTCAACAGTACAATAAAGCTTAAGATAGACAAACAATTCAAGCATTGGCCAACAGGTCACAGACTGGTTAACTCGGAAGAGGAAGAGCCTCTACAAGAGAAAGGTTTTTAGGTGTCATTGCGCATCAGACACACACAATTTTACACAAACTCACACACCATCTGTCAAGTGCGCTCTGGTGTGCACGCTAAGATAAAAAGACACCTTGTGTGTTTTGCTGTGAGTCAGCAAAGTGTCTGCATTAAAGGCTTTCCCATGGCCTTTTGAAAACACAAGACTTCTGCTCAAGCTTTGATGCCGAGCATTGTATCTCATCAAAAGGTAAGACCAGATTGATGCCGAGTACCTTGGTCTGAAGTTGGAGTTTTCAAAACTGCTTTTCCTAACTTACACATAAAACACAACATCTTGTATTCATTAGCTGGCGATGTTTACGGAGACTCTGCATTGAGTCTGAGGCTTAAGCCCGTTAACAAACGTGGTTTAGGCTGAAACAACATTTCCACTGGAAGGAGTGCTGCCGAGTATAATCCAGAGTCAGTAAGAAGTTGAAATTTGTGGTTTTGAGTAAATCCCTTTAAACTATTGACCATGGCTGCCGGTATGTACTGTTTGATTTGGTATTACTTTTGTAAAGCAGATTTGCCAGTCTGCAAAAAAAAAAATACCAGGAAACTTCTTCAAATGTGCATAAGGGGCAGACAGGCAATAGGGTCTAAAATATGTGCTTTAACATTTATCAGGCTTGGCGGCCTATGTAGGTGTGTGACAGACTGAAATGGAAAGATAATGTGCTGTTTTGGTAGCTGAATGATAGCCAGAAGTGACACGGGTGAGATTATTAAAAGACTTTCATCCACATTGGCAAAAAAAAACAGGGAGTAATGGAAGTTAAGCAGTGAATGACTTTTCCCATTATTGCAATGTGAAAGGAGTCTGGTCTTTAGTAGTTCAGGTTTATGGCAAATTAGAGGTGTTATTCTCCCTGGAGGTAACAATGGAAAAACTCTCCTTCCTGACTCCCCTCTTCCAGGCAGGGAGAATGAAAATGAGGCAGCCATTGTAAGTGGCAGACAAAGAGTGGCCGCGCCCCTTAACTTCGGTTTAGCAGGGTTACAGTACCACCATCTCACTATTGCCTATCTCTCTCTATCACTCCCTTTCATTAGGGGATCAATTAAATTGTGAAACCAGGAGTGTGATGGATGCATGAATGACTCCTCAAGTCACCCCCCCCCACGGCTTTGACAAGGACACAATCAAGGACCCCCCTGTTGCTCCCTTTTTGTCCCTTCATCCCCAGGAAACCCAATCTGGGTAATTAGAGTAAAGAGTGTTGGTGACTTATACAGGAGAGAGAAGCAGAGAGAGAGAGAGAGAGAGAGAGAGAGAGAGGGGTGATAGTGGCATAAAAACTGCTGCTATTGCACTTTTCTCAGTCATTTACTCTTCTCAACCCCAATACATGCAAGCACACACTTTTACACAGCCTACTTTTCATACACGCATTTCCCCCTCTTTTTGCTTTTGTTCACTGTTTTAAATCCACCAGGCAGCAGTAATGGGAGAAAAGCAGACTAGAAGGAAAATGGAGGAGAAGGGACAGTGACGAGACAAAGAGTAAGAGGGGGAAAATGAAAGTGGTTGTAATTTGACTGCATCAGCACAAGTCTGTAGCAGAGCATGACCCCTTCTGGCTGCAAATCTGGAAACAGGATGTTGAGTGAAGTTGCTAGGGCTCTGAGTTTGATTGGACAGGATAGGCTTTTGGATTGAGTTTCCACCCTCTCACCAGACTCGCACCCTTTGTAGGATCCTGTGCGGCTGAAATACATTCTTCTTGCATTGTCTATTCCAATACAGTTAAACTAACATCCAGTTACATCATTTCATGGACACTTTTCCACTGGGCCGCCCCAAGGGTTCTTTGGAAGGGAAGTGTACAGTAAATTCCTCCCAGCTTACAGCTGTACACACTTCTCAGGTATCATGAGGTAAACAGATGTCTAAGGACCCAGGAGTGAGTGGAAAAGCAATGGAGGGAAGGTGCTCAGGTAGAGGCGGGAGCAGTATGCACGTTCCATGTTGACTGGAAGCCTGACAAAATGGGCTGCTCCCCTGCCAAGCCTGCCCCTGCCAAACCTGAAGAGGGGCCGAGGCCTGCCATGCTGCTGCTGGGTGTTTTGAAAAGTTGCACAGTCACAACACAAAACACACACACACACACGGTTGCACAACAGCCTGTAAATGTGTTTCAGACTGTTTCCCAGGATGTTCTGGCTCCTGCTAACCAAGTGAGGGATTCTGCCTGGCAAACTCCACTGCATCAAGAGTCCAGCTGTCATCTTGACAAATGGACCTTGGAAGAATGAGGAGGTATGTGTGTGTGTATATTCTGTGCATTCACACGTCTGCGCCTGTGGATTCACGGCTGCGTGTTTTTGCTCGAGCGTAAGAATGTGTATCATGAGGATAATACACAGATGGTGATGTACATTTGATTTTTTCCTTTTGCAAAAGCAGATGGGACGTCATTGCTTGATTGATACAGGACAGAAATTGGATGGGAACCACCAGAGTTACTTGCCGTGAACCTCTTTCTATTCCTGGAAGCCGTTTAAAAAAATCACTGCCTAAAATCTGAAAATGCAACACTCACTCCAGTTGTGCTGATACTGAGTCCACCTAATGTGACACCGACTAGAACCGGCACAAATCACCTTAAATAAAGAAGCGTTTTGCACGGCCTCAGATGAACCATAACGTCGTCCCCTGTATGCAGCAAAGCAGGGCGCTGCGCAGAGAGCTATGCATCACTCTGGTTTTATGTACACCGTGGGATGTTAAAGCTTTTATAGAGCATTACAGGAGATATTCTTTTCTCCTGAAAATGAAAGGCAAATAAAAATGTGGAAATTATTGAGCAAGACGCAATGATAAACCTGCAAAGTTAAAGGAAAAGTTATAAAATATCAGCAACTTTTTATCTGGTGCTAAAGTGTTTATCTCAGGAGGTGTTTTACGTTGACATTCTGTAAAGAATTTCATTGCGCTGTGAGGAATTTTATTGCACATATACAAAATGGTGATGTACTTTTTTATTGTGCCAGATCTGTAATGCATGTCGGTGGGTGAATGTGGTTACGGGCTTTTACCAGCATACACAAACGCAAACATCCCATGACAGTATCTATTATATTTGAGCGAAAAAAAAGTGACCGAGGCTTTTCCCTGTAAATGACAAAGTAAATAGGACCATTTATTTCTGGTAAAGGCCTTGATTTTGATTTCTCTCACATTTTAGCTCCAGGAGAGGAAGAGCCGAAGAGGCGAAAATACAAAAATACAAGCCCATTAAGTAAGATTAGAATTTTTTTTATCAAATGACTTGCATTCAATTCAATCTCAGGCCCAAGGACTTTTGCCTTCGCAATTACTCTTTTCTTTCATTTCCACACTGAGCGCTGTTTTGTGTTGAATCAAATCGGATTCTGTTAGATCTGTCTCGCAGGCAAACACGACTGAACAGAGGTGGAGGTAAGTATTACGTGATGGGAAATCTGCCATGTCTCGTGTCTTTCTTCTTCTCTGTTGTTCTGTGTGAGCAATCCGATCTGCCTGTGTGATTTCCTCTCTATCCACCTTTCCGCTCCACTGTCATTCTGTCCCCCTTGTCTAACTGCTAACCTGTCCTTTCTGTTTGACTGACCTTGTCTAATGCGACAATCGCTGCGACCCTCACCACCCCCCAACCTCGCCCCTTCCCATTCTTTATCACTGGTCCCCAATTCCCTGAGTTCTCGTCAGAATATCTTCTTTCAATTTCGCTGCACATTATTTTTTCCTCTCATTCTCGGCTCTCCTTCATCCTACTGATCCACAGGGTCACCGAGGCCAACCTCCAGGGGGACCAGACAGAGGCTGTTTGTTAAGCTGTTATTTATCTCCTTCATAAAGTCCTCCTCATCTCCTATTAAAGAGCCCAGAAATGTTGCCCTTGACTCACACATAACTCTTGTGTCTTTTGGTGAGATGATTTACTGTTTAATTTAACACCAACTGAACCCAGGAGAGAGCCCGCCTGGCACTGCCTGATGTCATATCTGTGAGGAATGTGTCGGGCGGGATTTGTGAACATGTGTGTGTTTATCTCTGCGCGTGTGTCCGTCTAAGCTGTCTGTGCTCGCATGAGTGCGTGGGAGGCTCAGGCAGGGGTTTTTGTTCTTTGCTTTGTAACCGTAAAGCCTCAGTAGTAGCAGCTCTGGGCCGGGATGTGCACAACAAGGCACCTCTGAAAAATTGTCTCCTGAAAGATAATCCACTGCTGAGTATGCCTGATGAACATGTTTATCAGGACTTTCACACTTCTAATTTCCAAAAATAATGAGATATTAAACATTGGAAAATTACATTTCAGTTTCACTTCCCTGAACACAGGAGAAAACAAAGGCCAAATGCTGCTGACAAATACATGAATGTTGCAAGAAATCATTCTTCTTGTCAATACCAGGAGATTATAGGAGGCTCCATTTCCTGGGGCTGATAAATGTAATTACATTGATCTCTATAATTTCATTAGAAGAAAGGAAATTAAGTTCGGAAGGTATTTATTATATGACAAGACTACTCTGTAAAGGCTCCGGGTCTGGCTCCTTGGAAAATAGCAGATTGCTGGAGCAGAAGAAGAATTAGAGGAGAGCATGCAGAGATAGAGCTGTCGAAGAATTCATGAAGTCATTCGCTTCCTAATTCATGATTGCCCTCCACTACTTCCGTGCATGAGATATTAATGCGCCCTCAGGTGTGCACCTTTTCTCTTAAATACCCATTTCTCATGCTATTCAGAAAAGGGTCAAATTGCTTTTATGGTCATATGTTTCATTAATGATGCGACATGTCAAAAAAGACAGGGCAGAGCATGGTCCTCCATCAGTAAACTCCATTAGCAAGAGTAACAATGTAAAGCACTCTCAACATTGCCTGCTCTTTTACTCCGTATGCCATAATCACTCAGCTACTGAGCTTCAGCCTAGCTGTTAAAAGGGACATTGTTTTCCCTTTTTAAATAAATGAAAATTACATCTAAATTGTTTTATTTGCCAGTTTTAGTGTACTTTAATTGCTTGACAAAGATTTCAAATCTGAGGTTATTTTTTTAGTCAAATGTGTTATTGGACTGTAAACAAGATGGGGAATCTTAAGCCATGCCAGCATCGCTTCAAGGATTCAATGCAACACATCTCATTTTGGAATTTTACCATCCTAACATTTGCCATTTGGTATTAAACACAGACTACAGCTGAGGCTGATGGACGTGCTATTTTTACAGATCTTGTCAGTAAACATGGGTAAATTAAAACATTATTCAGATGGTGACGCAGGTGAAAAGTTGAACTAAGATGATTACAGTTAATCCTAAAGAGTTTGTGAATGTTGTTACCAAATTTCGCAGAAACCTAGTTACCTGTAGAACAATTAAGGAGAAATCGGTTTACCAAAGACAGTATTCTTTATCCACTGGGGACCATCAACGATAATACAAAATTTCATGTCAGCTAATCTAATTGCTCTTGAGATCTGGTCCAGTCTGGTCAAGTGTTACACCGTCTCACCCACTGACACCTCAACGGCCATTCAAGGAACCATTAGGGTTAAAAAATCAGTTCAATCAAACTTTGTATTCAGTCAAATGATTTGCGGAGAGACAATAAAAGAGGGAGTGCTAAAGTATGAAGGAAATTCACATCTGGCGTCTAGAAAGAAAATAGCGTGTGTGAGTTCTTCAGGATGTCAGAAAAAAAGCCAGATCTCAAACAGGTCAGGATGTGTTACTCAGTCAAACAAAGGAATGCTGACCTGACCATTTGGGCTCTTCCCCCAGAGTTGACCAAAGTCTCCCCTCCCTTTTTTCTTCCCTCTTCACACTTAACAGAAGGTCCACTCATGTCCGAAATAAGTTTATTGTTTCCTACTGTCCTGACTTGATAAAGTTCATCTACTGTGTGTGTGAAAGGTGAGTATACTGTATGTGTGTTGAAACTGTATACTTGCCAAGATAAGAATCTCAGCACAAGAATTCAAGTTCAAAACATAACCCTGAAGAAAAAAAAAAAGCTTTAATACATATACAGAAGTGCACATTCTTTACAGTTACTTTTGGATAGACTTAGTGTCCACAAACATTTAAGTGTTTTCACAGCCTGAATTCATTTAAAAGAATAGAGAGTGTTTTTCAAATTCATAAAGCTTCTGGGAACCAATGTGGTTTCCTAGTGACAGAGCTCTGGATAGGACTGTGATCCTTAAATACTTGCATTCCGCCATCCTGAGGTTTCTCTCTTGGACTGTGTTAAAAACAAACAAAAAAATAACAAAACAGGAGTCGTGTTTTTTGGCTTAGCGTTTTCTTTACTTTGTTCAGGGATAAAGCAGAAATGCGACCAAACCGCCCCCCCCCCCCCGCAAAACAATAAGCATATACAAAGGCAACAACAAGGCACATGAGCTTTACTGATCCTTTGTTTGCTGCTTGTGTAGGACCAGTCATTTTGTCTGTGCTGGTGTATGCACGTGTATATGTGTTTGCGATTGAGTGTGTGTGCTCTGAGCGTATGTCTCAGCGGGAGAGAAAGGAAAAAAGATGAAGGGGGCAGCCTGGAACAGTGCAGTGCTGGTGTTGGCCGAGTGGTGGGGTGGCAGATGCCAGAAGGCTTCATTAGACTCGAAGGAAGAGGCTGCGAACAGTTTTCTTGGAAGTCTATCAGACCTAAACACAAACACAGACATGCCTCTAATCCTGGTCTAGCCCCCACAGTCCCTCTTGCATGACTTTTCCTTTTATTTATGTTGCTTTCTCTTTTTCTCACTCATACCCAACCTTCCCTTTTCCCTCTCTAAATCTTCCAATGCAATTAGTCCCAGCTCCAGTTCCAGCTCTAGCTCGCTTGTACCGAATGTTGCCTTTTGTTTCTTCCTTGTCTTTCAGATTTTTCCCTCTTTTTTGGTGTCTGTCTTTCTGGTGTTTTTCGTTGTTGCCGTGTCTGTCAGTGAAGCGGAGTACTCATTAATCACTGGTAAACGTACGCAGAGGAGAGAGGCAGACA
>KV751326.1:7112599-7144084 GCA_001698575.1 Mola mola
AGAGAGACAGTGAAATGAATGAAAGAACATTGAATGTGGAGTAAGCACAGAGGCCTAAAAGCTCATAGGCTGACTGCAGTTGCCAAAGTGAAATCTCCAGAAGCGGCAGTTTATAGCTCTAACTGTTTAAATAGTTCAAACTGTAGTGCACTGAATGCATCAGAAGTCGCCCGGCCCTGCAAACAATAACGAAACTGATCGTAGCAGCGATCTCTGCTACAATCAGGCCGACAAAGGGCACGAGAGGAGGGAGTAGAAGTGGGAGGATGAAGATGATGATGAGGATGGGGATGAGGAGAGGAGAGAGAAATGGGAAGTGAAGTGGAGGCGGAGGCTGGGGATGGCTAAGGATCCCTGGCATTGGGATGCTGGCTCAGTGAACTGGCTCTCTCTCACAAGCCTCGCTGAAATGGATAAGATACTCAGATGGCTGTTTAAACAGGTTAATTGGGCTTTGCTCCTGAGAGATTGGAACAGATGGATAGAATGAGAGAGGAGAGAAACATGGGGGCAAAAGAGCAACATAGAGAGAGTGATGGAGCTCAGAGGGATGGATAGGGGGGAAATGAAGCACTGGATGACGAGAGACCAGTATGGCCACTAATCAGAGACACCCTGGGGAGCGTGCAGTCAAATCAGAGCAGAGCTCTACAGTGGGCTGGGCCCGGCTCAGTCTACTGTCTGGCAAAACACATCCACCGATAGATGATGAAGAGAGGACAAACTGGCGATGGTAGGGTGTTAAAAGCAATGTTAGAAGTTCATCAGGGAAGCTGGTCCATCTAAAGCAACCAAGGACACTGTATGTCCCTCCATCTTTCCCTTACATGGACAAAGTAGCCGTACAGAGTGCAGGTAATACATCAGAGCAAATTTGGACTTTCCAATATAATTTTTATTCAAATACATGGTTTTTTTTTTCCATATAACTGAAGTACAAATATATCAAGTATTACACAACTATGTAAAATGTATCAGTCAAATATGCATCAAAGCGAAAGCTATGCAATCACTTTGAAACAACAAATTCAGTTGTTTTGCTATTTTAAGTTCCTACAGACAAAAAATTGTGATGGCTAATGTTAATCATATATTCACTTATGTGAATTAGGTTGGTGTTTCTGCTTCATTGCTGAGCGAGACTGAGAGAGCCTCTGTTCTGTTGGACTGGAATAAAGGTAAACATGTAAGGGAAAAGATTGTAGGTATGAGAAAAAAATTCTCTCAAGCTCATTAGCTTTAAAAAAAAAAAAAATCAAAATGATCTTCTGATTTGGGTACCTGACAACTAGAGTGTTTACCTTATTTTGTACTTCCAAACTTTCCTAGTCTTGCTTAAACAGCGACAAATCACGACTGCAGCAGAGTCTGTACCATAAAGTAAATGTAGAGTTATGGAAGTCCTGCATAAGGATGGCTTGTGGTGTCTTACATAAAATTATAGCAGCTTTATTCTGGGTTTTGTTTGGTCGAATGCTGATACATTTTACTTCACTGCTCTGCTTTCTTGGGGTGAAAATCTAAAATGTCACCATGAGGTACTCCATTGTAGATAGAGCTGGGCAACTGTTCACCACCAAAACAGCTGTTTTGGCTTTATGGAAAATCTCATTTTATCTACCTTAAAATGTTACCTGAATAAATAAGAGATTTCCTGGATACAAGGAAGACGATGCTCTGCAACTGACCCCCCCACTTTAGGTCTGCATGTGACATTTTTTTAAAGCTAACTGTGTGGTTTTTATGCCTAAACCAAAGTGTCACAGACTTAATGCATCAGCCAATGATGCTAGGTGAATCAGTAATGGACTCCCAAGGATCGGCTGTGCGTCAGGCGAGGCTTAGAATATAGGCTGGCAACGTCAAAGGGTACCTACTGGCCGCAACCAAATGTTGATAATTGACGAGCTGGGACGAAAACAGTTGAAAAGACCTCGAGTTGCAGTAAAAGTCACATTTTTCCTTCATTTAAAGTCAAGGCATGCTTTTTTTTTGTCATTTGTAAGGAATGAGCACTATCATTTGCCAGCCAGTTTAACAGGGAATCGTCCCATTATCGTGATTGAAAGGTCCACACTGAGTGAGGTTAATTTTTAGATATGTATTTCTTAAATCAAATAATTACCCTACCTGGCCTGGCTCTTCTCAGAGGTGAGATGGTGGTGGATGACTAATCAAAGATTGCTGTTCCAACCATAGCTAGTTAGTATGGAAGCAGCGAGGTCCTGAAGGTGTGGCAGGCAAATTGTCTGAACAGCTAGATCGGCGTACAGGTTTGCGTTTCAAATTTTCTTGTCCTTGAAACTGACTAAGTTTAAGGCAAAAAACAGACTAAACAAGATAAATTTCAACGGTTTCATGCTGGGGGTAGACACACTGGCAGGGGAGTCTCTCACTCTTCATTTTAGCAGGAAAGGGAAAAATCCACCATATTGCATACTGTGCAAGTTGATAAAGGGGAAATACATGAAAAGGTCATATGCATATGATGTGGACCATCCTGTATTGAGCATGCAAGCACAATATGCCAGAGTTAATGCAAGAATACTGTACCACCCACTCCTCTCACCTTCTTTCTGTGGTTAACAGCAAGAATACATAAGCTCACAAATCAATAAAGCACAACGCCACATGTACATTCATACACTTATTCACACAGACCAAAGACCATGTTTTTGGCTAATCAGCGTCTCTATAATGACTGATTAGTATTCCTCTAAACATGCACAGAAGTCCTTGATTAGACTGCATCAATTCTGAGCCATCCCTGACAGCAAGGGGTACTGAACCGAGCTGGTATCAGAGCTGCCCTTATCACTCAGGACTCACAAAGACAAAAAAATAAATACATATAGGTATATACAGTATGAACACACTTTCAAAATAATATCTTGTTGTAACATTATTTGTCACCAAATACTGACAGTGTGACTTTTAGAAAAAACTTTTAGTTTTTACTGCCTTTAAATGTGTTTGAATTCTGTCCATCACTACTCAAGATAATACACATGTCCCTAATAAAAATCAAAGAATAAAATTTGCTTCGTCATGCATTGTTTATATTAACAATTCTATTTCCAGCTTTTTTTGGCTGCAATGTGTGCCTGTGGTGAAACAAGACAGACACAAAGAGAGAGAAAAAAGAGAAAATCACATCTTTTGGCAATTAGGGCTGGCTTTAGCTGTGATTAGGAGAGGAGGCAGTGGAAGAGAGTGAGGGATCAGTCAGAATAGCCTCCCCCTGGAAGGCAAATGTCCCTTTGTAGAAAAAAAAAAAAGAAGAGGAAATAACGGCAGCATGAAAACAAGCGCAAACTTCCCCAACTTTCTTTGCAGTGTAGGTAGCCTGTGCTGTCATGTAAACACAGTTAAAATAGTTAAAATGCATTTACACAGCGCACCACATCTCATATCCCTGTGCTTCTCTAATTCCCTCACAGCAGGGACTTGGCCTTTTACCCTTTATGTGCATGCTCTGCTCTAAAATGCTCTGGTGGTTGCGGTTCACTGCCTTTCTCTGAATGTATATAGCCTATAAATTCAATAATATGTATTGTATAAGTTACACATTGTTGAGCGTTGGCTGAAATTTTGCAAAACCACTACTACCCTGTAGCAAGACATCTGATACAATCTGACTGAGAGGACTCAGCATCTGTGTGTTTATGCATCATGGTCGGGCATCTGTTCAACTTCTCATTGGTCTTGAGGATGAGAGACGATTCTGGTGGTGTTGTCGAGGCTGAGCGTAAGACTGAGAAGGTTTGATGGCTGCTGTCAGCAGTTTGCACCAAGTTGAGCTCTACAGGATTTAACTTTGCTTTCATGCATTCTAGTTTTTCTAGCCTTGTGTCACCCCTTTGGTCTGTTCAGTCCATCCACAAGGGCCACAAACATTCAGGACAGCTATCTCAAGGCGAGCATATCTACTTTTACTTCCTTTCAAATGTTGGAAAAAGCAACATCCCCTGGAATAGCTTGACTATGCTTCACACTGCCTCTCACTCTGTTACATTCTCTGTCACACTGTAAAGCAGGAGGAAAAGGCATATATATACGAGCATTAAAAAGGTATCTTAGTAAAGGCCATAAAAAAAACAAGGGCTTCTTTTCTTCTTTTCCTTTATTTCAGCATTTGCCCGCAAGCATCAAATATGCTTGTTGTGAAGGAAAAGAAGTCATTTTCATATTGTTTTCTCAAGCTTCCCCAAGGAAGTAAGAAGCACAAAATTGCTTTCCCCAACTGCTGGAGGAAAAGGACGCTGTGTTTCTCAAATCTAATCAACATCTCTCCATCAAGACTTAAGAGAAGATTTTGTTTTTCCAATTGTAAGGGTCAGAGCATAAACCAGAGAAATCCCTCTGGCCTTTAAACCTTGGAAAAATATACATGCAATTACACAATCTATATGAAGGATAGGGAACATGTTTTTTTCAGCAGAAATAGGTTATATCACTTGTTTTTTCCCCCCTGAAAGATAGCCTTCAGGCTGTGATCCCTGAAATCCATGCGCTGATGGTAGCCTACCATGGCTGTACCACGCAATTAGTTCTGACGTTTCACTGAGATAGGAATTGAGCTGAAAGCTCCACAAACAGAAAAACCAGTAACATGACAAATTGTATGATTTTGAACCTTATCTCTCACATCCAGTGCAGCACTGGAACTAGAGTGCCCAAAATGCAATGAGCCCAAAAACTAACCCACAAAGGTCACAGACTTTCATGCAGGATGCAGTTTGTACACTTGCAATTAAGGTTTTGCAAGTAACTAATACTACTAAACATTTTTATGAATTTACTTTTAATATTTCTAAATGTCATTAACTGTATTTATACCCAAAATTCCAAAACTTCAAAGCAGAAGCTGCGATAAATTTGTTTTACAACTTCATTTGTTTTGTTTTTTTTCCCTTGGGGTCTGCAATTCCCATACTGCCGATTCCCTGAAGAAGAAGGTGTGCACCTCTATGAAAAGAACATTGTGAAAGCAGATGTCATTTCAAGCACATTTCATTTTGAAAAGATTTAAGAGTCAAAGAAAACGTAAATCATGGTTTCAATATTTCATCAGTGCCGTCTCACCATCAAGTCCCCAGGAGAGTGCTCAACTATTGAAAATATCATCAGCCAGTGTGGAAAGACAACATCAAATCACATGAAAGAATTGCAGAACACCAACACCAAGTACAGTTTGAGTTTTCACATATGTTAATTTTTTTCTAAATCCTTACAGTGAGTTTGACAATGCTGTCAGACACATAGTGTGTCTTCCCCAGCTACCTTGCTGAAACATGTTCACCACCTGACATACGTTCTGTGAAAGGTCTGATCGTATCATCATCCTGTATATTCTCATGATCCTAATCTAAAATCTGAATCTTTCATGCCAAGTTCATCAGACCAAAACTGCAATAAATTGTCTTCACTGATAAGACTGCATTGCATTTTCAAATGATTTCTCACCACTGATGGTGATGATCATATGCCATGATCTGAAGCAATCTGATCGCGGTAAACATGTGCTGACACTTGTGCATAATGCCGCATCTTGGATGCACATTTGCGCTTTCCCTCGTACGGCTAAATGACTGCATAAATGGAACAATCAACAACATATGCAATCTAACCTCTCCCTCACCAACAAACACCTGGATTTGTGTGTCAGCAAACACATTTTCTTCATCTTCCTTATGAGTTTAATCAAAAGAAACTGCACGGATCAGTTTTTTTGTGCAGGTGTTTTGTGCAGATCTAGACTTTAAGCATAGGACTCCCGAGGATTATGGCTTGTGATACTTTGCCATGTATACAATAAATTGACTTGATCCTCCTCAAAATAATCTGTACCTGTAAATTGTGGCAATATACTATGATTCAACAACTGACTGACAGAGAAACACTCATCACTCATGATTATTAACAAACATCTTCTCGAGGGCATCTGTGTCATTATGTGTGTGAGTACCTGACATTTGATTATGTAGCACAACTGAAAGTACGTCTGTGGCTAAAGGAGCTGCCTTTATCAAAAACAGATTTTCATTAAAACGTGTCTTATGATTTATAGAGAATGTGTATGCCATAACCCAAAGATTGGTTCGTGCATACATATGATGACCTGTCAGGTAACATTGACAAATATCCTTAATCACTGTCAAATACACACCCAGTCACACTCACGTGGGGCTGGCAGAGGCTGGCAGAGGTTACCAAAGGTACAAACAAAGACAGCAGTCTAACAGCCCAGCCTTTCCCTATCCCCCACTGCAACAAATCCTCCACTGCACACAAACGAACATACGTTTTGCAAAAAAATGCACATATGTCATTTGTCAGACTGTAAAAGATGCTGCGGTAACCTTCAATGCAGCTAATTGTTGTGCAGTCTCACAGCATAATTCCCTGGAGCTCTATAGAGGCCATGTGGTCTATGTCTTTGCGTAGGCCTTTATCAGAGTGTGTCTGTGTGGGGGAAATACACATACACACATATTTAAGTGCATGTGCATCAGTGTGAGTTTAATTGTTGTATGTGGTCTGCTTATACTAGTTTTTGTGTGTTGGAAATAAATTAGCAGTGCTAGCAGGTTGCTCTGACACGTCCTGTTAATGAGAACATCCTCCAGAGTCTTTTGGGCTGCAGAGAGAAACCAGAGACCGGGATCATCTGTTCAGCCTGGAAGATGCTTGGTGGGAGGGAGACTGGAGAATGGGGAAAAGTTTGCAAAATTAGTCCACACCATCTGCATTAGAGGTTCAAATGAGTAGCTCCAACTATCAGCAACAGAAGAGTAAGTAAAAAAGGCTACAGTGGAGATAGACTTGGTATTACGTCTGGAAATTTGTAAACTATATCTACATAATTCTAAAACATGCATATGGAACTCAGAAGTGAAAAAAAGCCTCTAGGCAGACATGCTTTAGTGATGTACAGCATTGCAGCAAAGTCAAAAATTGCCAAAGGCAGGTTGTCCCCACAGGGTGTGTGACAGCGATATTAAGTAAAAACGTGCAATGACAAAGCTGCAATGTTGTATTGAAAGTCTGGAAATGTTCTCTGTCAAAGCATCCTGTGACTCATGTTCGGTGTGTAAATGTGTATGCATGCAGCTTTATGTCTCTGCAGCTCTGTTAGTTTGAACTGTTCCGTATTTGTGTGTGATCGAACATCTGTGCATACATTGTGCACACAAACAAGTATACTTGTGATAAGTTGCCAGTTTGGCTAAGCTTGTCTCACCTGCACCTGTCTTAGTGAGGCAAAGCCAACTGGCTCCTCTCAATTTTGGAAAATCTCAAACCAAGTACAGGGTTTTGGAAATACACGAGGCGCTTCGCTGTGTAGCATTACCATGATTCATCTTCACAAAACTGCAAAGCTTGTGATAATCGCTTTAGCTAATCCTTGCACGCTTTGGGCACACAAGCATGAAGAGTGAAGGGGTGGTTTTTTTTAACCCTGGGGGGAGGACTGAACGAGGTGATGGTGTGGGTGAAACATGGTCAGGGAGAGAGAGATGTGTGTGTATGTGTGTTTTGTTTTATGTACTTGTGTGAGGGTGTGTATCATACAGAGCACCTATCGTCCTCGCAAATAAATCCAATTTGGTGTTAAATTCAAAGCACAGAAACTGTCTTGTGGAGGTGAAGTAAAAGTGCATGACGACAAATGGAAGAAATCAAGTAAAATCTAGTCATAGGTACACCAGTTTGGAGTACATCAGTTATACTATGCTAAAAAATAAGTTGTCGGTGTATGCGTCTTCAGAATATGTGCGGATTATGACTTAGCTTCATTGTGTTGGCCAAATATGTGCAGGCTAGCACGCTCCAGGCATATAAGTCCTTCTCTATCACTCTGTTGACACAAAAATTGCCTCTCATTCTCAGCTCTGCCTGGTTGCAAAGCCTCACCTGGGCTGGTTCTATTCCTAGACTGCGGATTGCCTCTGGCGGAGCTGGTTTACACCCAGACTGACACTTTCCTAGGATGTGGCCTATAGATATGTCCACTGGATCCCCTCATTAACATCAGAGGGTGATCGGCTCCCTGACAGGTGAGCCGTCACTGCACATCTCTCAAAAAAAACCCAGCTCTGATGTTTAATACAGAAGACCATGCATGGTCTAAAGAAACTTGGAGCAGAAACTATTCACTGCGAAAGGTGTCTCAGGCCTTTCAAACTTTCACTGCAGTGTGGGTGTGAGGACTACGCAAAGTAAACAAAGGACTTTAAGAGGAGGAAGCAATAGTTGGAAAGTGTTTGATGAGAGCTCTTAGCCTGTAGCTATAGCACATTAGGCACAGATGAGCCACAGTCAGCTCCCACACTGCTGATGTGGAACACATTACAACTGCACAATGACTTATGATTGCCATTAAAGAGCAAATGATTCAGACTTCACTGCGGGATTAAAAGGGCTGTTACTGCTGTACCCTGTCCTTTCTGAATCTGCCCACGCTGCACGCCAGTGAGACTCCGGTGACAATCACTCTAGACGCTTCACTGTGTGTGCCCGTTCACATTCGGTGAGCTGTCACTTTTGTCAATGTGTACCCAGTACATATAGTACAGAACCAACACTAGTTTCCACACTGAGCTGCCTGATTTTTTTTTTCTTTTACAATAAAATACTGTATACATTCTGTATTGCATATGCTTGAATACTGAAAAGTCACTTTTTTGACTTAGCTACTAGGTGAGCTTTACTCTTGCAGCATTCCAGGGTTTTTTTTTTTCACTCTGTGCTTCTTCCAGCGCTAGCGGGAGGGCTAATAATGGCATCATGCACTTTGGTAAACCATGAGGGAGCAGTAGATGGGGAGAGAGAAGGGGAAGAAGTGGGAAAGGGTACAATCACGTTGCAGTTTTTCCTTTTACAATAAAATACTGTATACATTCTGTATTGCATATGCTTGAATACTGAAAAGTCACTTTTTTGACTTAGCTACTAGGTGAGCTTTACTCTTGCAGCATTCCAGGGTTTTTTTTTTTCACTCTGTGCTTCTTCCAGCGCTAGCGGGAGGGCTAATAATGGCATCATGCACTTTGGTAAACCATGAGGGAGCAGTAGATGGGGAGAGAGAAGGGGAAGAAGTGGGAAAGGGTACAATCACGTTGCAGAGGCCTCTCTTCTGATTGCTCTCTCTTTCTCGCCCACATTATCCACCTCTCCCTCTGGGGCCAGGAGGCTAGCTGTGAAATGAATGAGAGGCAAAGCGTGGGCAGGCTCTAACGTTAAGATAATGACGCTATTTTGTCAGCCCTGGCCTAAAGCTCTATCTTTTAGCACATGAAAGAGGAGGCAGGTGGTATGATAGTATGATGGAAGAGGAGGCTATGCAGTTGTCTGCTAACAGTACTGAATACTTGTTTCTCAGGTCTCTAGGCACTTGCCGTAGATGGGACAGAGATACAGCATTCCGATTAATTCGAACGCAGCTAACAGGCGAGGAGAGCTTTCATACTGTGCCAAGAGTGTCAGTGGTCAGAAACCTCAACCGCTTCTCTCCATCTACACAGTCAGAGAAAACTGCATGCAATTATGGCACAGAGAAAAGTTTCCTTTTAATAAATATTTGAAGCAGGAGACTGTTCTTACCGTCTGCTTTAATATTTGGGTCCCCAGTGAGCTGGCCTTGACCACTTTGGAGAATAAAACTTGCTTTTGTTGATAGTGTGAAAAGTTAACCAAATGAAACCATCAGAACAGCGATCGGTACTAATTATCACTGCGGTTTAACAACAAACAAATAAAAAGAACTCCACTGCAAATACTAAATTTGTTCTCTATGGGTTAAATTGAGCCCATTATATTTAAAACCCTGCTGGATATGTGATATGTGGTTGCAATGCCCATGCTGCGCGTCACATATCCGGCAGATGCTTAGTTACGAATAACCCAGTAAGGAGAGCAGTTGATGGTACAGTCACACAGCCGGGAGAAGTTGGTAGGGGGCAATAAGCCTGGAACAAAAATCATAAAGTACAAAGCTTTGAATACAGATAATTAAATCTGTAACAACAGAGCACAATAATGGTGTCAGCAGGGATAGAAATTCCTACATTGTATGAGACAACAACACAATGCGCCTGCCTGGATAACTCCAACATGCATCACACTCTGTGCACAAGTTATATGTCTACATCACGCACACTGCTAATAAGAGTAACAATGGCAAGATTAAGAACAGAAAAGTTTATTGTTCAATAAATCACTCTTGCTGCCAGGACTGTCTCTGAGTCATTGGGTCGTCCCCATCCCTGTCACACCCAATCACTTACTGAACAACAACACAGTAGGAGACATAGGCCCTGTCATTGCCTCATTAGACTGCTCATTAGGAAGCTGGCTGTATATTCAAACATTCTCCATGGCTGACCATTTGAGTCAAGGCTAAGTCATCTTTCTTGCATTCAATTGCAAGACCGAGAGCTTGAG
Organism: Mola mola; assembly: GCA_001698575.1. Lineage (NCBI taxonomy): Eukaryota > Metazoa > Chordata > Actinopteri > Tetraodontiformes > Molidae > Mola > Mola mola. Next base: position 7,123,046 of record KV751326.1, read on the forward strand.
GTCAGTAGGATCTGTCATTATTAGTTCTTTTACATTTACTCTGACTGGTTTAGATCTAATGACCGAGTCCCGAGGTCAGACGCCCTGAGGCTCTGTCTGAATGCCAAAAGCTCAGCTAAGCTGCAACTTTGCATAGTCTTGATGGTGCAAATGACTTCCTTTCATTTTGCTGTACATGACCTTTGCCTACAGGCTGCTGACACAATAATTGAAACTATGGGCACTTTGACAGTTTTCTGTTTATGATGCCGTACAGTAGATAGCGCCATTCGATGAGCTGCACTAATCACAACAGATCTGACAGTATAAACCAGCGTTAATGTGTGGCGGGTTGTGCCCCAGATGTCGCACGGTCCAGTGTTCGCTACAGATAAGAAAGGACATGTGCGGAGGAGGTGTCATTTTCTGCTTCTGCCAAAACAAGCGTTCCTAACCAGCATTTGACACTTGCCTTCCTGGCAGCCAAACTCTTGAGCCATCCAAAAAGCATACCCCCATATTTCTCCCTACAAATCCCAAAGGAAATGTTTATTTTCCTTCTCAAATCACTCTTTATCTTGCCACACCTAAACAGAAGTCTCTTAAACATCCGAAGCTTTGTGTTTGCATGTTGGGCCACCACAATATATCAAGGCCAGTGATTACACACTCCAGGCTCTTTTGTCAAGGCATGAGTTCTTTTAAAAGGTATTCCTTAAAAGCATCCGTTATCAAATGCACGGCAATGGTGGAGTTACACTACTGATAGCCTTACAGGCGTTTAAATGTATTGTGTTGCCATATGATTCATAACATTTTAATAGCCATCAAAAAGATGGAAGCGTCTACATTTGTCATGTTTCTTGACTTGATTATGGTCTTCAAGTGCTTCTTTCAATTTGTCGCCGTTTTTTTTTTCCAGGAAGAAGGAGAGAAACACTTTCATTAAGACACTTTGAAAGGAAGAGCAGGTTATATTAAGGTGAATGAGAAGTACAAAACATCGTGTCCCATCAGGGCAGACAAGGGATCTGCCACTAAAGAAAGACATAGGGGACACAATAAATGGCGGAAAAGGTGCTGAACACAGAACTCATTCACTCTGTGTTTCTGTTGTAAAAACAATAGTTTTGCTCTGTTTATGCCTGACAGCCACCATTTTAGGGCCCCCTAATACAAAGACGTTTGGAAACGCTGTTGACCTCGTTTTAAATTGAAAACTCCAGGATTTGGAGTTCTGGCATCCGTATGGACGGCAGAAATTACGACTGACTGGAAATAATGAGGCAGGCAACCGTGTCTCGTCATTCATGCAAAGAAAATCCTGCTGTTGCTTTTCATCGCGGTATTTTCTGCAAATACAGCAACCGATCCTCTGATTGACAGCAACACATGCATGTTCAATGCACATGAATGTCTAAGAATGGTGAACGGCAATGTGATTTACATTTTAAAATCTTTATGTGGACAGAGTTTAGAACTACAACGCTCGGTTAGGTGGAGATATTCTTATTGAATGACGAAGTGTAGTGTGGATGTAGCAAAATAAATGGAAAAACAAGATGAAAACAAAGCTTATGAATCATCAACTTGGTCCATATCTTCTCTCATAGGTCTAGTTGAAACTTCAACCCCTTACAGAAAGCACTTCAGGAGGTAAAAAACAGCAGGAGTGGAACAGGAGGTGTGGATGCAATTAAAAGGCAGGGTCAGAAGCAAGGAAGGCTTGTGGGTGATTAATGCCCCAAACACTGCAGACAAACCCCTGACACACACACGCTCATGCACACACACTTACACCAACACAATGGAAACTAATTTTTCATTGTTTTTCTCTGTCCACTCTGTTATTTTAAACTTCTCGTGATGCAGTACACTGCATTAAAAAAAAGGCTTTTCATCAAGCAGAAAATAAAAACACAATTCTTCAGACCTCTGTGGATGTTGCTACAATAGTGATATAAGCTGAAAAGCTCTTTTATCCCCACAGTCCATTATATAAGAAATTAGAATAAAAAACATGTCCACAATCACACGGAATTGCTTTTTCACAATTAAATTGTAATACTGAAAAGCAGAATAAAGAACTGTAGAGGTTGAATTTGCGTGCTCATTTGTATTGCGGATTTTGATTGCTAATCTCCTTTTTCCTTCACTGTGGGTTGGAGTGGCAGCACACACTCAGAGAGACATAATGAGTGTATATTTGTCCAATAATTACTGAATGCAAGACAAACTGTCGATAAACTTGAAAGGGGGAGCTTATAAACAGGCATATTATGCCTGGGCACAAGTATAAGAGTATGTATGAGTATAAGAGCGAGGTAGGGAAAACAAAGGTGAGGAGCCAGATCTTACTGATATTGCTCTGATTAGGTTTAGCTATTGGCTCAACTGCCAAAGTTGAGCTATTCTGTTGTCAGAGGAAAAAGTAGGTCTGTGCTGGCTGAAGTTGTTTTTTTCATGATGGCATGTAAGTGTGCTATATTTAGTAAACAGTGCAGTCCCCTCTCACAAACCTTCATTCACATTCACTCTGCCCCACCAGATGAAGGAACATTAGATTATTACATAAAGGTTGAAGAAAGTTTGGCACACAGAGTTCAATGATCCACAGCAAGCAGAGGTGTAAGGAAAAATACGTGAATATCTGGTTGATATCAGATTGAATAGGTATAGTCTTCGGTCTAGTATCACGTTGACAGAAATGTGGGCGTTACTGGAATACAAAGGCTAATCAGTTAGTTCAAGTCCAAGTTTGAGTTCAAGATCAGTTCAGATCTAGAACATTAGCTAATAAATAGGCTTTGTTTGGGTATCGCTGAAATGTGGTCTTTCATCCAAAGTCTTGCAATTTTGGCTTTAAAAATAAAAGAAAAAACAAAAAGAAGTGCTATATTAATTATTTCTTGTAATCGCACTTGCCTCTTCATCTACTGTATGGAAGCAGAGTTGGGCAATTCCACAATATATAAGATATATTGTGGGACAGGAGAAAAATGTCTATCAATAGGTATTTTCCTTTATTTTCAATATCAGCATTCTGTGGCTACAACCTGACTTACGGCAGCATTTTACATCATTCAACTCCCGTATTACGCTAACTACACATGGTATGAAGAAATACCAAGCCGATATGGAGGAACAAGACACAGAAAATCCCTGTAAAAGCCCAAGCTAAACCAAGAAAAGATGAAGGCTAACTTGTATCTAAAAGAGAGGGTGCGTCTGTCATTTAATCATATTTTTATGTTTAAAAAAAAAGCCTGATGCTGACCAGAAAAGCACTTTGCAAATTATGGCTCCTGCTAATACATGACAATCCTCTTTTGCCCTACAGAACACCAATCAGAGACAGTGCAGGAAGAGCCAAAAGACGCAAACTAAATGGCAGGCAGGTGATGAAAGCAAGAACATACCTAGACTGTTTTGCAAGAGTTGCCCCTTTTGATGAAAGGTCATGAAGATATCAAGAAATCACAAGTGCCATGACCATATTTATCCACAATAAAGCAGAATACAAATACTTGTACTAAAATGTTTAAAAAGATTTGCATCTGAATCAATCAATGCTACTAAACACCCAAATACATTGTTTTTCACCTGAGAACAGTGCTTTTGGGGTTTAGTCACTGTATCACAGGTTTATCAAAAACAGTTGCATGAGGTATGTGGGTTTTTTTTGTATGGGTATTTTTTTCATAGAATTTACAGAAAACGTACAATGTTGAAGATTCTGCCTGTATTGTCCAACCCCATATGGCAAGTCACAAATCTGCTTTGTGGAGGCTGAGCTTCAATGATATGTTCAGTAATTTACTCGTTATGTCAAGCTTCCAGTTGGCTTGAGTTGCTGCCCCACCTGTGAAGACTGAAGCAGACGTCAGTCCCAAACCACTTAAGGGCTCACCTCTGTATCCTTTTGAGGTTGGGATCAGGGAACCTTTGACTGGAGTCTGACCCCAGATTTTTGTTTGGGGAATCCCTGAAATCATATTTCATACCCTGTCATTTTGGGTGCTAAACTCAGCTGTTAGGGTTTTCTTCCCAACTGTTCATCTTAGCAGGTGATTGGCAGCGAGTATATTGAAAAGTGTCAGCATAGATTGGTACATTAGGAGTCTTAGAGTGCAGAATTGGAGTAGATGCAATTTGACTGATCCGTTGAGTGTGATATATCTCATAGAAATGGGATGTTAGAACAACGTCAATGTGATGAATTGCAAAACTAATGTCAAGCAGGTTTCAATCATTTTACAAGTTCATAGCCTTAGGAAGAAACATGGAAAACTAAGGGTAAACTTCAAGGTTGTCAAAAGACAAGACACTAAAAACTATTAGATTAAATATTATATTAAAGACCACGTCCAATGAAAATCATGTTTTTGACCTTGTTAACATGTCCATATAGTGTGTTTTATGTACTGGGAGATCAGTGAGATGGGTGAGGATTTCTGCTTTCATTCTGCAATCCATCAATGATTCTCCAACAAACAAATTCTGACAGTCCAGGTATTCCAAATATGACACGTTGGGGTGGGCTGAACTTTGTACAAATGAAACTTAAAATTCTGATACATCAACTTGTAGAGGACTTCGTACAATTAGCTGTTCCTCTTCTTCCTGGCAATCGTGACAAAGTGACAAAACAATGAGAGAGGACAGTGCAGGACTAAATTAGCACATTGACCGATCCCCACAACCAAGGTGAGGTCCAACAAAGCGTTTTCTTTTTTTGGGGGGGGATATTAATATATCTTATCCGAACTCTAAGTACCAATTATGGTACCAATTTTGGCAAAACTTGAAGATGTCCCCAGGTGAGCTTTTCTCGTCAAATGAAGACACCCAGTGTGCATGCTCAAAGTGGTAGGTACTATCTATTTGTCTGCTGTCACTGCCCTCAAGGACAAATGGTGTGATTTTGCTGTCCCGCTGCAGGAGGGGAAAGGAATCCAGTCCTCCTGGAGTCTCTCAGAGGGTATGGGACAATGGTGATTCAGAAAAGAGCTGTCACTGACAAAACTGCTGGACACTGTAATACACTAGAAAGAGAATCAAACATCTATCTCTACCTCTTACAAATAGCGATTGATAAAATTAGATAAGAGAAGACCAGAAAAAAGGTGCAAAAAGCCATCTCTTGTAAAACTGGACAGCAGGAGGGGGCAAGGGCTAGGGATGAGGGAGGTGAGTGGTGGTATCTCCAGGTATCAGTGGTTAACTTGTGAGCAAAAGAGAAGTTATGTGACATCCATCTGTGTCTATAAGAAAAAAAAAAAAATTTAAATGATGATCTGGTTGAAATTAAAACGTTCCTTTATGAGATAAACAGTGAATTGGACAATAAAAACAAGCAAGAAAGAATGTGCTGAAGACAAAAAAAGAGTAAGAGCAGAATTGCTGCAGTGGAGGTTAGAGATAGACAGGGGAAGACGTGTGTTCTGTCAGTGGGTTACTGTGTGGGCAGTGTAATCAGCGAGAGGGAGAGGCGCATCATTATTCAGAATGTAAAGCCTGCAGAGAGAAGCTGAGAGGTAAACCGGATGATGGAGGAGCCCATGATTCTCCTATTCCCCTCCATTGCTGCCCTCGAGTCCACCTCTGCTAAACCCTGAATCTAGAGCTGACAAACAAGGAGTGTGTAGCAGCAAGCGCAACGCTTCCCGTCTCTGTCGCAACAGTGAACATGACACTTCACTTACTATCACATCAGAGCATTTAAGGGGGTCTAGTGAGGTCAGTGGTTATTTCTCTATCTGTCTGTCTGTCTGTGATTGAAAATGGTCAAAAGAAATGCTAATGTGAGGTCCAACTGCACAAAGTGCTTGTTTCCAGCTGAAAGTCCAGACCACAAAGACATTTAGTTCTATGTGAAATTAAATAGAAATGTAGCATAATCTTATGCAGTATTTTTGCTTAATAATTATTTAACTCTCAGTTGAATAGCTAAGAATAGCCTCTTGAGTAGCTTTCATTTCTGCTTTTAAAGGATATAATCATGACTATAACACCTCCAAATATCTTTAAAAACTAACACAGAATTCTACTTATCACCTACTTATCATATTCTGGAAAATATACAAAGCAGCTATAACAACAATGTGATTTTTATCTTCAAGGCAGGTATGCAGATGGGAGTTAAGTAACACAGTCTGTTCTCTGTTTTATATGATGTGAATAGAGATTAATTGAAGAGATGATGCTCTTATCCATTCTTGACGTGTCCTTGCACCAGATTTCAGGAGCCAAAAGAATTAAAAACTGTGCCGGAACAATTAAGTCTGCCTCCTGTCCAGATGCTATCAGAGCTGCGCACAGTAAACAAGAGCGGATAGGACCAGGCCCCAGGAACTGAAATGAATCACAGTCTGCGTCTGATACAAATGCTTTTTTCTCTCTCCCTGCCCTACAGAGATTTAAAAAAAAAAAAAGAAAAAAGAAAGAAAGAAAAATGAAAACACACAGGCACCGCAGCTGCTGCCTCACGCTTACATTCAGGAGAGCTTGAAATGGCCCATTTTCAATCGACTACATGTTTTCTAAAATGGAAAGATCTCCAGACGGTCTAACCTCTGACGAGCTTAGCAGCCAGCGTGTGTGTTCGAGTGTGGACTACGGGTCCGTGTTTCTCTAGTCTCCTTTATCTGGCGTGAACACACGCTTTTGTCATCCTTTAAGGATACAAAAATAAATAAATAACTAAGGAGACGGGAGATTTGGCCGCCTGAGCATTTGCTTAAGGTTCCCATCCTTGTGTGGGCTGCGATTGGTGTGTGCCTCTCTATCAGCCTTTCCCGTAGAGCACAAAAAAGGGGAGATGGGGATGATACCTGGGCACAGAGACAGAACTAAGATAGGCTCTGTCAGTCCAGACGTGACTATCTGCTGTCGCAAAACTCCTCTCAGCTCTTCGTACCAGTTTAACAATCTGGCATGCTAAGATGAGTTCAGAAACTGAAAAATGTCTCGCCAAATAGTGTTTTTGTGACTTGCGATAGATTTTTTCAAACAAAAACAAAAACATCTGACAACGTGAACACAGTTTGCGCTGCATCATAGCCTTGCCCATGACATCAGCAGCAGTCAAAAGCACCGCTTCATGAATAGAGTCACGTTTCATCAATGTGGTGAAAAGGTGCTCTGTTTGCTACATAATGCTGCCGCCTACAGTGGTGCAGGGAAAAGGCCGCAGTCGTAGACCTGTGAACTGTCCTTGTTTGTTGAAGATGACATGTACCTTTAAGCACATATCGCTCCCACGCCTTCTCCCCTGTCGGTTTTAAACACACAACTGGGAGTGCTCAATGAAAAACAAGCAAGCGCTACAGACACACATGAAACACACAGGAGCTCACAGTCTTTGATTCTGCAACATGAAACGCACTCGGATACGGATACAGGCTGCACAGACGCACACACAGACACACGCACCATGCTAATTTAAGTGTCTCCCGGGCCGTCCTTTTCTGTACAATAATCCTTGTTGGAGATGCAAAGGCGTTGTAATGACAGCCATAACCATTCTGAAGCAGTTAGTCTTAGTACTACCTCAACCCAAGTCTGCTGGGAAGGCTACTTCACACACTCTTTTATTGCCTTCATGACCATTAGTCTCTCGATTTCATTGCTGTCATTGTCAACCATTTACCTGACAAACGCCGCTTCAGCGGGATTTCTCTTTTCTTCTCTCCTTTTCAGTGTCGCTCATATGCCAACAAACGAACTGAAACTTTGTTTTGTGCAATGACAAAGCGGGACGTCGCCAAACAGATCATCAAAAAATTGCCCAAATTTACAACATATTTATGTTTGTGATTACGACTGGAATCAAGTCATCATCTTGGCATTTTGTAGTTTTTATGTTGTGGCTAATTAACTTGTTCTTCTACACGACAGAAGAGAGAGTATCAGCATCACTTGTTCAAGTAAAAGCAACAGGATAAATTGCTATGCATGTTTACTTGCTTAACATCATATCACCATGGGGAATTGTTTTTTTGTTGTTTTACATAGTCACCAAACTTGAAAAATATTGTGGAATTCTGAAAGAGGATTATTTGTTTTAACAATTACTAAAATTTTGTATGCAGACACAGTTTGGCTCAATTTAGGTGACAAATCTATGGACTCTTTTACAGCCGACATCAAATAAGAACGGCGCACACACTTTGGCAACTGAACTAGAGGTTTCTCTGAATTATACAGACGAGAAAACAGGCTGAAAATGTTGAAATAGACGTTTTAAAGGCAGCAGAATGTCCAGTTGTTGTGTGTATGGTTGTCAGAATCGATATTCCACTGGTGGATTAAGGTTCTGCAGGATTCTGACAGGTTCACGACTGTTTCAGAGCAGCTTACTTACGGCAATCACTGTTTGAAAACTGTAAAAGGGTCTATTTGGTTCAGCTTATGACTATATAATGCAATATATATATGAAATTGTTGTGATAGCATGTGAAAATATAGTAAAATTCCCTTTGGTGAAGATTTGGCTGTGAGGGAACATCAGATTTGCTTCTTGCCAAGTGCTCTCCTGATCCATTTCTACTGCAGCAGCTCTGACAGGGGACAGTAACAAAAGATAGTGATTCAAAAAGTTAGTTTGTGTCATGCAGTGATGAGATCAATACTGAGATCAACTGTGCTGACAGGCCACCGCACAATCCTCTATGGACTCTTATGTCTGGCCCCTGGCCTGATAAATGCTGACGTCCAGAAGCATGACACTACTGTGATGGACAAGTGCATATGTTTGAGTGTGTAAGGGAGGATAGATGTGAACAGAAGAATCTCCAGGGCTGCTCAGCTCTATCGAGGGATGGCTCTGGTAGTGTGCAGTGTACAGTGGCTGTGGTATAGTCAAGCCTGGCTGTATGTCTTGGATATTAGGGATATACTTTCCTCCTCCATAACTCCATTCCTTCATTGGAGCCAAGATTTAGAGACAGCACGCACACCGTAATCCACAAAACACCTCTGTTCCTGCGGTTCTTAGGGCAGAGGGATTTCTTATAATGCAGATGCTATGCCTGGTGTTTGCCTGATACTGTGTGTGAGTGTGTGGTTAGTGTGTGTGTGTGTGTCTACACTTAAATGTGTGGATTTTGTGTGTGTGTGTGTGTGTGTGTGAGTGTATGTTTATGTGTGTGAACCAAAATGCAATTACAGAGAGATTAGAGCAGATGATGTGCTTGCCAGAATTGACACATACACACATGTTGAATTTGAGGATTAAAGCAGAGACGGCGTTTAGTGCAGTGTTGTGAGTGTGTGTGTGTGTGTGTGTGTGACTGAGAGAGAGAGAGAGCAAGAGGGAGTATGTGTAAAAGTGTATAAAATTTTTATGCTTATTTATGTGTCCATCCATCCATTCATCCATCCATCCATCCACAGTTGCCTTTTACGTCTACTTCTCTCTCTTTTCTCTCTGGGGGCTTTAATAACCAACTCAACTGCTGCCGGTCTTTGGTTAAACAAGTGCTGCAGGTATAATAAAAGTAGAAACTTTGCATACGTACCACAACAGACTCTCCGTGTCAAAGGTGAACGGTTTCCCTCAGGTCATCCTCTGCTCTTTCTTAGCAAAAAGATAACCTCCATTTGTCCGTCTGAAAGCCTTGGAAGTTCTTAGACGATAAAGAGCCTTCTGACATATCAGTAATGAACAGACTGACTTCGTTGCTGTATCTTACAACCAACTTCTTCATCCTAAATGCAATACAGTGTGTGATTTTGCAAAATATGTTGTAGTCAATGTCACAACTTCCCCCCCAAAGATTGAGATAAATGCACCAAATGTATTTTTTAACCAAACAAACATCCAAACATAACAGGTATGTAGTGAGCATGCAACTAAATCTAGTTTAAATATATAATACGAAAAACAATATGCCTTTTCTCAAAGTAATATTAGTCTTTGAGTAATGGATTCATGCGTGGGGAACCAATCTGCATAGGGTTACTGTATATGAGAAGTTTAATCTTGTTAGTGGCCGATATTAATCTTGCACAGTGACACAGGAACTCTGAGACAAAGCTCTGATAACAATCTTGGCTTATAACCTGGCTTTAAGTTTTATAATACATACAGTAAATATCTACAGTTTTCTCATGTTTTCCAACATATCCAACTCAAGTTTGTCCCCTGTCGTCACTCTAATCAATTTATTTTCCTAACTTTGGTGTCTAGTATAGATTTTTTTTTAAATTTTCAATCTAAAATGAGTGTAATTTCATTGTTAATCTTCATGGAGTACAACTCTGAATATAAAAAGTTTGTAAAAGGTTTTAGAAGCTTAATCATTATGATCAAAAAAATCATCCAAAATCGTACAAAAACCTGAATTAATTTTAGGTCTATAATGTCCAGAAGGCAGATTAGAAAGTGTAATCTAAGAAAACTAACTTGAAATACAAATCCTGAATCAGATATTGTATTACTATGCTTAAAGCACGCACCTGATATTTTTAAATGTCTGCAATTCCAATAAAGCCTCAGCAAGCAACTTTCCTGTGCTGCTCAGCAAATAAGACATTATTTTCTTATTGTTGATATTAACTGCAACGTTTGGAAAAGGGAAAATTTAAGCTAACACAACTCCCTTCTTCACATCCTATTCCTGCCATGTTCTTTGTTCAGCTGTGTTATTACATTATCAGCAGACACTTTTTTTGACAGTGCTTCTAGAGAACTGTGATGTGCAGTACACACCGCCTCGTTCTCGCTTTCCTATTTCAATTAATGGTTTTCTGCTGTCCAACACAGTCCATGTATCTTTTCCTTTTTTTTTTTTTTTAAATCTGTCTTTTCAGCAAGTCAAGGACAGCCAGAGCCTGCAGAGTTAACAAGTTCACTCACACCTTCATTGCGTGAGAGATAAAGTTATAAATGTAAGACATTGCAGAACTAAAATAATAAGCAAAATCCCGAAAATTTTGGCAGGTTTACAGCATGTGATTGCAGCTGCAATGCAAGGGTGTCTTGAAGTGTACGGGTTTTTGTCTTTTTGTCTCGTTCATGGTAGACAGTAGACTGGCTAGCTCTTCTCGTCTCTCTTTTAAGTTAATTTATTGTATCATTTAACACAGCTTTTGGTATGAGGACTGTTGTCATGAGACATTTGTTGCAATAGTCACTTACTTGCTTACTTGCTCAAGTGCTTAGATATGAAAACTGCTTTGTCCGATTTATGTAACAAAATCAAAATGATTATCTTGAGTTATCATGGTCTGTCAGGGTGGGCCATCATTTTTGAATATTTCTTAAAAAAGAAAGAAAATAAATCAATAAGTTTATGCGACTCTCATCCTGTCTTTAGTTCCTTTTACACGGAGAAAAATCCTAACCCTAGGACATTTTTCATCCTGCGCCACCTGAATACAAGGTCAGGCAAGACTTAAAATACGCTGACACACATCGATTTCGTGTAAATGGAGATATATTTAGGACAGTCTGGATGTGAATGCCTGATGGGCCCTTCATCAGCCCCAACACGGAGAGAAAGGCCACAGTTGGAGATCTCTGTTGTAGACAGATGGTAAAACATGTATTAATTGCTGCTGCTGCAGCACAGAGTACACGCTGCGTCTGGACTGGTCAGTTTAAGTTTAAGTAAAAATTAAGTTAAGTTATTTAAGTAAATTTGGGTTGGAAGTGAACAAGCTGCCATCCTGTAATGTTGCACTTTTAATCTTTTTTGGTCCCTATGAAGTGCTTTCTAGGTTGTTCTCGGAGTGTTCAGTAGGAAGCAACTGGACTTCTTATCTTGTTTGAAGACGGTTCCGGTGATTGTCTCACAAACAAAGGAGGCTGTTGGTTTCAAAACACGTCCTCTTTGTTGGTGATTGGTGATTGTCTCTACCCACTCGGGGTTAAATACCTGGGTTTCCCGCACTGAACCTCAGAACTGAAGAAGCCTTTCGGATGAGAGGCGAAACGTCTTCAAACAAGATAAGAAGTCCAGTTGCTTCCTACTAAACACTCCGAGATCAAGATGACCTGGATGACTGAGAACCTTCACGGACACTTTCTAGGTTGTTCTTATTTGGAATGTGTGTTGTAAAGCCTCAATATGTGCACTTATAATGCCACTGATTTTGTAACGAAGTTATCAGGGTGGTTTTAATTTGTAAAAAGTCTGCATATTCCAGACATGATGCGTTGCATTGCGGCTGGTTGCTGCCATGGTAAAGTGCAAACAGAGGGGTGGCCTGATGGTGAATGAACTGGTTGTGGCGCTTGCACGTCATCATAAGCCTTGCCAATGATCCAATCAGGTGGCCAACTAGCTCGCCCCTGATGCGGCTTTGATACTACCTGCAGAGGCAGATCAGAGGCGCATCGAAACTGACCCCCAAAGCCGCCTTGGTACCTTTCACACAGACGACAAGGCATGGAAAAGGCACACAAAAGGCAGAGTAAAAGAGACTTTTAAGGTTTTCACTCACACTAGGCTGAAGCAATTCCCTGGCCCTGGCACTGTTGGAGGTTGGAAGAGGTGCGCTTTGGCATGGCATGTTTCCTCATTCACAACAAGAAGCACCTAAGATACTTTTTTCAGGCATTTTTTCATACATGGCCCATGAAAAGGTTGGCTCTCCCTGGAACTCATACGTACGATTGAAAGGCATCATTGCAATGACAAAGTAAATTTAAACATTTTGGTAACATCTGTGGTAATGTTGAGAATAACTCAACAAAAATATAAAAAATATAGAGTAATTGACACAGATTTTGATTCAGAAACATTTCTTGTGATGTGATTTAAAGACCGTAAACAACAGATCAAGGTGGAGGATGTGCTGAAATTATTCATTAGGCAACATTCCTCTCCCTAATATCAATTTTGTTGTTGTTGTAAAGCTTTCAATGTTAATGTGGAGCCCAAAGTAGGAGGCTGTGGCATTAAATGTTTTTAAATACTGAATATTTAAATGTTGAATATACCGTTGTACTGAATACTTAAATGTGACCAGGTGACTCCCAATTAAGGGTGAGAGAATATACCTCGCAGATGACCTATGCGATATCAAACTGACAGAGTAGCAAGAAGAAATCCATCACAGATAGTTCAAAGCACCGTTGTGTCAGGAGAATGTCAGAAAAAGACATGTTTAGGCTCCTACCTAAATGAAACTGGTGTGTTAGCATTTCATACTGTAAGTCTCACCAGTCTTTCATAGGTGTGCAGGTGCAGGAACTCACATACACCCAGGTATAGAAATTCAGCGTCTGCATGCTCTGAGTGATAGATTTACTGGCTTTGCATGAGAATACAGATAATGCAGTCAGATGATGAGGGGAAGCGATGTCAAACAGACAGGCCTTCAAACGAGACACCGAGCCTCCCTCTTCCTCTCAGTGAACTGACAGCCTCTGGCCTGAGATTCAACCAGCGTCAGGATGTCAAACTCCTCTACTGTGCTTTGACACCTACTGCTGTCCTCAGCAGAAATCACAAGGCAAAACAGCAGCGAAGGCTTTTGTAAACACAGAATTCACAGTCCATTTGTGTTTTACTTCCGACTGGATGCACAAACAGACTTTGCGGCGAGGGACACGCACATTAACACTCACACATACACGCACACAATAACACAAACACTTGAGAGATAGTCACTCTGTCAGTAAATACACTGACAGCTTCATAAGGTAATGAGTTTTCTGTAAAGGAATGACACAGTTCATGAGTATGAATAGGATATGAAAAGATAATGCCGCTTCATATGAACTTTGCACTCAATGGACTCTTTACAGCACATGTAACCCACTGACGATTTAGGAGGGAATTATGCTGCCGAGAGCTGCTGCTTAACTTTATTTGACGTGGCTGTTATGTTACTGCACAAATTACACACAGACTAAAGAAACCCATAGTAACTTTTTTATAACTGACATGTAGGCGTGAAAACCTGAAAGTCACTTCATTAACAGATAAATGAACACAGCAATGTGCAGACTGAATGTCTAAAAGTAGCTGAAAGAATGAAGAGAGGGTTGAGAGCTAGAGCGAGAGAGAGAGTGAAAAACTCTGAGCAAATCTACTAACTGATAGTGGTTTGCTGGAGAGGATGGGGAACAGAAGGGTCCCTTCATGGGGCTCTTGTCTCAGCAGAACAGATAAGGGACTAGTGGGGATCAACTAACTCTGTAATTACACGACACAAAAGTGTTTGGAAAAGGCATTTTCTTGGTGCTGAGAGGCCTATATAACACATTGCAACATACATGCTGAAGGTTAAAGGCCTTTGGGTCTAAAGTAATCCCAAACATACTTTATCACCTCAGCCATCTGTAAATCTGGTCAGGGTGTAATTTGGTGTCCAGAAGGATGGTATGTATGTCTCTGCAAATATGGCGTATCTGCCCTTTGGCCCCAGTGGTTTATGTGGATATTTGTCTCCACTAGCTTCTTTAGAATGGGCTCCATGTAACGTTTTCTTCCTGTCTACTGTCTCCGCACAACTGACAGCAGGCAAAATTGTAATGTTATTTGGGTGATTTTAATTGCGCAGTAGGGCACCGTGCCCCCCAACAACCTCTGTCAAAAATTTTGGGTGCTTCACAGTCTCCCCAGTGCAGCACCCACCTAAGACATGGAAAAATTGGAGTAATGAAGTGCATAGCCCACTTCAAGGCATCAATGCGATGACAGCAGGAGCACACGCAAAAAAGGAAAGGGGAGTTATGTAGGAGTATGGGAAAGGAAAATGGAGAGAAATGCTGACACTCAACCAAGCTCTAATGTGGAGCTGGGATGAAGACACCAATGCACAGCTATGGAATGTTACACAGCTATACATTAAGATATTGTAAAAGAAGAGAGAGAAAGATAAATGTGAAAGGGACTGGAAAAAGAGAACAAGACCAATAATTTGAGACTGGATACACCCTTTATGGATCATGTCTAGTTGGGTTCCCTCTTTGACAGCTTATTAAAGTTTCATGCCCAAATGAGTCAATATTAGATGTGACATTTTCAGGGTGAAGTAGTGTGGGGTGGATATTTTGGGCTAAGGTTCTCATTGCTATGGTGGCCCAGTGACCAGTCCAGGCCAGGGGAGGACAAAGACGGGAAGAAATTGCCAAACTGTGCTTCCATGTCAGCAAAATAATCTTTAGTGCTCTGCACACAGGTTGAGTATCTTAGCTTGGCAGCATAGATATCTTGATAATTCACTGTTATTGGGAAGCTTTAATTGCAATCACAGTGATGCAAATCATAAGCTCCTGTCCACCAGTGAAATTATGTTTACTTTAAGTCTCTCCTCTGCTCCACTTTGTTTATCTGTACAGTCAGGGCAATCTGGCCCACTGCAGTTAAGAGTTAGCAAGAATGTCAGAAAAAGACATGTCTAGCATTACTCCCCCCTCTCCCCCTGTGCATTTTTCTTTATGATAGATGGAAAGTTTGCAGAGATACCGGAAGACATGGCGTGACACTTTTATTATGGCTCTTAACTAAATGAAACCAGTGTGTTATTATTTCATACTGTAAGTCTCACCAATCTTTCATATGTGTGCAATTGCAGGAACACACATACACCCAGTTATACAAATGCAGCGCCTGCATGCTCTGAGTGACAGATTTACTGGCTTTGCATGAGAATACAGATGACGCAGTCAGATGATGAGGGAAAGCAAATCAAACAGACAGGCCCTTCAAACGAGACACCGAGCCACCCTCTTCCTCTCAGTGAACTGACAGCCTCTGGCCTGGCCTCAGTCAGGGCAATCTGGTCCACTACAGTTAGCAAGGCTAATTTCTAAACAAAGTCTATAATGACTAATAAACAAACAAACAACAAAAAAAAAGGATTTCTGAAATGAAGGATTCAGTGGCACACTTCCATTTACATTGAGTTTTTATGCTTCAACATAACACTAACTGCAGTTTTGAGACTCTACAATGATTGAAATGTGTTTCATACTGTGCTTATACACTACATACATCAATCCATTGTTTCAAGGTTGGAGAATCCGTCTTCCTTGTTTGCCTCTGGGATTTTTAGTAATCATTTGATTCGGTATGCAGTTTCTTTTCTGTCAATCTTTCTTCTACAGCAGAGTTCGTTAATATTCAGTATTACATGTTGAGCATCTTTAAAAGCCTTGATGTGTGCTTTGAAAGCCAAGCAATACACATTGTGTTCTATCTTTTGCCTGCAAAAAGAGATGTCTAATCTATTAATACACACATACTCACATGCACACGTAAAAACAGAAATGGATGAGAGAGCACATGCACACCTTTTGAATTACAAAGCCTTGTAAGGGAGAATCCTGACACTACTCTGTTATTACTTATATTCTTAACCTCTAGTTGCCATATCTGTGTCTCATTACTTGTGTTTTGTCTATTTCTCAGCTTTTACACTTTCTTGATCATAAGCAGCACAAAGACTCAACGTGACTGGGATCAATCTGTTCTTTGCAACCCCCCAATGTGAAGGAAAATCAGCGTTGTAGAAAAGATCCCTGGGTATTTCCTTTCCTTTGAGAAGTGAGGAAGAAAGTGAACATAACACTTAAAGCTGAACGGTGAAAGGCTCAGTCAGATATAGACTTACATTGTTTGAAGATGGGAGGAAGGGAAAGTTGTGCAGCCAAAAGGGCAATGACGTGGAAAACAGTTGAATGCGGAAGAAATGACGAAGTTGACAAATCTCATCCTCTGCTCTTTCATCCATTCCATCCTTTCTCCTGCTCTTCCCGTTAAACCTTTGAAGAGGTCGTTTGACAGGCCTAAAGCAAGCCACACCGGAACCAACCAGCTAACAATCACAGCACCTAACCTTTCATTTCCTGGCTCAAAGTGGGACATCAAAGACACTGAACAAATTATTATTTATTTATTTTTTATGGGTGGGGGGGGATAAAGACTAAGAGCACTAAAAGAAGGAGGTAAAGGAAGTCAAAAGAAGGGGAGGAGAGCAGTTTAAGAGGAACATGATTGACAGTGAAGGGCAGAGGTGACAAGCTCTGTGAGAGTACTGGGGGAGGAGAGCAGTTTAAGAGGAACAATATTTGACAGTGAAGGGCAGAGGTGACAAGCTCTGTGAGAGTACTCTTTGTAACACTGAAAGTAAAAGGGGCAATTGTGAGACAGCGGCGAAGCAGTTGGAAATCACAAGAATAGGCAAACTAAGTAGTCAAAATGGTGGAGAAGTCAAAATCCTCTTTCAATTCACATGCTCTGCCTTCATGAGCTTCTTTCGCTTCACCCCTAAAAGAACATGCGCACCCACTCACACGCTCATGTTCAGGGGCTTTCGATAAGATTGGCTGGGTTGATTAGGGTTAGCTGCCATGAATACAGGATGCATTACAGGATAATTTTAGCATGCTACCTCTTTCATGTGTCATTTGGGCTTAACACTTATGAAACATTCCACATGCAAATGAATGGGAATCTAATTGGAGGTGTGAATTCAGTGGAGGCGTTGGCATAAGCGTGCACTGAGGAAGCGCCGTATTCCACTTTTACCAAACTATGCACTCACCATGCTTTGATCTGCCAATATCAATCTCCATGGCTGCACGCAAGGGCAGGATGGTAGCGTAAATCAGACATACATGCTTTTTTCATCTCGCTTCGTCCAATCACTGTACATTCAAGGTTTTGAAACTAGCTAAAGACAGTAAGGTGAGTTGGTGCTGTACAGCATCAACCGCTGCCCTGGTTTAAAGTTGGAGAAGAGGAGATTGTGTTAGGTTGTTATTTCACACCTTAACTTGCATTACTCTGTCTGCAGCTGGGCAGAGAACATGGAGAGAAATGTTTAATTTTGTTTCTAAGGAACTGGAAAATGTGGACAGTAAATTAGAAGCTTACCAAAGGAAAAAGAAAATCTCGTTTTAATCATTACTGTGTGCGTGTGTGAGTGTCTGCAAGTGGAACTGAGATGTTGGGACTTGGCATCTCTCCTCTTTAATGAGTATCTCTGGAGATGGCAGGTGCACGTTCAGCCATTCTTTTACAAGCTCAGCAACATACAGGCCAGTCGTCTCTCTCTGTCCCAGTGCAATTACCATTGTCCATTAGCAGAATTATCAACAGCAACAAACAAGTAATATTGATTAAAAAAAGAAAAAAACCCACACAAAATACTTCTGAAGTACTGGCATCAGCATACACACCTAGATCTGCGGAGGCATTTTAAAAAAGAAAACAAATATGTGAGCAACAGACATGTTTTTGTGTTTTTCATTCCCTAATGTGCTTGGTTATCAAGCCATCATGGAATTTCTGTTTTTGGAATGACCTTCCAAATGAGTTCAGGCTCTGTCTGTACTGTCTTTTGAGGCTCATTCTTGTAAACAAACATTTATGTAATTATCATAACTTAATAGTCCTTGAACTGCCTTTTCATTACTTTTTGACTAAGTTGCCATCTAATTTTGTGTATTAGCAATTTGCTTAATGTGCTTTGAATGTGCTTTTCTACCAATAATGAAACTAATGATTGACGATTCGTGATAGTTGCAGCAGTAGAGTGTTAGTACAATCATTTTGTTAGGGATGGTATGATGAGAAACTTGCTTCTTAACTTCAGCCTTCCTCTTATTCTGAAGCTGCTTAACAGAGTATCTGGGGCAGTGCATCTCATACCGGTGTGATGGGGCCTTCTGGGAAACTCCATACACCAATAGGTGAGCACAATTATTATGTTTACTCTTTAAAGCCAGAGTGGTAGCAAGGGAAATCATCCACTCCTCTCTTTGATTGCCAATTTTTCTCTCTACCTGTGTTTTCTCTCTGGATAAAACATTGTCCTTAGTCTATAGATAATAACTGCCTCCTGTGAGGTGTAGGGAGTTTAAAAAAAAGAAGAAAACAAAAAACAAACAAATAATGAACACATTTGGAATTTAAAAGTCCAAAGGGGGACGAATCTGTTGTGGTGCGCACAGCACTATCATCAGCTATTTTATCTTTCAACTTTGAAGTGAGTTTGCGGCACTTTAAAAAAAACCCACAGGGATGAATAACGGCTTGGTGTGCACCATGAGGAGGTGTGTTTCTGCATGGCAGGCGTGTCGGTCTGCATAGAAAAACTGTATTAAGCCAGGGGCAGCAGATAGAGAGTAGGTCACCCGCCATTACAGATTGATCTCTGTTAGTTTCAAGCCTTGTTATGTTGCACCTCATCACGGCCAATAAGTGAAAGCGTGAAAAGCAAAAGTCCATCAGCCGCTTCCCTGAGTATGAAATACCAAAGTGAGAGTGAACCCAAAACAAGAGTGCTGTGGCGTAGATGTTGTGTGTAGGGTGGTTAACCTGCTCACACAGCTGGAGATGCAGAAAGCACAGGGACCATTAGCCTCACTTGGTGGCCACTTCTACTTGGAAGATCAGACAATCTGCACTAACATGCACAGTTGCTCCCCACCTCCTCCTCCCTCCACGGGGTTCTGTGATTTAGCCGAGCAGGGGTGGAAGGGAGGATAAAGTTAGTGGGTGTTCATCCCTTTTTGATTTCCGGGAGCGGCTGGAGTTGAAGTCTGCTCTGTGCTGTCTCCCATCATAGCTAGCCTGGGGCTGCAGGGAGCTTTATTTACCAGAACTGACACGCCAGGGGCCGGCATGGAGAGCCCTGATTGCTTCACGGCCTCCTTGAGCTGCGTGACGGGTTCACTTTGAACATGGATATCTTTACTGAGAGAAATTAAGGGGCAGTTGCAGGGAACGTTGCCCCTGTCCACTTCTGAAGACAAGTCCACATGCACAGAGGAATGCACAGACACATACACACAACAAACAAAGACTCTGCTCTGTGAGGTGTGAGTGGAGAGGTCTCTAATAGCCTGACTGGACCAAAATAAGCACCAAAAGAGCTTAAGCATGCTACGCAAGACTAACACCCAAACAAAAAGTAGAACTCAGCTGTGACTTTGACTCAAGTTTCCCATGTATATATTTTTTGGGGGGGGAATTGATTTTTATCAAAGCCACTTGTACTGTAGGTTGACCACTCAAACGATGAGTAGGGGTGGGAATGGAGGGCTTGGGGTTTAAACACAAAGTGTAATGTGTATGATTGTGTTGCCGGTACTGTGAAATAATGAAAAGTCCAAGTAATATAAAAGAAATCATTGCTGAAATTACATTTTTGTTACACATTATGATTATGTACAGCCAAACAAAGACACCATGGCATATCATGCCAATGCACTCACTGCTCAGATGCTGCATAAACCTTGGTTTAATCAAGTCTAATTGTAGAGATTATGAGGACTTGTGCATGTTAATGCCTCAACAAACACCAAAACTGGAACATGTTTAGTCCCTCAGGAGGGTTTATGCATTTTCCTCTGCTATTAGTACATGATAATCTGTGAGTCAGCTCAAGACAAATACGATAATAGCGAGTGGAATAAAATTAGCGCTTCCCCATTAAAAGTCGTTACTCATGAGTGCCAACACTGAAATGTGGGTAAAAGTTAGAGCCCGAAAGTATTTCATAAGCATCCTATAAAAGACTGTTTACACATGTGCCAGTCTATGACATTATTGATTTTCGTCTGAAAGAAATATGAATTCAACAGTGCCTCTGCTGATAATTACCCATTCACTCTGCATTTGCACCATCGCTAAAAACTGAAACATCAGTCACTTCCCTTTTGAACACTTCCATCCAAACAGATAAGAACAGCATGTGACAGGCTTGTTAATAATGAAATCTTCCCTCTATCCTGAAATTCTATTCCCCTGATGGGATTTCTATTAATGTTAATTGACCCTGGCTTACTCAGTTCCACTCTGGCACAACTCGCTGCTACCCCTGTGCCTTCCAAGGTGCCAGCGCAGGTTAGCTGATACATGAATAATTCCCAGTGGACATTAACAGTAAGAAGTAGGGCAGAGGATTCGGTGGTGTGCCTCTCCTCCTACCCTCACTCTCAGTCCCCTCATCAGCAGTCTGTTAATATTTAATTATACAGGCCTCATTTCATACTTTCCAGCAGAAACCATAAGGTGGAGATGGAGGTGTGGGGGGAAATACAACCAGGGAAAATGATGAAATACAATACCGGGGGTTCAGGAGGTTGGTTGA
>KV751326.1:7147558-7166891 GCA_001698575.1 Mola mola
CCGGTAGGACATATCTGGCCTCCATTCTATAACAAACCCCCGAAGCATGGTCTAGCATTACTGACGAGAAGCACATTAGTGTGGAAGGCTACAGGAAAACCACACAATAATAACACCCACTGGGAAGGTCGGATACTGTGTTGAAGCTCCGCTACTTCTCTCTGCATTTCTATTCAGGAGATGCGGATGTTTGAAAGTATTTAAACAAGCACCCTCATAGCAATGAAAACTTTTCTTTTACAAATTGAAAGTCTGACACGTCTTAGGAAGTTCATTAAAAGAAAGTAGAGAAATGAATGCCTGCGGGGAAAAATCTGCAACCTCCCAAAGCCCAAATTAGCTGGACTGGAGGCCCTTAAGAAGAAGTATGAGTAGTCATATCTGTCATTTTCAAGGCATACTTTAACCCTGTAATAGACCGCCATGACTTTCTGTTTATGAGTGCTCCAGGCCAAGCTCTGGCGACTGTGGATGAAGTGTGTGAAGACAATGAAAACGAGAAAATATAAAATCAAAATTAAATAAAACATATTACAATAATCGTTATGTTCCAGCCAACTAATGAAAATGAATATAACACAATGTTGTTCACAAGAGCTAAAAAAAAATCAAACCAAAAGAAAAACACAGAAGCAAAAGGTAGAAATTCATAAGCATCAGATGTATCGTGTAATTATTAACCTGCACAGAATCTCCCAACATTGCCTGTCTGCAGGTAGAGCGGACCTGATGGAGGAGGATGGAGCCCGTCTAAATCTTCTGTTCTCCAGCTCTGCGGGCTCTGAGAGCAGCTTTGCTCCCCTGATGCTGCCTGATGGCTTTAATTGGTCTCCGCTGGCTAGGAGCAGAGGCTAGGAATCCCTATCCGCTAACGTAGTGACTGGTAACTTATTCACAGGAGTGTGCATCTTCACTCTAGCAGACATACTAGGATGAGCACACTCACCTGTATAAAAACAGAAACACAGTTACACACGTGCAATTAAGTCAGCATATAATTTGACCCTCAAGCTATTTGCATTTCGCTCCTCTCTGCATTAATAAATGCCACAAATATTTTAGTTAATTGTAAGAAATTAATGCCACACGGTCTAAACCTAGAAAAAACACTATTCTTTAATACGGCAACTCTACGATTCAACTGCACTATATGCCATCTGGTGAACTGACAGGCAATGCTTTTAAAGATTTAAAAAAAAAAAAAAAGATGTGTAGTATTGTACTTGCGATCATGAAAAAATTCTAGTCATCACTGATAATTTGAAAATCACTCATTTAGAGATAATCCAGTATGGCGTGTGTTGATCATATATGTAAAATATTGGGCTACTAAGTTGCAATGTTAAGTCTGGGGAATGATTATAGATGTTATTATTCTGTCGAACAGATGCTGTTTGTACTGTGGAGACAATCTCTGGAGCATTGAAGAAGGAGAGAGAGAACACAAGAAACGGGGAAATATACAAACAGAGACACAGATTGTAATGGGCCAATCACAGGTGGAAATACAGGCTGTGAACCTTTTCTTTATCTAACTGAGCATCTGAGATTGGACAATGACAGAGATAACCCTTTGCCCTTCCTTGCTTAGCTGAACCGTGCTGAGGACATAAAAGCTACATAAATATATACAGCACACCCACAAAGTCCCCATAGACTCAATACCACAAACAGACCTTGAAAAAGTGTCTGAAAGACATGTAAGGAGAAATTGCCTGAGGGTAAATGGGACGAAAAGGCAATGTGCAAATGAAATCGGCGGAAGCAAGAATGAACTACAGCGTAAGTGTGTGAGCCTCTTTAGCATTTAAGCTGCGTGCATTTACTGCTTAACTGAGAGCGCTAGCGTCCTGCATGTTTGAAGTGCACCGAAACAAAGCTGACAGCCAAGATCAATCCGCAAAACTCAGCACATCCGAGAACTAGCTGCCACTCTAATTGCTTGTTCACCACTGTAGTCTTCAGCATCAATTCCATGCTAATGCCGCACCAGGTTATAGTGGATATGGGCCTGCGAAAGATTCTACCTCCTCTAATGAGCAAGGAATTTACATAGAGAGCACAGTTTTCCTTCAGTGACTGCAGACCCTCTCTATGTGGTGTTAGGCCATTATGGCATTGCGCCAATCAGGGTTCTTAATGGGCTAAGCAGTGTTTACTTTTCAAAGACTTCCACATGAATTATTGATGGTTGCGAGCTGGTTTGTTCTTGGAACTGGCCAAGAATAATCCATCTGGGCCTACCTTGCTTCCTAGGTGCCATTGCTCTCTCCGGTATAAACAAGCTGACTGGAAACTTACGTAGCTTTGCACAGAAATTTGTTATCCTGATTTCTGCTGAGTGTATAAAAAGCTGCTTAAAGTGGATGGGAACACTAAGCCTAAGAGGACAGGCCCCCGTGAGCACAATGGGAAGGTGAGTAAAGCAGTTTACTGGTCTCACTGGAAACCTCGAGACGTGCATGGACAACGTCAAATGAATAAATCAACATTTTAAATTAATCCTTGCTTTAGGTGTAAACAATAGACTAATCATTTTACAAATATTTTTTCTATCATTTACTAATGGGTAATCCCTGATCCCATCATGCATTACTGGAGCATAGCAGCATCCCCCAAAAAAACTCCACCACTCCTCTCACTCTTTTTGTAATTTCTTATAATACAGCTTCACGGTTTTCCCTTTTCTTTATCTAAATGTTTAACTGTTTACATTCTTTTCCCTATATGGTGTCAATTTTTTTTATTTTCCTATGACCTTATTATTCACCATAGTGCCTGACCAATATTAGATTTTTGGGGGCTGATAACGATACCGATATTAGAAAGATTAAAAAAATAAATAAATAAACGTTCCAATGATATGTTGGCCACAGGCATGGCTTGGCTTTCAATGGGCAGTGATCACTGTTGGACAGTAATATTACTCGTTACTGCACTAATAAAACAAAATGTATTATATTTGGCACACACTGAAAACTAATAACTCTAATACTCACGCTGTTATAAATGTGACAAATGCTAATAGCAGCCAATACTATTGGCTGACTGCTGAATTGAGCGGGGGCTATTCATGACAGCTGCCAAACTGTACCCTACAATGACCTCCACTGGAGAACAACTCAGAGACTTTGGTCGTTTGGTTTCAAAGTGCTCAGGGAATCCTGGGAATCCCAATATGCTGGGAGAAGAGGACGTAAAGTCTGAATACCGGATGCAGAAAACAAGTCAAAATGCATTATCTTATTAATTTCTCATCTTTCGTTTGCGTCCTCGCTCATAGAACTTCAATTTTATTTATGAAGACAAAATGATTTGCTTTCAAAGTTTGTTGGCGCACAGTATGCACTGTGAGCGAGTGAAGAATAAAAAAACAAAAATAGGATAGTTGTCAGGAAAAGTCTGAAGAATGCTGAGGAAGAGCTGACGGAAGGCACGACTTTTACGTTTGAGAATTTCTTCCCACTGTGCTCGTTTGAGTGATGCCAATTTGTCCAGACCCCAATTCATTTTCTTGGCCCTCTTTGGTGTCAGAAAAAGAATAGGCTCTGCATCTGAGGTTTAGTTATAAACTCTTGGATTAGATCCATCCCTCGGACAGAAATGAACCAGCCGGAGCAAAGAATAAAGAGACGTTTCCTCAGCAGTCTGTCCCATGCAACCGGCTCGGCTAGTTTTTTGTTTTTTTTTAAACATTTTAACTTATTTATTTTTGGCTTGAGAAACCCATCTGCCATTACTGGGGTGACATGCTTTTGAGCATTTGATTAGGTCTCAGAGCACAGCACCGTAGAAGGAAAAAGTCGGCTTAATTAGTGTGACTGAGGAGTCGGCGAAGTGTTTATCTCATTATAAGCAATCGAATGAATATTCACATGTTCCTGCTCAACAATTTATAGCTGTTGTTGAATGCGAAAAGAGAACAAATGTGTCAAAGGGGGAAGAATTATTCAAAAAGATAATAACATATGTGATATATGTAACAATATGAAATCTACCCTGCTGATTGTTGCTGATTAATGTAGGTTAAAGATGCAGTGGTTGTCAAATGTTGTCAAATGGCAGTAATGGAATACTTTCAGTCTCGGAAGTACATTTAATATCCCTACTTTAAGACTTACAACACATATTCATATGAGTGATTTCACTTTTACCAAAGTAAGTTTTTTTTAACCTGATATATTTTACTCAAATATGACTTTTGGGTACTTTTTGTCACACTGTTAAATACAGATGCTTTGGCTTCCCCAAGTCATCAAGTACTGAAGTTAGCTGTCATCTCAAAACAACAGAATTTGACAACTTGCTAACAATCGACAATCAACTAGGTTACCTTAAAAACTGCACCTTAAATAATAAAATGCAGAGTTGTTTGATGTTTCGCAGCTGCTTTTGTTTTTTTTTTTCCAAAGGTTTCTCCTGTGTTAGTGTACTGAGCAGGGATGGATATATTTTGTCTTCCACGCCCTGTTGGGCATCCCTGTCTTTATTCTTCTGTATCTCCCATCGGAGCCGCCCTGCTGGGCCCAATATGCCACCTGCTTCCATGGCAATGCCAGCTCCCTCAGGTTTTAGGCCCCACTGGTGTGTCTTGTTAGTAAACAGACAAACATGCATGCATCGTCATCTGAGTGACTCTGTGCAGGTAGTCCTGTGACAGTAACGTGTTTTTGAATCACAACAAAGACTTATTTGCTCCACGGGATTATTCACCGTAACCACGCTCTAATCTTCCAGGCACCTGCCTCATACCATCAGATAGCGAGGCGATGCACCTTTTAAATGGAACTGCTCTACCAAAGAGAGAACAGTTATGATAAGCTGCAGTCTATCGCTACGTAGTCGACTACGCTTAGCCTGTATGGATGGACTGAAAACTCACCAGTGCAATCAGTGATGCAGCCCACTAAGCACAACGCAGGCTATCAATTTCAGTTCATCCATTAAGGGAACAAGCTGTTCTCATTTTCTAATTGACAGTTAAGGCTTAAGAACAGATTCTATAAAAGAAAAAAATGGGATCTATTTACTTCCTTCTGCATTCTTTGTGTAAATATTGTTTTCTGCTTTTATCGGCTCTCGCTCTTTCCAGTAGTTCCAATGGTCAAAGGTTCACAACGCTTTAATAAGTCGAAGATCCGCTGAGGCTCTTTTCATGTGATTTTGTCTTGTCTTGTCTGTATCTGTGGCTTACACTCAGTTGGACAAACCAAACGCATTATCAGCCTTTTGTGAGAAATTCTAAAGACCCTTTCACATTGCTGAAAGTAAGGAGAGCGTGCAGGTGTTCCTTGTCTTTTTTCTGCTGCACCTATGCACCTGTCAAAGACTGTTCAGGTGTGTGCTTAGGACTTTTTGAAATTGTTGAAAAGAAAGAAAAAAAAAGCTTTTCTGCTTCATGCACAGGTGGTGCACTGTACATGATTAATGCCATATTCTCACCAATCATGTCACAGAGATTTCAATTAAGCCTGTTGAAGTGTGCTCCATGAACAGTGTGTCCTGTTGGCATTTAAATCCCCTGCATACTGGACATTAGCAGTGGGCCTCTAGGAGTCCGTATAGGAAATGATCACAATCTCTTTCCTCTTTAACAGTAAAATTTAAAAAACACATTAAGGAAAAAAAAACAGAAGTTCAAAGTTATTGTGGCTCTCGACGCAGGGATCCAAAATAGTGTGAGCAGGGGGACGCAGCAGAAAACAAATTATGTGTGTTTGCACATATTTATTCACTCATTACCGCTAAACAGCAAGCCCAAAAGAGTACATGTCCAACTTTTCAGAGAAGGATCAATGCTGTTCCGGCAGCACACACGGGGCTTTGAGCAGCATCTAAGAAAAACACGAAAGTAAGTTTATAGTAGTCCAAATGCAGTCAACCAAATTAATTTAGTAGCATTTTATAGCATTTTTGTACAGATTTGGAAAAGAAAATCATGACTTTGAGCTGGAACAAAATGAAAACGACTTTAACTAGCTTAAGGATAGCACACAAAGCTTATCAAATACTGTTAAAAGGGAATACTTTGATCCCTGTCAGACAGACAGAAGACAGGGGGCTTGAAGCATTTGCTCCTTTAAAATTTGAATTTAATTAAATGTTACATTGCTACTGTATTTATAGTTTATAACAGGCAATTGGCTGACATTGTTTTTCTTTATTGACTTTAAAGGCAAATTATTAACCCGAATACTTTACTTAAATTAGAAGTAATCTAGCAAGGAATGGCAGGCACTACAGGTGTCTGAATCAGCACTCCCGAGAGATCTGTATCTTTCTCTCCCACCTCCTCTCTTCTGTTTTTATAGACAAGTGAAGTACACTTCACTGTTTACATGATATATATTTCTGGGTCATTTGCATAAGTTAAGTGTTTTAATGTAATCTAGCCTGCAAAAAAACCCAAAAAACATAACATGAGCACACTATAAGATTACTATGCCTGGATTCTTGTTGCGGTAACTGCTGGATATCATTTTAACAATGGCACTGATGGCTTGACTTCTTCACAGTTTTCTGAATTACACTTTTTCTACCACTAATTTAATGGAGCCATTATGAGAGTTTTATGTCCTCATATTTTCTGTGTGCTAAAAAGTGGGCCTGGCTAGCACAGATGAGAAAACCATCTACCGAGTCAACTTCAGACGTACTGATTTTCCATTTACTAGTCAGTCTGTAAGTAGTGCCAGGGCAGCTGTCCAGATGGATGATGTCTAGAACAGTGATGGGTAGATAGCTAGCAAAAAAGAAAACAAAAAAACAAAACAAAACAGAGACCTCTGGGTGCAACAGAATGTTTTTTCCAGCCTCTATGTTGTGCAATGTTCAATAACATATTAACCAGCATTATTAGATCTTAGTACAAGCACTCACTAGGTTCCCACTACCAAGGCAATTTTTAACACTTTGTTGTACTGAACTGTACTGTTTTAAATATATCCTGCAATTCTGAGTGAGCTTTGTTGAACACAATGCAAAAAGTATTCATTAATTATGTGTAAGAAGGATACTTTGAACTTTTGATGAAGCTGGTAGATTTTACTTTGGGAAAACATGTGTTTCTGTGTTCCTTTTCAAAGCAACACGTTAATGACAATGTATTCTAACACCAGTTAAGTAGAGTTGAGAAAACTGACTGACTCGAAGTAAAACAAAGCATCACCTGTATCCCCATAATGAAACATATGGGGATACAGGTGGTGCTTTGTTCAACAAAGTTCTCCATGTTGCTATGACAGCAGATGACTGAAAATAACTACAGCATCTTCAGCTGATATCATAATAACACCTTTAAAGGATATGAACGGAGTCAGCTGACACTGGGCCGCGTAGACACGTTCTATTTTTATTATTTGTCAGTTATGTTCTCATTACCCAGCTCATTTGTTCTTTGATTTGATACCGAACCGCATAATTGTACTTGGTGTCACTTAGTTAGGAATGAAAGAATCATTCAAGTTCAAAAATACAGTACATACATGTCAAATTTGTCAAAGGAAAAAATCGTTCAAAACATCAACTGTATTAAAGATTAATTGGTCTAATCGTGTCTTCACATGAAGAATAATGAAGTTGGGAAGGTCAAGGCAATTATCCTCCATCGAGTCAAAGAGACAGATCACACCCATATCTAAATACCATTGTTTTGAACAAATGAAGCGATGAATCAATAGTGACAAACTCGGCTCGTCGTTTCATGTAGAGAAATGTCTGTCGAAGTTATAGAGAACACTAAATTCGAGACAGTATTGAATATATTCAAAGGTTAAAAAGTTTTGCTGCAGAAGCTTTCGGATCACGCCTGCAAACAGTTCATCCACTGAATGACATTATTTTGTATCTTCTCTCCCAGATCATTATTTACACTCTAGTGTTGATTTGTACTTGTTTATTATTGTATCTCTGAACAGCAGGGCAAACTCATCACAGTCTGATGTGGCGACGCTATGAGAAATTCTTCCTGGAGCTGGATTTATGAGGCTGTTAATAACTGAGAAGATCATAAGAGGATTACTGTTTTGTCAATTTTACAATTGCCAATTTTGAGAATCTTTAACTGCTGCGTTAAAATATAGAGAACGATATATTTGTTTAGAGGGCTGAAACCAAAGTTTCAGTTTTTGCACTCAATCTTTCTGTATTTGTGAGAGATTTATTTATGTATTATTTATTTATTTACTTATTGAACGTGTCTTTAATTCTTTGTTCGTGTTGTACTGTCAGAAGTTGCTTTTAGACAGTTTTTTTTAGATTGGCCAAAGCATCAGAGAATGGGAAAAGACAAGTTTAAGGTAAATAATTGATAGACTTCAAAATTCCTCAGCCTTAGGCATAAGATAAAGTACCCCGCCATAATAATCAGTTCAAACAGATATTAGCACTTAGACTGCAGGGATCTGTAGGCTCAATGTGGTACGGCATCAGAACACCAAGATTTGCATAAAACTCTGAACATTCTATCATATTTAGCATAATGACTTCAATGTTAAGTGGTCTCTTTGTTGATAGTATAAGACAAAACAATAAAGGTTGAGGAAGCAACAATAACTACACCATAGACTGGTCTGCCTCTCTTGACAGTAGCTTTGATGCATTTCTACTTCTTGGATGTAAAGTAGGCACCCCCCCTCGTAAAACTATACTTTCAAGTTTCCCTGGGTATTTTTAAGAAGGCTTTGCAAACCATGTGATACCCGAGAGCATTGGAGCAGCAGCCACAAACTGGCAGAGGATGCGTGTACATTTAATTCCAATCCTTTGTTTGAAACTAGAAGATGAAACTAGAGATATGTTTTAACTTGAGGGAAAATTTACTGGTCTATGGACAGAATATGATGCCAATTTAACTGAGCAAGAAGGATACTGAATACATTAAATAAAGGAATACATCCGAAGACGAAGAGAGAATTGGACTGGAAAAAAAGAAACAGATAAAAGGAAGTTGTAAGAAGTGTGGTTTCCTTGTGTAGATGTAGGTTGACGGATAAATTAGCATGTGTGGCTAATGGGGCAAAAAGGGCACAAGCCCTCAAGGGCATTCTTTCACTTTGACTAATAGCCAGCTTTCTCACCCAACCACTGCCTCTGTCACTCCACTTTTCAGTTTTAGCATTTAAACAAAGAAAGAAACAACATCCCAATTTGACAATGCTGACATCCTGACCCAGACCCCGGCCCAAGCACATGTGCGCAGGATAACTTACTCCGATAGCATTTAGAAAGAATCAGAAACAAATCTGTTCAAAAGAGTTTCGACATGCGGGCCTTGTGACTGACCTTCCGTCATGCTATTTTTTTTTTTTAGCAAAATTGAGAAGCAGTGAGAAAATCATGGAACACACCGTGCATCCCCGAACGGTTCATTTAGAGTTGTTTACAATCTGCTCATCAAGGTGAGGGGTAAAATGCCTCTCCTGCAGCATGTTTTTCTCAGTTGCTGTGTTTGACTGATAAATCAACAACTTTTCAAAGGGAGTGAGTGGGGGGTGACTGTGAGCTCGGGCTGGGACTGCGTGCACATGCATAAATGTTACCGAGTCTGCATAAGCGAGACCACGGTTGGGTATTACCACATATCGGTGTGCCTGTCTCCTCGTCGCGGGTGTCTGAATGTTTCATCTAATCATTAAACGCTGACAGGCTTCACAGAGTCGAGCTACTGATCCCCGTCAGAGGAATACGGGCCCTGACTTCATTAGCCCTGTTAGTACTAAGCTGCTTTACCTTCACTCACGCCTGGCTTAACCTGCACAGTGATAAAATGCTTTAAGGAGACGGAAAGATAGGCCGAGGGAAAGCGGGGGGAAACAAATAGAAAACAGTGTACAAAGGCATATGGAACAAGAGGCAAAGGTGGGGAAGTGAGAAATGGGAGGGGAAAGGGAGGAGCCAGAGCGTGTGAACCTGGAATTTTCAGAGGCATGGGGAGGAGATAAAAGCTCAAAGGGGTGTTTGAACTAAGAGGGATTTACAAATGCAAAAGCCAGCAAAACAATCAATTAACTAGTGTTGCAATGAGTCAGTTACCTTGCCGGTAAACTCACAGTCAAAGTGCTTAACTGAGAATCCAATGTGAGGCTCCGGTGTGTTCCCGAATTAACACTGACCTCGTGCATAGATATTTACTCACCCTTATGTCCAAGCAAATTCATGCTTGTTCATATGCACTGAAACACAAAGATACGCGCTTACATATTTGTCCGCAGCTTTAATCTCCAGTACACTCATCCGGTTTCCCTCCTACCGGGATCCCTCTCCCTTCTCGAAACTCTCTTTTTCTCCTGCCAGCTGAGGTTTTTGGCTGGTTTAAGTACGCCCACAGGACCCTGGGGGACAGCCCATGACGGATGGCACCGTGTGCGACTCCAATTTGATTCAACCCATTTGATAAATTTATTGCTGGCATTTTGAAAATGAAATTAGAGGGACGTCTCCTAGAGACTGTTTTTTCAGCACAGGTGCCATAAATACACTTCATTTGGCAGCGGAGAAGAAGGAGGAGTAAGGGGGTGGAGAGGTCTTGGATAAAGGATGGGGGGCAGATGGGATGTTCCACAGACGTAACAAAATAAAGACAAATGGAAAAAGGAGAAGTTATAATGAAGTCCTGTATGAATATTGGTGAGAAATAATGTTATTTTAGCAGCTACGAATGGACCTCATTACTATGTGCTGCCCTTCAACCTAACAGATATACAGCACCACTTCACTCTTTGAAAACAAGTGAAAAAACTTCACTCTTTGAAAACAAGTGAGATCCACGTAATACTCTTTGAATGTTTTACATAATTGAGACTAAGTTGAGAATGCGCTCATGTGTCCTTCTTTCTCCATCTTTCATGCTCGAGAAAAACAAATTCACGCAGGCACATATACATCAGTGTTTTCAGAGATCTGCATGCACACGCTGGCTTTATGTACACATCTTTCCCTCATGGACCCATGGCTCCTCAGTAGCGATGGCACTGTCACGGCTGCATAGCCATCGATAACTCACAGTGTATGAATGGATGCGGTGCACTACTTTTCTCCATGGTGCACTTAGTGTGAGGTGCTGGGAGACACTGAATATTTTTTGAG
Organism: Mola mola; assembly: GCA_001698575.1. NCBI lineage: Eukaryota > Metazoa > Chordata > Actinopteri > Tetraodontiformes > Molidae > Mola > Mola mola. Next base: position 7,158,644 of record KV751326.1, read on the forward strand.
GATGCCTACGATTAAATGGATTTAAAATGGATGTATTAAAGTAGGAAAGACAAGGAAGACGTACAAACACACAAGTCTGACACACACTGGACTTTTTTCACTGTAATGGTTGTGTGGCTTGACTTATCTCCCTCTCATTCAGAAATGAACGCGAGTGCTGCTGTGCCGGGATGATGTACTCTTCTCCCAGTCCACATTCATCAGCGAGCGAGGCCCCCAGCAGCCCACATCACTTACCTTTATAGCCCATCTGACGATATTGTACACCACGTAGTCATCACAAAGGTCTCATAACTACGTGTGTGTGTAGATAGATGAAAACTATGTGTAACATGTCACAGAGGTGTACTCCATCAGTATTGGTTGCATTTTACCTACAGTGCGAGCAGCTTCAGTAGATCTTAAGCTTTGTAAGGTGAAAGATGTCCCTACCTTCCCAACGACACACTCCCGCTGTTAAGGCTTTTCAGACATACATGTTGAGCACATTATATCAGATCGGGGTGACAATGAAATTATTTTCACCTGTCTCGTTCTGCTGTGCTGAGAGTTCATGTAAAACAACACCTAAGTTCTTACAAGCACAGCAGGGAATCAAAGATAGTTTCAAAAAAATCAGCAGGGAGTTCTGCTGACTGATTGTCTCCTCCAGCTGTGCAATCACAGAGAGCAACACACCCTCTTCCGTTACGGTCTCTCCTCTATGAAAAGTAGAGAGCTGGGACGGCCAGGAGCGTACACCTGCAAGACTGACACTCACAACAAAACCCCCCGGAGCCGTTCAGACAGTTCGACGGTGTGGCTCCGGAATCTTCCAAAATCAAAACAGACCACAGGTAGATTCTTACCAAACATCTCCCCCTCCCGAATCTCCTCCCTGAATATTCACTATGCAAAACAATCACCTCCTCCAACCTCACATTAACATAGACATGAGAGTGTGGAGGAGTCTGAACAAAACTGTGATTAGTCTTAACATGAGACACACAGAAAGCGGTGCATAAGCACATCATGTGGGCTGTCTATCGTGGCGGGATAGCGGGATAATTAAGTCTAGGTGTCAGTGGGTGTGAGTGATTGACTTAGTAATCAAACGGATTGTTCTGTAACAGAAACACCGGGTGACACAGTTTCAAATCAAGACGAACAATGCCGTGAAATGTTTGTTTAGTTGTGTTTTTCATCTCATTAGCAAAAAACCAAGAAGCCATACAGACACACAGAGGAAAAAACACACCCACACAGCATCCATCTGAAAATGCATGGGCACCCACGGGTGACTGATGGAGTGCCGTCTTACCTTTTTGTGATGACACGGCGGTATCTGTAGATAAAAGAGAGAAGACACACTGTTAGGAGCTGACAGGTGGCTGAATACCAGACACATAAAATACAGGAGATGACAGTAACAGCAGTGCTATGCTGGGAGGAAAACAAGCGACCCAAGAGGATAAACAGATATAGTGGGGGGGGGGCAACCAATGAAGGACTTCTCATCCCCTCATCAATCTCATCACACTTAGTTGTGCCTGAATAATATTATGCAAACACATATCGAGACACATGCATTGCAGGTTGTTGCACACGCAGCAGTTTCTTTTTCTTCTTTCAGAAATAAAATAAATAAAAAAATAAATAAAAGCATCTTAGTTAACATGGAAAAGAGGCCTCAAGTAGAAAAATGAGAGTCTCCAGAACCCGAAAAACCCTTGATCTTTTACACAATTTAAGCTCTCTAATAAGTAAAAAAAAAAAATGCCTGTGAGGTGCAGCAAGACAGAAAAAATCAGATCCTTTCAAAGGCACTTTGGGGTTCTTACTCAGAACCCTCTAGAGACACTCCTGGCCCACATATTGTGGATCAAAACATGAAAAGCTATGGGGGAAGGATGTACCACATGTTTTTGTTTTTTTTTCTTTTATACAAGAAAGAACTTTAGCAAAAAAAAAAAAATCGAATGAAGAAAGTATGTTTGTAAAAGAGAAAAATACAGTAGATTTAACTTATTTTTCTCATGAAATATTTATTAGGATATTGCCTGTAAGGTTTTATTTTTATTTAACACACATGTCAAACTTAAAAAAAACACACTATTTTTATTCAACTTTCGTATCTAAAGTTTGTACTTTCAGCAGCTGAAAGCCTTTGCAACATTTCCTTATTGGTCATGTGCCCCAAAAGCCCAAATGGCCACAGACATGGGAAGGGGAATAATTGAATCCGGGTGGATTTGCGGTGTGCTGGACTGAGGACGTGATAATCCAAATCTCTGGCTAATTGCCACAGTAAAGATGGCGCCCATTGTGGGGTTGACGTTGGTGTTTATCAAGGCAGCATGGCGTGGGATTGGATTGACCATTAAGGCTTCCCACACTTTTGTCTCATGAAGTGTTACAGTGGATTTGTGCAAATATTCTCCCCCTGCTTATTACATGGTCGGACTGTCTGTTATGTGACTGTCAATAAACTCTGCACAGCAACCCTAATCTGAGAGGAGGCTTCAAATAATTAGTTAGTAAAGCACTCTAACATCCCAGTGCAGTCATCCTTGATGACTGCACTGAAAGAAAATCTGTGGTCCTTTCCTTCACACCAAAGGCTTACAAACTTCAGCACTTTTCTAATCTTTTTGAAAGCTGTATAGATTATAAAATATTACAAAATGATATTATGACATGCATATATAGATATATATATTAATATAACATGTCACAATCAGTGGTCCACATCTGACTCTTACTGTTGTTTCTTTTGGAAATAAAACAGTACATGATGCCCACATAATTTAAGAAGATAATCAATTTTCTGCAGATTAAGAAATCACTGTGAGGAAAAGGACAAAAAATATTAGGAGAGACATTCACTACTTCTCTCATCCGTGGTGAGTGAAACCTCAGATTTGATCTGATAAAATTCAAATTAAATTGAATCTCTGTAAGATCAAAACAAATTCGTAAATTGGAAGAATGTAAAACCACCTGCAAATAGAATTACTGAGTTATAAAGCTTTAAGAACATGATGTGGGAGACCCGTTCTTTCTTTTTTTCACATAAGTGAATTTCTGTTCAATTCAAGCCAAACAAATTCTCACAATGCAGACATCACTGCCAGACAAAGTAGTCTGTATTTCTCTGCTCCTCTTCTCTGGTTGAAAAACTGAACTCTGCAGCAACATGTCTTTGCTTGAGCGCCGTTGACCGTCAATGATGTTGGAGCAGATGGCTCAAGCGCACTGACAATGCATGACAGGTTTGAACTAACCAACAACATGCACATCTTTTGTAAAACAGTATACAGTTTCCTTCAGGAACTTTCACAAATAAAGTCAACTTTGCGCTTGATATTTAAATACAAAGGTAGGCACATTCTAAAGCTCGTCGGTCAATGTTTGAGAATTAAAGAAAAACATATATGTTATGATATTATGTTAAAACTCTTTTGTCACCGTAGCTGATATTAAAAGAATCTTAATGACAGCAGAAACCCCAAGACTTACAAATCTGTACGACTAGGACAGCAACAGTGACAGGAAACCGGTGTGCACTGACACCTGTCACTGTTTACATGCATTTAAAGCTGAATTTCTGCAGCACGTTAAGAGATCAGCAGAAGGAAAAAAACAAAGCTATAAAACCTGTATTATTTCAATGTGTACATTTGACCAATATCAGTTTCAAGAGAATCTCTCAAAAGCCATACTCAACTGTGATTTAGTTTTATATACCGAGGCACAGCTGCCCCTATATATCACCAACAATAAACAGCAGCACGCTGCCATGTTCTTATTGGGTAGGGAAGACGTTTGAAGAAAACGTGTTTACATGCTTTTTGTTAACACTTTCTGATGATAGATAATGAATCCACACAAGCTTGGTTATGATTAATGATTAAAACAAAGCACTTTTCCCTCTCCGCAACTTGCTGAGTCGGAGCAGAGACACCATGCTGATTGGTGTCAGCGCACATAAATAACTCTGCTGTTTAAGGAGGCAAAGAAAACCTCTGTCATTGATTACCACATTTCTTCCTAGCTTTTAGCAGCTTTTATGGTTTTGGAGACTAATTTGCAGTGAATATGTGAGTAGTGTATTGATGCGTCCATGCACCCACAGCACTACTCCTGTGGGTGTGAGTACTATGCAAAGTAGTTCTATTTGCCCATAAAAGTTCCCTACTGCAAGGCGTGTAAACAAGCCAAGTAAAGGTAAGTCTGCCCCGAAGTAGGCCAGAGGACTAAAAGGAACATTTTGAACATACATTTACAAAATAAACATATCTAGACTATTTACCATTCGGAAATGGTGCCTCTCACTGTCGAAGATGAAGGAAAGACAGACTGACGCTAAGGTTCTTCCCTGTTCTTTTATAGAAAGTATGAATGTACTCACTTTTAATGACATGGCAACCTCACACCTATTACATTTGACCTTTTATCTGTTATTTTTCCTGCTTTCACAGCTTAAACACATAATGCCAAACATGCATTGGCATTGGAGAAGGAGGATGTGGATTAACAGCAGCAGTTCTGTGGGGACAAACACTGACCCACTGCACTTTTTGACCATTTAGCCAGTGGTACAGCACGGAAACAACTATAGACTTCATTTTGTTGAACAGCTAAATGTTCTACAGGGGACATTTTCCACAATTCCCTCATTCCCTAAATTCATTTGACTTTTATGTAAAATGATGCCTGTACCTTAAAAGGAAAACAAGTGGAAGGCCAAGTAGAAACCAAACCAACTTAAACAAACTCTTTCAGACATGGTTAGAGAATATGCATGTTAGCATCTATAGCATTTATCACCCATTACATCTATTTGCCCAAAGACTACTTTTTGAACTGATGCACAGAAAGCCAATAAACAGAGATATAAAACATCACCACATAAAAACAGCTGAAAACGCAGACAGCATTTATTATTTTCACAGAAGCAGAATGCGGTTTCTCTGAAATTTTTCTCTTTCTTTCCCTGTAAATACCAGTAAGTACTTCAGGTTTCACTGAACATTTTTTTTTACCCAAAAGGTCGTAAATAATCATGAATGATGTTAGCCCTCTGGGGCATTTCCTGTTACTTCTGCAATCATTGAGTAATAAATGCTATCACGTGCTCACTCAGAGATACAAATATTCACCACTGCCAACCAACTAAGAGGGTTCACATTGGCACATCAACTGTGTGAGCTATAAAGAAGTGATAAAGATAAAGAAGCAGCAATCATCCTTTGTCACCTTGCCAAATTGTGACAAAGTTCATATTTGAAGGAAGAATTAACAACTGTCTAATTAATGTCACCACTTCAGTGCAGTACTACAGCATCATCTCGCATCATTCTATAGCAGCAGTCTTTATTATTTGCAGTCTTTTAGAGATGATTCATACATATCTTGGAATTTTAATTTTTTTTTTTCAAGGAAAAGTTGCAATTTTATACTTGAATGCTCTAACGCGACAAAAAAAACCCACTTAAGGTGCAAAACTGTGCTGCCTTGTAAAAGCTGACAAACATTTTGTGTCAAACCAACAATCATCATTGTTGTCAGTGCATTTTTGGATGGCTTGGCATATTCAGTGCTATCTGTCACATGTAAGAAACACAATATACTGTAGAACATTATCCTGTATGCAAGGCAAACTTCAACTTGATTGAGAATGTGCTTGTACAATCCACTCTTGCCGCAGGTCTAAGTGAAGAACTGACAAACCTACAAAAAGACGGATTATATTGACTTTAAGATAGTATCAGGATTTGTTTCAAGAGAGTGTCAGAGCAGAAAGTGCAAATTTCTCGGATTTTGCCCATGCTGTCTTTTTTCTAAAAAATGTTCTTCATTCTGCTTTGCATTTTGTACAAGATACACATGGGTTTCAGAGGTCCTCGGATCCGTGTGGGTCATTAAACTCAGCACACAATAGATAATGTAGACACAGAACAAAAAGTTACATAATTAGCAGTTTAATAAAAATAAAGCTGAACTTTTAGAGACACCGGATCCAACTAACCCACAGGCTAGGCTGTAGGTGCAGGCTGGCTGTGTGCAACTACAATGTATGCTGAGTGTATGTGGGTGTTCAGATCTCACCCAGAGCTCTTTAACATACACTATACAGCACAGACTGATTCAATTAGACTACTATTGGAAAGCTGTCTATTGACCTCCAAAAGTTGTGGCCTTCCAGTAGTCTGCTGCGGGAATAGTTTTAATTACAGCCAGAAATTGGGTTCGATTTTATCCCCATCATGAAGTGACGAATCCTTACACCTAATCATCACTTTATCAAGACTGAATCAAGAATGAAAAACACATCAGCGCTGGAAAGTTCTGCTCAAGTGCATGAATGATTATATTGCCACTGTTTGACAGTATGACATCATGCGTGGATGCACACAATGTAACTATATTGATCAGAAGCTGCACGTAAGCTGTGTATGAAATAAAGTGTGCAGTACAGAGATGTATGCAGACTGCAGTGGAAACAAATGTAGCTGTCTTCAAATGATTAACCACTATTGATATATTATCTTTATGTCATAATTTGAATAAATTTCAACACTGTAGCAGTTTGTCTCTTAATTACACTCACTGTTGGACAGTGACAGTCCATCAGTTGAAGTTATGGACTAAAGAAGCTACTTTGTGATTGATGGTGATTCCAGTCAGATGTGAACATTGACCTGAATGCTAATGATTCCGCAAGGGCTAGGGCACGGTACAGCTCATCATAGATGAGCTAAATAAATCATTCCAAATTATATGTGACATAAACAGAGTTCATATGTTTTCTGCTTAAACACCCAAACCACAACGGGTGAGCAGAGGTCCGCATTAAAAGTCAAAGGTGGCCAAAGACCGCTATCCAGCCATGTCAGTTAATCTTGTCACGACTTGAAGTACATTCTGAAAATAAACATCAAGCATACAACTTAAATCATTAAAGGACATGTTACTGTTGAACATGACATAAAGACACACTTAAACATGCTGTAAACGGCTTTGAGTATCTGTATTATGTTTTGTGATTTCCCCGTGGAATTTGAATACTTACACACTAAGATTCATTTGACTAATGTTTTAAAGCATCTGAATGTGCTCGTTCCACAGAAGAAAAGAAGAAGACAGAACACAATGCTAGCTCTTAATTAGCTGAGTGCAGCGCATGCTCATCTGCGACACACTGTACAGGGAGCGCAGGGAGTGCTGCCTTCTTACTCATTATGTACTAATGAGTTGTCTATTAATGAAAATGGAAAGCATTTATTTTGTGAGCACAAAAGGTTCAGCTGGATTAATTACTGCACTACACCAACAAAATGAAAACAGAAAGTGCAGCATCACTCTTGTGTGGCACATTTCCCATTAACCAACTGTTATCAGAGCCTGGCGAATGGCGCTGCACAACACGATGCAGGAACAGACACTGTGTGCGTAGGTCATTAAAACTTCACGAGAATTGCAATTTTGACACCTACATACTTCCTGTGATGCACGCACGCTCATTCTCGCACATCTTGACACTGTAACACAAACAGTTTGCTGGATCATAAAGATGGTATTTCATCCTGATGAGTGAGTTACTAAAAAATGTTTTTTTTCTCCTTGAAGAAACACAAAATTTTACAAGGTATCTGCGTTATTTTAAGCCAAAATCTTGGCATTCGAATTTCCATGGCAACATAGGGGAAAAAATGTCATCAAAAAAAGATACGGATTCTCAAAACATAGTTTAGGGAAGATGTAGATTAAAAGAAAATGTGAAAATGGCAGAGTATGTGATGACCATGAACACTTAGGGCTCTAACCAGCGCCACTGGCTGACAAAAAATCTAGTCTAAAGCCAACTCCTCCTCAGTATTTTCCCAACTATTTAATAGGTGCATTTCTCAGACAGTAATATGTGCCTACACAGGCAACTTCACATTCTACTTGTCAAACACTGATGCACAAATTAAGAGGTTTGGAGGGCTGCTTTCAGTTATTTTAAAGGATGAGCAGCAGCTTGGGACACACCGTAGGATCCATCGCGCAAACATTTTTAAACAGTGGTGCGCCGTCAGCAGACGCACCGGGCTTTCAACCAAAATGAGAGATGACACTGATTGGCTAAATTTGTGTTACACTCCAAACACACCTGTGAATAATCAAGTGCCTTGCAACTGACTTGGCACCCAGATTATGTACCATTAAATGAGCAAAATAGAGATTGGCACACCCAAAGTGTGAAAGGGGGAACAGGGCACCA
>KV751326.1:7167012-7177415 GCA_001698575.1 Mola mola
TTCCTGAACACATATCAATAAAATGTTACAACAAAAGTGGCATCCCTGTGATGATAATCGATGATCGAATGGTGATCTGAATCATCCTAATAGCCGGTTAATAGCTCGATCTCCCACCGGGGTCTCCTTGAAGAGGTCCAGGGTACGGGGAGTATGTATGGTCTGATAGCCTCAGCACATGGTTCTTGATCAGATATTAGAGGCTGGGCAGCGAGGTCGGTCGTCTGGCCATGTGACTTCTGCCCTGCCCAGGAGATAACATCCTCGTCTGAAACTCCGGCTCCAGCGCCAGACGAATAGCTCTGTGTCCCTGCCAGGATGCAGGGACATTGGAGTACTGACAGACTGCTGTCCTTACGACTTGTGACAATCTGGGCAAACCAAAGTTCGAAACATGCTTTCTGCAGTACTTTGTTTTTCTCCAGGAATTTGTTTAACTCTATTTGGGTTGCGCATGAGCTCACGAAAAATGGCTCTGTAATTGCTATGGTCGCATCAGTCTTGCAAAAATCATAACTAAATCCTATTTAGCTGTATTTGCAGAGGAGCTTTTCATTTTTATCATTCACCACCGTTATTGAGGCGGTGTCTGGAAGAAAGATAAAACATTATTAAATCAAATAAATGCACTGTGTTGTTCTCAATGATTGGAGACAAACTAATCAGGATAATCAAGTTTTGTTATTGAAACTGAATATTCAACTGAGGATATCAGTGTGTGAATGTCCTTCGAGAATTAGATAAGAAAAATCCTGCTATGAATCATTTATTGGCATATCTAGCTTCCATTTTCTGCCTCATCTTTCTGTCTCTCCCTCCTCCATCAACAAAGCCACAGAAAGCAGGGTGAATAAACACGACAGCCTGTGCTTTATTTATCCCTTCCCCTGTGACAGTGGCAGTCTAAAATGGCAGGGTTTTTGGATATGACCTTCAGTTAGAGTGGTCCTCCATCAGTCATCACTGCCACACACAGATCAAACAGTGGATGAGAAGTAGTATAACCCTCCTTTCTCCTCCCCCCATCCCTCTTTTTATAACTTCCCCCACAGCTGTCCACCAGAATTTTCCCATTTTTCACTTTCCTCTCCATCCATTTCTATTTACTCCTATCCTTCTCCTATCCTTGACTTATCGTTATTTGGCAACCATTGTCTTGATGCCTATCGCTTAATCCCCTTAATTTCTTCTTGACTTACAAAGGCTTAGAACATCCTTACACCTTTAATTTCTATGTAGCATTAACTGATCTAAAATCCCCCACCTTGAACTCCGCCAAGCCCACCTTTGACTCTGCTCATCAAAAACACAAAAACAAACATCTAATTAAGCAGCATCGTTATCTGACAAACATTTTCAAGAAAGATTTGCTGTTACTGTCTCCATCAATACCCCTCGAGCAATATAAATTGTCCTTTCAACGTTTGGCAACAATCATCAACTCGGCCAGCTGACATTATCCAGCACACTGCAGATGAGTTTGGACATGGTCAATGGCTAAAACTCACCAACACGTTGACCAGCATGCTGGCTCGTACTCACTGTGGGCCCAGCATTGAAAACTGCTTTTCTCAGAAAGTTTGCAATACAGGCTCACCACAGCAAGCATCCCTACAATTGTTTTGAAGACAGTGAGGGGTGGCTTCTCCCCTGACATCTTGTATTTCACCACTGCCCCACTCCTCAAGTTGATTGGATAAATGCTATGTGTTAAACCCTGACCGGATGGATCCAAATGAGAAGATCTTGGTAATCACATTTAGAGCCCTGCAATTCCCGGGTACCAGCCCTGTAACACACGTAGGACATGGATGTCCAATGACCAGGGTTTGGTAAAAGACTAGTGTGTAGAATTTAAGAACATCTGCAAACACGTAATATAATCTGTTCACACAGTAGTGTATGAACATTAGTGAAGAAGAGAGAGCAGGAGAGTGGATTTGACGTCGTAGTCCTTGCACGATCTTTCTCCCAGTGAACTTTTAATTTGTAATGTGGAAACAGCTGATGCATTTAAAAAAGCAGCTAAAGACCCATTTATGCAGCAAAAAAACCCCCAAAAAACAGCGCTACTGTCTACAGACCGAACTTGGAGTGAGATAATGAAAAACAAGAAAAAACAATAAAGGGGAAGTGATTGATGGTTACAAAAAAAAATAAAAAAACGAGTAAAGTCACTATGGAGCATCCCTCCTTGTTTGCTTATTAACAGGTTTTTTTCGGGGCAACTAACCTAATGGCTGATAACAGTATACAAAGAGCCATAATAGTGAAGAATGACTGTTACACATAATGTAGGTAGACAACCCACATGATAACGCTTTTCAGCTGAACAGCCGAAACCCCCACCCTCACTTCCACTTTCATAAGTAAGTCTTCTACCAAACATATGGTCAGTGTGAAAGAAAGTGATGAAGAGTGTCCACTCTACGTGATGACGGATACTTTAAGGTGACGCTCAGGTAAAACGCTGCTGAGTACCCTCAAAGAAAAAAAAAAAACGCATTGACAAATATTTCATAGGCAGCAAACACAGAGACAAACTGAGACACACACAGAGGAAATGACAGAAGTTTCAATAATGAAACAAAGCCAGCAAAATCAACAAAATATCTCATTTATCATCACAACTCTTTGTTATTGTACTGAGTGAGAGGTAGTCCAGAGGAGATTAGCCTTTTTCTTTTTATAAGCTGTTCACATTATGATCAAAATTGCATCAAGGCCTTTTAAAATGTTTTCATCTCATGTAATGTTCTTCCTAACAAAATTACTAAGACATCATTCTGTAAAGATGTTTAGATGTTTAGAGAAGGTTTTGTCCAAGTGGACATAGATGGCCTCTTTTACTCCTCTTTCAAACCATCTGTCTTCTCTGTCCAGAACGTGGACATTGGAGTCCTCAAAGGAGTGACCTTTCTCCTTAAGATGCAGATGTACAGCTGAGTCCTGTCCCGATGAGGTGGCTCTCCTGTGTTGTGCCATGCGTCTGTGGAGGGGCTGTTTGGTTTCCCCTATATAAAGGTCAGAGCACTCCTCTGTGCATTGAACGGCATACACAACATTACTGAGCTTATGCCTGGGTGTTTTGTCCTTGGGGCGGACCAGTCTCTGTCTTAAGTCTGGCCCGGTTTGAAGTTAACTCGAATTTTGTGTTTTTGGAAGATGCCTAGCTAGAGGATCGCGCCCCCCCAGGCTGGGTGCTTTCAACTATGTCCTCATTTTTGGTGATTGCCTCCACCCACTCTGGTTTATACTTTCCCACACTGACCCTCAGAACTGAAAAAGCCTTTCGGATAAGAGGCGAAACGTCATCAAACAAGATAAGAAGTCCAATAACTTCCTATTAAACAGTCCAAGATTAAGATGCCCTGGATGACTGAGATCCTTCACGGACTTCTTTTGGTTTACTTGCAGAAAATACTGTTAAAAGTAAAAATCTGCTTGGACCTACTATGTTCTTCAGCTTCAGCCAAATTCATATAAAATAAAATCTTCAAACACATGAATGTAAGAGACTGAAATACGCTGTGATGTGAAGTATTTACACATCTCTGCAGTGGATGATCGTAAGTTCTTTAGTAATGCACAAACTGGAGCGAAAGGATGAAAGAGTAAGAAATGTGAGGAGTCAACCTCAAACCTAGACAAGTGATATCTGTAGGTTTAATCCCTGCAGCATATTATTCAGTATCTTGTAAATTACAGTTTCAGAGCTCATACTGCAATAAATTATGTCACAAAGGAATATTCAATGTAATAAACTCTGTCTGAAGCAACTGCACCACAAAGTAGTTTTGCTGAATTTTCTCGTCCATTAATAATTGTTTGTTGCTTACTATTTTGCACACACACACACACACACAAACCAATTACCATAAAAAAATGTTCAAATATTCATAATTTCACCCTCAGTGCGCACATAAAGCTTTAATAATAAAGACCAGGAGCACAAAACAAATTAGATAGGCCTCTAGCTAGACTGTGTATCAACAACCTATGCCTCAGTCGAAGCACATAGTGCATAGCTCTAAGACATCATGAACTTATCCTTTATGTGGCACATTTTGGTATTATATTATATTACTTTTAGAAAATGCTAATGGTGAACATAAATACTGCCAGATACTAGTAATTTTACCATGACAAAAGCTGAATAAACTAGTACGATGTATAAGGCCAATCGATTAATGTGAGTGCCAGAATAGGATGCAGTAAGACAAAAGAAACATTTCCAGAAATGTTTCACATGTCTGACTTTACTGAATACTATCCACAGAGGAACATGCTGCCCTTACTTATAGACCATATTTATTGTAAAAAAAAAACAAAAACCCAAAAACTTGTATTTTATTGTTCCAATAATTAAATGCTTCTTTCCGTACTTGCTCATATCGATTCTCACAGAAAAAAAACAGCATGCAATGCTAAGGACGGTAAAACTAACCTTACAATGGACAGCCTTTAATACATGCACTCACACACCAAGGCTATAATTTAGTGGATAATTCATGGGTCAGTATCTTGCCCACTGCCACTCTGCCAATCCACTGATCAGAGACCATAGAATTAACCACCATGCAAAAGACATTAAATGTTTTCGAATCACAGAATCACAGAACACATTCATTATTTGTCAGTCTCCTAAAAACGATGCAGTTCATGGTTGGATTTTGAAGCCCTCGAATGGGAGGTGCTGACCCATTAGCCTATTTTAGATATGTTAAGATCCAGGAGTCCAAAAACTAAAACACATGCTCGGTTACAAGATATTAGTTAAAACAAAGTTCCAGAAAGTGAGAGCCATGTAACTTAAAACTGTTAGAAAGAAATCAACTAAAAGTTTTAATGACCTGTAATGTGCATGACAGATGACAGCTTATGCACAAATCTGAGCTGACTGCTACTTTATTTCACGATTGAGAGACTAAACGAAACAAAAGTCATGGTCGTGAGGTGTGTAGACGAGCAAACCTTTAAACTCAACATGTGAGGATTCAAAGAGAAGGGAGAGTTGATTTGCCCGTTTCTGTGTTTGTGATACAGTTAAAGACGACTACAACTGACTCTGAGGTTTGATGCCATTGTCCATCACCGTGTTTTGCTGTGGACACTGTCATGTACAAATATAATAGACACAGCCCAACCCTAATGTCTCCTCTCTCTGCTGTCTTCTGTAGGGAGAACTGTAGCACTCCCATGGTGATAAGGGAGGAAGAAGAAAGATTAGAGTAAGACGGCTAACAGTGATAAAACACTTTGAGGACAACAAAAAGACAGTAAGTTAAGGCAGCCAAGACATATTTTCCCAGTGGAATGGAAAGTAAGATAAATAGAGTTTGAGATGAAGGGAATGAAGGGGGAGGGCGATGCAGCCGCGGCCGAGGGATCAGCTCACTCTGTCACTCTGTCACACCCAAAAAGCACCAGTGTCTATCCGCCCACAAACAAACACAGAAAACACACATAGTATAAGTATAATACACATTGAATGCCCATTCCAAGGCTATTTAGAGTCATCTTTGCAAAAGTAGGCTACTGTATAAGAAAATATGACACAAATAACACTTTTTTGAATATTAGTAAAAAGGTGAAATGAAAATAAATATTTATTCTGCAGGTATCATCAGTAAGCATGCTTTTCTTCTGATGATGACTGAGTGACTGTGGCGTAGATTACTTTCACGCTCAGTTGACATTTAAATTGTTAAAAGAAGTAGCAAAAAGGCAAAGATATTAACCGATCATCAAACATTACAAGTAACTTAAAGAGGCTGAAGTAATTTTTCTATATACAGTATGTAAAAATTTAACAGTATTTTAGGCAAAGTTATCATTGAATGACTGTAATATATGAACCAAAAGATAACATCTACTCTGCACTTAGTGACTAATTTGACAGAGGAGTGCATTAGATTGATAGAGAACTGACAAATTAAGTTGACATGCTTGATAAAGAAAAGCTGATTCTAAGAACTGAAATTGGGGCTGTAGCTGAAGACTATGCATCAAATAAGAATGTTGATTTAAGTTACTAATTCTAAAATGTGAATGCTTTACACATCCTCAAGTACTGGTCAGAAAAAAAAGTTTTACCAGAACATTATAATGTCCCCGAGAAGATGACTTGGTAAAAAAGTAATTGCTTCATCATACAACCATATTAGACATTTGTTTGAAGATTTATTTACCATAACATTTTAATTAGTTCATCCCTGAATCCAAGTAGATGTTTGGGCTGCATGTAATGAAATTCCTTCCAGGAGTTGCTGAGTTACTGTCTGTGACAGACAGAGCTCGCAATGACTTTGACTTTTGACATTTGACTACCAAGATACGGTATAATCCGTTCATCATTCATATGTTGAGATTGAGTCATGAAAAGGGGATGGACTGATGCAAAAACAGACAACCTGAAAACAAAAAGGCATAGCAAACTAAAGCTTTCAGAGTGTGTTAAGAATTAAACAGAAACTTCTTCTAATGGGCATTTGACAGGTTTAGGATTTTAATTGCCATGTTCTGGATTTCAACTGAAACATAACAGAAACACCTGCACTATTCATAAAATAATATGCACTGCACCAATGCCAAAACACACTTGAAAAATATGCCCCCGTGGAGTCTTCTGGACTGGATTTTATTCGCAGCACTAAACCTGTTATCACATGCACATATTAAACATTGCCAGCTTGTCCGGGAGTACCCAGGCAAAGCTTTTAAGCAAATGGCAGTTGTGTAAACTAAAATGGCAATGTTGAAAGTCAACTCAATAATTGCTGAAAGCTCTTACATCGCTGTCATTAACAAGGTGGCTGGGGTCGCAATTAGGACCCTCACACTGCTGCCAGCAAAAATTAGAGCCATGTTTCAATTCAAAAAAAAAAAAAAAAAAAAGACCACAGAAAAATGACAGAAAAAAATGATACGCTCCCATAAAATACAAAAAGATGAGATAATAGAGAGACAGAACAAATTCTCGGGGAGATAAAGTCCGCAACCGCGATATTACAAAGGAGAAAGCGAATTACAATAGCTGCCATTGTTTGTTAGTGCCGAACTTTTCTTTTTTTACTCGGGGTAAATCTCCTTTCTCCCATCCTTATCACACAAGTACAACAAACCCTTTGATTAGCCTGAGCAACACAATGCCGTCCAGGTGGTGGGATGCAATAATCAACTGTAAACACACTGGGTTGTTTGCCCCAAGAACAGAGAGATAGAGAGACATAGACGGACCGGCAGGGCTAATAACTTCAGCCATAACTTCAGCTGTTGTGTAAATATATTTTAGGGACGCAAGATATCTATTTCTTTTCACTGATACCATTCACTGATAATTGCCTGCTTCTCTCTTAAACCAGTAAGACAACTTTACTCATTTGTGCTACGAGGTTAGTGTCCTCAGGTTTTCTGTTGACCTAATGGTAATAAAGGCAGAGTTGTAGTGAACAAAGGCCTTTTTGTTGCACTCAGAAACAATGTAAAGCATTTATTGCTAATTCCAATTATGTTGTCTTTCCCTGGAAGCAACATGTGTTATTGCCAAAACATCGACCTTTAAACGTGTATATTGGCAAGCTAACCTACTAATTCACGCATCTGACAACCTATCTGATATATATAGGCACTAAAAGGCCCCCTCCTCATTCACATTTTAGATGTGGTCGAAGTGCAGTTGTTGGCATGTTAGAGAACGATGATGAGATTGCGACTAAATCAATGAAAGACATCACTGTCACACACCGACTTCTAGCAGGTCTCTGTGGAAATAAGGACCAGCTGTCTACTCCCAACATGTTCCTATCAAGGTCAAAGCTTTACTTGTTGTGGAAAAGCCACCTTTCCTTAAAAACAACACTGAATCACAAAAGCATTGTAATTGCATCTTAGTATCTTGGTGAGCCATACAATTAATTTTTACAAAATATCTGCATTACTGTACAGAATCACATGGCCATTTCCTTTATCAATTACCATAGCCATGTTTACATCAGCAACAACGTGGAGGATCTCATGGGTGCACTTATTAACACGTTTGCATAATTCAGCACCATTTGGAGAGCAAACTGTATCTAGTTAAATTTATCAGGGGAGTTCAGGATGTATACAGCTTTTGTCAGTGTCCCTGCCTTTCCCAGTCAGCATCTTTAAACACATT
The DNA here is from genome assembly GCA_001698575.1 of Mola mola. NCBI lineage: Eukaryota > Metazoa > Chordata > Actinopteri > Tetraodontiformes > Molidae > Mola > Mola mola. The sequence goes on from KV751326.1 coordinate 7,175,174, forward strand.
CAAGGTACCTGAAAAAGCACCGTTTCATAAGAACTGTTTATAGCTTATAATCTTGATGGTGTGTTGTTTTTGTATGTGTGTGGGGGGGGTAGTTGGCTGCTCTTGATCTCCCAGCGCAGCGCTAAGGCAGCAGACGGGAGGGTAATGAGGAGGCAAATATGATCAAAATCATCTCCTGCGGCTGCCTTGGACCTGCCATTAAACCAGCGGACACTCCTCATGTCTAATCCATCACAATGCTTAGCTCCCACTGAGAGCGAGAAACGAGGACTGTATGTATCAACACCCTCAAACCTCCAAGCTTTCCTCTCTAACGCATAACTAACACTCCAGGAGTCTCACTCTTTATTAAAGATCTGCCACTAAAAGCCCCGGGCAAGGCTTGGTGGCGCAGGCTTGGAGACACTTTGGGGACAAATCTATGCGGGGAGTAAAAAGACCAAAGACCAAAACAGCAAGCTAACCTGCTTTGGGATCAGTTAACAATCACAGTCGAAAACATAAGCTGTAGAGTTAAAATTTCAAGACAGAAGGACAGGTTCGCATGACTAGTGGCTGTTTGCAATTTACAGCCAAGGAAGTTAAGGCAAAAAAAAAAAAAAAAAAAAAAAAAAAAAAACCCAAAATGGTAAAGATCAACATAAAAAAAACATGTAGAATATAGATCCTTACACTTCTTGCCTTCTTAAAATGGTTTGAGAGAGTTTAAATAACGCTTTGCAAGTGAGAGGCTCCCTGCTGTTTTAAGAGAGCTGCGGAGGGCAATAAAGGAAAAGATAGAGAAACTATTGTTCTGTCTCACCAGTAATATAACAGTTTTATGGTCCTGATAATGGAATTTATAGAGGTGTCTAAATGTAAATGTTTGTCCAATCACAAGAGAAGGTGACAAAAAAATCTTCTTGTGTCAGGATGCAACATTACAACAACGAGTCAAACTTCATAAATCAACAGTCAGTCTCGTGATTTTACTTGGTAAATATTTTTATATAAAGGCCAATCTGTTTTCATTTAGAAGTAAAGTTTAGTCCCCAACATCTGCTTCCCCCCAGAGGATGACCCCACTCACAAAGTAGACGACAGCAACACCCGCATTCTGATTGGTTGTCTAGTGGCCATCATCTTCATCCTCGTGGCCATCATCGTCATCATTTTGTGGAGACTGGTGTGGCAGAAGATGTTGGAAAAGGTGAGCTCATGATCATTTCCTTTGAGATTCTTTTGCCAGGAGGTGGTCAGATCTCTACCTTCACCCCTGCCTTCCCCCACCGCGTCCTTTATTTTAGGTCTCCCGTCGGATGATGGATGATGAACTAATCACTAGTTTGTCAATACAGAGCGAGACGTTCTTCTACAACCACAACCAGTCAAGTACGACCAGTGAGCAGGAGTCTAATTCCACCTACGAGCGCATCTTCCCCCTTGGCCCTGACTATCAGGAGCCCTCGCGCCTCCTGTGTAAAAAAAAAAAAAAAAAAAAAAAAGACATAAACTCCAATTCTGACCAGAATCATTAAAGAATAGTAAAGATTCACTACCAAACACCTTCATGTGCGAAACAATGTGTGCCAGAAATGATAAATTACACAATTAGTATGAGAAAAACAAAACGCAATTTTATCAGTATAGACTGCATCTAGTGGCAGATAAAATCCAGCATGGTGTAACACTTTGATTGATTCACCTGTCTGCTCTCTATAAACAGTTAAACAAAGTATATATGGTGAAACGTTGATTTTTTTTTTCTTTTTTCTTTTTTTTCCAAATGTCCAACAGACCATTTTGGATTTGGAGATAATGCTGATGTCGATGTTACATCTCTTGGCCACAGTCCATTTTAATGTGTCCTCCAGACTAACAACTCCTACAGGCATACAACGAAACACCCCCACATAAGTGCCCTTAAGACACAAGAGAACTATGCTGGTGACTCACTTTTGAGCAGAACATGTTGAATTGTCGTGCAAAAGCCTGCAGTATAATTATCGTCAGGAAGCATAACTTGTGGAGAGATAAAGCGTCTGGTGCCCTAGGCCCTTTAAATGAACTCTGCAGACTAGCTGTAAGATGCTAATGTCTCTCTTTGGTGAGAGACAGATCCATTAAATGAATGGGGACTCCAGGTTTACACAACTGGAACACTAAGTCCTTCGAGTGCTGCATGAACATGACAGCAAATGGAAGTGGTCATAACTGATAATAACAAGCTCGGGCAAATGGCCAACACTTGGAGAAAGAGGAT
>KV751326.1:7177442-7232323 GCA_001698575.1 Mola mola
TTCAGCAACAATAAGAGGTGCTTTTACAATTTCTCTGTAGAATGGTCATAACACATTCAAAAGCTTGAGAATAGATGTTAAAATGTTAAATGTGATGGCAGATAACAACCAGCTATACTCTAATTCACCATGATGATGATTCAGTGTGACCCAAAGTCAAGATATTCCCGGACAATATTAAAAAATGACACTTAGCAGGGACTTGATATGCCCACTGTCAATATCCCATAATCTCAGACACCAAAAATCTAAGTCTTACCAAATAACAGCCTGAGCAATGCTGAGTCCTGATGAGAACCAGACGAGGTTGTTATAGAATAAATTGACATACTGCTCTTCCATTAAGGTTATTGTACATATAGGACATGCTCATTAAATGCATAACAAATAGACCAGATACAAAGGATTTACAAGTCTGACCCTTAGAAAGTAGTAAAATTATTATTTTACTGTATTAGAAAAGGAGAAGTTAGAAGACATCGATAATCATTTAACGGTAACACATTTTCTTATGCATTAAATATGCTTTATCTGAACTGGCTTTATCCTCAACTGTATAGACTCATAATTAAAATACTGAAAGTCTAAATTAATTTTAACAGTTCCTACAGATCCAAACAATCAGAGAACAACTTTTATTGCAAAGGCCGTTTCTGTCACTTTCAGTACTTACAGTATGAAAAGCATGCGGCAATGTACAGTCCATTTGCAGACAGCAGAAGGTGCCAGGACCAACAGTCCCTTAACCACCTCTTGCCTTCATCACGAAAGATCGTGGGGATGATAGAAAGGATTGACTGCTCTGTTTACAAAGCCGCAAGACAGACTTCTCTGATCTTAGTTTGTATTTCATGTGTCTTATGACGGGGGGGAGTTTAGGACGGTAAGAAGATGGAAGCTTGTTTTACAGCTACTATTGAACACCAAAGGCATATGTCTTATCTGTTGCTGATATCCTCCTTTAATGTCAGGGGTTCATAATTGAATTTTTACTACCTAATGATGACAAGCCAAGTATGTCTCCATTGCCAGAATGAATATAAAACCAGTGCCAGGCCAGGTTTGCCACTGAAAATATTTAATGGGTTGAGCATATGCGTTGCATTAGGGCTCCCCCAGGGCCCAGTCAGTTTAGCTGGGACACAGAGAGATGAGAGCCAGCATGGTACAAGATTTTAATGTTTTATGACATTATAACATCCAAGGATGCTTTCATCTCTGCACTGACACACACAATATAAACACTTAACATAGGGAAGCATATGTGCTCACGAAAACACACAGACACACACACAAACATACACATATCCTTGAGATGCCAATTACAATTTAATAATTTCAGTCAAGCATTGCATTGCTTGTCCAACCAAGCATATCTCTCCCATCTCTTTTTCTATTTCTTTTCTTCACTTGGAAGAAATTTCAATTTTACGTGTGTCCTCACCGCTGCTCTGTCTACTCTATCTACTAGCACTGTCTGTACTTCCTGATTCTGTTTCCATAGTGACTGCGACGGAACATTTCCTCTGTGGTGATGGATTCTAAACTAACGCAGCAGCCGTGATGACACGCAAATCAACTCCGCTGACAGCGGTGATAACTTTCTCCTCCTGAGCCTCAAACCTCTCCCTGCCTACTGCCACTTTCTCATTTCACACATGCATTCATTTACATGTGAACATTTCTAGCACTGATGGATATTCATCTTTTGTCCGGAACTGCACTGCGTGTCAGGCAGTGGTAAAATATCTAGTTACAGATAAAGAGTGAAATCATCAGGCTTTTTTGTGTCTCATCAGAACTGCGGGTGACAGAAAAATTGAGTCTACTCGTAGTCAAAAAAAATGCAACATGCACAATAGGAATAATTGTAATCCGTAGCTTTTACGAGGGAAGCAATAAATCCTGAAGCACATTTTTCTCATACACCTGTTCTGTTATTGTACATTTCTGATTCAATAGAGTGAATTCTATAACATGGACTGGCATTTACATGCAGCCCCTTTCTTCACCTACACAGGCAGACCCTGGTATGACCTATATGCTACTTCTTCCCAGCCTAATGAATTTGCCATTATCAATTATTTCTCGAGACTGGGAACAGGTACCGCACAACAGCATGCTGCAGGGCACTAATGGGAAGACTCCACTCTACTTCCCTGTGCCTGTTCCTTTTGAAGTGGTAATGGGCTTAAGGTGCGTGTAATTTCCTGCCGATAGCGGATGTGAGAGAGGGCCACACCTGGGTGCACAGGATAAGGAAGTGGGACTCAGGGCTCTCCTACGGGCAATGCTTACTATCCCTGCTATCGGGTGGCTGATAAAGGAGCAGGTGTGGCACTGAAGTAAGATACTGATAATACTGGCGGAAGCGGTGTCCTTTAAACTGTGACAAGATGAGCTGCCTGAACAATGAGGCTGGGATATGTTGAGGTAACAGTCGCTGGGTTGATTAGAGCAAGATGGACTGAAAGTAAATAGGGGAATCGACTTGCTTATTAGGTTATATCTGGCAACACGTGATTTTGAAGAAGACGATGTTTAAGAGCATGTTGTATGAAGAAAACTTCTACATACTGTCCAAGGGAAGCATGAAAATGATACTTGAGATTGTGTGCAAAGGAGACTGAACTCTGTACTCACATTATGGAAACACAGCAATGCATTGTGCAGTCTGAAACCATATCATAGATTATCTGGAAATTTCTCAATGTAAAGTACACCAGGATGCTACTGTGCACAGCACTACCAAGACTTCATAAAAATACACAATACGCAGTAGAAATTCCAGTACGCACTACAGAGTGCAAACGTCAAAGTTTAGGCGTATGTAGGTGGCTCCGACGATGGATGCAGCCTCTGTGTCCTCTAAAGTCTCCTGGTGCAGGCCAGAGCTGAGTTCACCTTCATTTATCAGCAGCATCTCTGTGACCACTATAACTCATCCTCACCTACACAACAAGATATGGAGGGTGAATGTGGAGGAGGGGAGACAGGACCGAAAGTTGAAAAAATAAAGGGAGAGATAGTGGAGAGGATGATCACTGTTGCCTTCTCTTGAATACAAGCAATGCTGCCTTGTGTATGAATATGCAAACACATTTTATGATGCATATACAGAAAAACAAATATATGCAGTTAACATTTGAATAAACAAATGCACACACACACACACACACAGAGAGAGAGAGAGATACACACACTGGCTGGCTCTATTGGATTATACTTGAGGACACACTGTCTGTCTTTATTGCAGAGATCCTTGTCGATTAAAGTCGCTGATAAATTGATTATGCCTCAAGGCCACCTGCTGGACGCCGTCTGGCAACAAACAGGCTCAATAGCAAATCAATATTCCATAAACTGGTTATCATAGCCATGTTTGACCTTATCAAATCATATGGAGAGCAAAACAAGGGCTCAAAATATGGTCAACCGAAAAAAAAAAAGGGCAGGATTAATTATGTCTGACCCGTCTCTTGGAGAACAGCTACACTAACAAAGGATGAACCAAGCTGATCTCCCCAATGATTTAAAAGGTCATGGGAGAGGTTTGCTACTTTTGATAGTGAAGAAACAGGTTGATATTGTGTTGGTGCATGTTGGCGTGTGTTTGATTTTGTCATCGGGAGCAGGTGTTCCTCATCTCCCGAGGAGTGTTCTGCATACAGTCACCTTGGGCTATGTCTGTCCTGGTACTGAACACAGTGCACTGGGCCAACCCCACTGCTTTAACTGGGGGATTTCTGCTCATTCTTAGTGAAAAGGATGCAGAGCAAAGTAGTGAGGGGAGAAAGGCAGCTAATTAAGGAAATCCAGGCATACACAGAGGCAGAGTATTAAGGGAAGGGGCTGATGTAGAAGAGACTGAGAGAGAATGCACAGACACCAAAGGTATAACCTCCAAGTTACCAGACATGAGCACAGGTTATTTTCTCACACAATCCTGCTGGTATTTGGATGTTATATCATGTTTGTGTGTAAAACAGAGAGCCTTGTTGCAGAGCTATATCACCAAACTCTGCAGACAAAAAAAATCAAAGAGACAAAAAAAAAAGCCATAGAGAGTGCAGAGTGGACAGTCAAAGGGCATCTAAAACAGCTCTCAATGCTCACCCAGCACATTTGATCCTGTCAAAAGAGGGAGCAGGGAACAGCGGTGAGTTTAAATGGTCGGTGGAGCAGAACGTTGGACAGAGGAAAGGAAAACAGAGTGTACTGCCAAAAATTGTCCACCTTTAAAACCCTTTTTGTCTCACATGACTATTTAAATTTGACATTAATCTTTTTTAATTGACCAAAACGTGCCCAGAAATGGCCAATGATGTTTCCATATGTTTTCAGCATGGTTGCATTTGATTTCAGATTTTTTTTCCCCAAACAAAATCATCTTAAATATCTAAATTTCATTGGCAGTTGATAAAAAAATGACATTGTGACTCACTAGAAATGCTCAACACCTAATTCTGAATTAAACATTTTTTGAAGTTTGAAGTTGGCTTATTGGGCTCTTAAATCAAACCAGAGGTGGAAACAGCGTGATAGATTGGGACAAGTGGGGATTGAAAAAAAGGAGTAAAGCACAGCAGAGTAGAGGGGAATTGGTGAGGAGGGAAAGTGGGTCCTTTTTAATGCAGTGAGGGCATTAGGGCCATGACACCAATCCAAACAAAGCTAAAGACTAGAAAACGGAGTTAATGGAGCACAAACAGAAGGGCAAGGTTTTGTTTCAAACACACACACACACACAGACCTGCTGAATCGAGTGACAATATAAGGGTGAGGATAAAGGGAAGGAAGGGATGTGACGGTTTGAAATGTTTTTAGCCTAGGAAGAAAATAGATAAAATCAATTAAGATCAATGATAGAAACCATGGTTACGGCATGCAGGATTGAGGCTGTGCTGGTGTGTTTTGTGCATCCCTGATGTCCTCCACGCGTAATTGGCTCTTTAAAGCTGAGATGATGAGTGAGGAAATGATAAGGTTGCTCCCTGAGATATCCTCTCTCAAAGAGAAGCATGTTCCTGAAGATACAGCGATACAGCAGTAGTCCAAAGAGAAAGTGGAGATATGTATACGGCGATAACGGGTGCACAGAGAAGATTGCCCCCCTTATCAGGATGGAGGCGAGAGACTATGTCTCCATATCAATAGTATCTATGAAGACTGACACACCTGTGGCATCCTCTATTCTTGATCTTTCACTTTAAAGAACCCCTGTAGTGCTCTTGGCTGCAACAAAAAGATCATACAAAAAACTAAAAAGTGAACATCATGCCCTCTGCGAGTGGATCGGTCCGCAAAAGACAACTCCTTAGTGTATCTGTGTGTTCTATTTTGACAAAAACCATAAGTTTTCTCCACCATTTCTACATAATTTAGTGCGCCTCTGAGAAACAGCCAAATTTCACTCTATACTCTGAAATGAGTGCTTTTATAAAGCAATGTCCTCTGCCCTGGGCAGAATTTAATGCTACATACCACAAGAGCCGCGAGTAAATGCCTGAGTTGTGCCATCTTGCAGAAACACCTTCGGCCTCTTCAATGGAATGCAATACAAGAAAACATGCTTTTTGTTATTCCATTTTCCATTTCCATTAAAAGTGACATTTCATCTAAACTGAAGCCTCCAGGGAAACTAAGAGAAAGGGAGGAGATGAAGTAATAAGTCTGTGTGTGGGTCTATTCCAGTCCACAAGATTTTGGTGTCTGTGCTCTCCATGCATGGCTGTATTTAGTCTGTATCTGGGCTAGAGGATGACTTGACGGTTTATGTAGGCAAATGTTTTGATGTGCGTCTGTACACCTCTATGTTTCAAAAAGCACCATGAGCTAGAATCTAAGAGCCAGTGTGTATACCCTTGAACTGTACAGCCCATCCTGTCCTTCCCTGGCATAGAGAAATATCATTATTTGTAGCCATCATTGAGAAATCAATGCAATTACTCCTTGAGCCTCCACTCTGCTCTTGCCCATAATGCATAATTTGTAAAGTCATAAATGACATTAACACATGCTCCCTGCAGTGCCCTCCTCTCTTAAACCTTCATGGTGTGATCTCCTTTGATAGAAAATTAATTATTGTGTTTGCAGTGGAGACTAGTGGGCTCGTCTGCGTCCCTCCCCCCATAGTGATTTAGACTAAGGACCTGACACTAAGATAGTGCTGCATAGTGCTAGGACAATGGCTTTTATGCATTCATTCTCCTTCAGGGGAATGAGTGACATCGATGGAAATGCAACAAATAGTATACACTCAACCTCATTTGTAGACATGCTCATACATTCAGACACTGCTGCAGAATGTGCAACTAGATGGGGGTGAGCTCTAACTTAAAATAAAACACTTCCATTGGCTTCAAACAAGCAAAGCTCAATCTGTAGTTAGTCCTGTAAAACACCCTGTTCTGGCAACTGTAAAGAAAAATGATAGAAACATGCATTTTCTAAAAACCTGAGGATGGGATCAGTGGAAACAAATTAATTAATTAACTAATTAAATAAACCCAGTAAGACAGTGGCCAGAGCTTTAAATACTGTTGGTTTTGCAGTAGAGAGAAACATAATTACTAGCAATGGGTAATGATTTTTGATTATTTAAATATTCTAAAATTGATAACAATTTGCCCAATTATTGGTTTGCCTGAAAATATATATGTTCCCATAGTTTTTACAGATGCCTGTAAATAACACGATAACTAGGGATGTTGTGTTATTTCCAGTAAAATGTGGGTAAAACAGTTTTTCCCATCATTTGAGAGCAGAAAGTGGGTCGCCGCCCACAAATCAACCATCCACTGCTGCCTATGTCAATAGAAAATGACTGATGAAATTGACTGATGAAATTGTATCCGTCGAGGGTGAGGGTTTTCGGAGTTTGGTTACTGCATAACAGGAGAAGCTGTTTGATGATAATGCAGCTGAGCTGCACAGCCATATAGCGTTGAAAAGCTGTCTCTGACCACAGACTTGTGGACAGGGCTCAGTGTTGTTAATTTAGTAAAAATCAGTAAGAAATCTAGAAGGGAACTGATTCATTTCTGTCTGTGTCTGTTCATTACACCCTCTGTGAATATGTTTTTTTTTTTTTTTTGGGTGGGGGCGGGGGCGCACTATTAGTTTTTCACTATTCCATGCTCGATCGAATAGCATTTGTTGCTTTTGCTAAATAAATCCCTTTAAGACCCTTACTGAGCAGTGTTTCAGATTTTCTATTCTGTGTTATATTGAACAACAGCTGATAAGTTGACTGATGGAGGCTGCACAGCTTTAAGCCATTATTGGAGCAAAGTTCTACCAATACAGCTTGTTAAATGCTCTATTGGAGCCAATTAATCAAGCAAGCTGATACATTTGTCTGCCTCTCGTGTAAATTAGAGGGTTTTCTGCAGCAACTCTAGACTGTGTGAAAAGTGTGGTGAATGACATGAGTTAAAGTCACAAATCACGTGTATTCAAGTGACTGTTTTTTGATGTGTTTTATATGTATTTTTACTTTTTTGTATTTCCAGATGTTTTAGTCCAAGTCCTATACTTGTATTAGTACCCATTACACAGTAATGGGACTTTTAATTAAGTATATAGTTTGAGTGATTGATGGACTAGATGATTAACAAGGCTAATTATACAGGCCAATATTAGCACTTTCCCTAATTCTTTTCTCAGACATCTGGCGTTAGACATAGAATCAACAGAGAGAAAACATCTGTAATTTTTATAATTCAGAGTTATATATTTAATTTATCCTTATATACTTATACTTATATTTAATTACATCCATTACCCTATGCAGGGTCGCGAAGGGGGCTGGAGCCTATCCCAGTACAAATAGTTTGTTAGTTTCATTTAAGCATTTCTGTTCCGATCAAGTGACGCTGTACCAGAGTGTACCTGTGCCACAAAAGCTGCTTTTACCAGAGCATTAATGGAAAATGTACGTGCAGCAGGACTTCCTGCTCAGATCTGAAATAATTTCTGCCTAAGGATAAAGATAAGGAAGTGAAGCCAATGATGTACATGGTTGAGTGTGAATGTTTAGCCAACAGATGTCTCAATTGATCTTAGACATGTATAAATTACTAGGCCTTAATCTGTTATCTTGATGCTAATACAGAGCTATATTAACAATGTAACACACATTATAATAACGGCTGTGGTGATTCTATCTTGACAAACAAGTATTTTGAACTCACATACTTAATATGAACCGGACTATTATTGTTACCTAATCTTGTATTTTATCAGATTAAAAAACAAACACAAAAATTTGGCATCGGAATTGGCAACCGTGCTGTGTAAAAATTGGCATCAGCCCTTGAAAAACCCATATCGGTTGATCACTTCTTGAGAATAATATTTGCATATTAGTGCTTCTGCTCAGTGAGTGTGATGCTGCAGATATACAATTTGACAGAAAGGGCAGAAAGTAGATCGAAGTAGAAAAAGTACCAGTCAATAAATGAGGAAACAGAGGCAAATCTTATTTAGAGTGGCAGTAAAATCCTTGTCAAAGCCTGTCATAGTGCAATTAGCCATTCCGATCAGATCTAATGTGGAAAAAGTATTGTGGCAAAGACAACTTTAATTCCGGAACATTGAATACTGCTTTTGAAATACAAAGAAAAAAACACAAACAAAAGGATCACCACTCAGAACTATATTTTCCAGAAAAAAGTTCATTAAATTTCCAAAAGCAATTTATCCTAAAAGATGTTTATCTTCAGGCAGCTATTCTCAATTACAAAAATAGCAAAGACGCAGGTGGAGGGCTGAGTTCTAATAATAAAGTAAACCAACCAAATGCAGGAGAAAAAGGAATAAATAAATAAATAAATAATAAAATGTAGTATATTTGCCTCAAGAACAAGATTCACCTACAGAACTTCGATTAATGATGCAGACTCAAACAACTTCACAAGCACTGTCCATATTATTTATGGTACTTCCATGTTCATCAAAATAAATATAAGATTTCAGGATTTTCAACACATCTGAAGTCATTTAAAAAACGACCTTGTGTCAAAGTATGTTGGCATGAATAATAATTCTAACTGCAATCTCACAACCAATACACACACAGCAACTTTTCTAGTTATAACAGATTCAGTCCACCAACATGATCACAAGCTTTCCAAATCTGCCTCTAATCAGTACAAAGCAAATCTGACATACTGACTCCACCACCCTCAAAGGGTAAATGGTCCCAAGGCCTCAGATCAATCACAGAAACCAGTATGTGTTCAATCTGGTGGCTAACAGATCCTCTACGTTCCCCAGATGGGGTCCACCTCATCATCTAGCATGGACATTAGGTCAATCTGTAGCTCCAAGCTGCAACCTTGACACACTTCATCATCCACACATGCCCTGTCTCTTTCTTAAAGCCTTGGCTCTTTATTCCCACTGAAGAATTAACACAATCAGTACGTATACATGTTCTCCAACAGCAAAAGAAAGTTGACTTAACAGGAAACACAACAACGGTACCTACAGGATAAAATTCATTATGTTTTTCAAATACTAAATAAAATGTCCTAGAAGTGTGAATTGACTAATCAACTTTACTGTTGTAATACACAAGAAAGAATTTATTTAAAAAGATTGCATGAATTACAGTCTGTAACTTAATTTGGTCAGCAAAAAAAAAAAAATAAAAAAAAAAAATATTCTCCATATTACTCGGTTAGAGGTTGATGGGACTAATAATAACCATTTAAATTTATGGACGAAATTTACTGGCCCAATAGCTGCAATGTAAGCCTTATTTTCAATCAGCTCTGCTTTGTGCTGCTACCGGATGGAATGATAAAGTTGTGGGATTAACCACCGAGAAGAAATGTTTAGTCTGTAGTTGGTGTACACCATAGTAAGCATCTGAAAGGTCAACTGTCACCTCTCAAATTTCTTGTACATCAGCAAGTAACACAAACTGTTAAGTAAAAGTGATCACACAGCAATCTACCTTGCACTTAAAGTCTGTCTCTCTTATGGAGAGGCCACAGCAAGGCCCATTCTCGGTGCAGATCATTCCCCAGTTGGCAACTCTTTAACTTCGCATTAGTAAGAGGATCCGAGGATGGGTACTTAACAGTGTGTTGTAAAAGGCATATCAAAGCCTCATCTGCGAAGACTCTCTTCTTGAGATGGAACAGTAGGGTGCGATGTCTAACCCAGGCTCTGATTCCTCCAGTAACTACAACGTTTAAGATGCTGTTTAGCTGAAGGCTCAAAGGAAGAATCACAGCACAGCTGGGGCCCCCAGTAGCTGCTGTCAGTCTTTGTGTTTAAGGACAATAAAATCTAGCTAGCTCTGGTGGGAACATTTATCCATCTCACAAAGAGCATTTACTTGCGACAACAAGTAGATGTTTTGCTCGTTACAAAACTGCAGTTTGGTCATCAGTGCTGCTAACCAACTGTGGGAATTTATTCCTCAATAAATTGCAAAAAACATACCAAACACAGAGACGTCATCCAGATCTGGTTCATAGTCAAATCACCCCTTTGTCAAGTACCCTTCATAAATAAAGTGAGTTTGAGTATCAAAGGGGCTTGAGGTTGGGGGCTGTAAACTGGCCCAAAGACACTAAATGAATGGACGAATGAATGAATGAATTACTAAGCTGCAACCAACAGAACAGCTTTGTTGGTGAGAAAGCTCAGGGAAAATCAAATGTCTCACTGTACAGTATATGTAGGAGCAACACCTGGATTACAAAATGTTAATATCTTTAAAAACACCATTTTTGGTTTTTGGTTGCGTGTATGTCTGCCACATCTCCGTACTTGTTCTTTTCTCCTCTCATTCAGGTGCTGTTTGTGAATGACATTTACACTCCGGGTAGAGGCTCCTTTTCAGAGACGCCACACTGGGAAAGATTTCTTCAAATTCAGCTGGAGAAAGACACTGAGAAAAGGTACAAAAAGATCGTGTGGTGAGAAGTGACAAGCAGAGGGTGAAATTCAGCCCAACTGCGTTCAAATCCAAAAACGTTAGCCGATGCAAAAAGGGGTCAATAACAACCTTGACAATGAAATAATAGCTTGATGGATTAAACAAATCAAATATAAACTATTTATCAGCTGTCTCCTCTCAAATATGAGAAATTACAGGTTTGTTGCTGTATTTGGTTACAAAATTTGCATAACATGCCTTGACCTGTTTCAGAGAATCATGGTTGCGCCCAAACAAAGCACAGATTACCATAGCTGTTTACACAATTGTTTTGTAATAAACACATATGGTGCTTATTGTGATAAAGAATAAATATTGTCCATCCACAGATGAGGAAACTGAGTGATAAAAAACATTACATCCAAATTACACATTTGGAAATTAAGATTCCGTAAAATACCAATAGTTGGTGCCAACCAAGACAGGAAGTGCAACAAACCTTTTTGGTGAAAAAATACACACACAAAGATGCAGCTTCCACATAGGCACATATATGCACATACACCTAAACAGTTAATCTGTTCAAAGAAGAAAAACCACAGAATTACATCGAGTAAAGGTCTCATCTTGCATGAATCATTGATGGTACATCTGAAAAAAAGTTTCTTTAGTCCTACATGTCATTCAGCTTGAAATCATTTTCTGTGTATTTATAGTGAAGTGACCTACTTTCTAGTGGAAAGGTCATCTACAAAGACCTTTTTGCTATAAAGTTTTTGTTAGAAAAATTGTAAACGTACATAAGTGCAAAGCTTGAACCCTTAACCCAAATACAATGTACATGTATATATGTGAATTTCTTTATCTATAAAGGTGAAAAGAAAATCCAAAAGAGTTAAAGTGGCAACGCACATCATTTGCATCATTTTTAATGTTTTGCTAGTTGGTAAACATGTTGGTCAACTTCTTTTTCCTTCAATGAACCCAGCACAGACAAACCCACTCAGCTGCTAGCAGTAGAAAAAGGTGGTAAAATTTTGCACGTTAAGAAATCCTTTTTGGATTTGGGAATTGCAGCCATTTTCTAGAATACCTCATTTTTAGGGGCTAGCTGTAGATAGACAGATGGCGGGAGAGACGAACAGAAAATGTAACCATGGCTACTGGTGGTGGAGAAACATGAGAATGTATTAAGGTTGTTAAGGTTTTGTCAGGGTTGTTAGGTTGGAAAAGATTAGGGCTAGGTAGCTTAAGGGAATGACAATTGCTTTGGTTCATTAGGTTAAAAAAAAAGCCTTGGTTTGAATTGAAATATATAATTTGTTAAACTTACAGGAAACGCTGTTATTATATACAGTATTATGGTTAAAACATTTTGGATTATGCAAAAACTTGGTATCTTGTTTGATACCAATTGCTAATCAGATATTGAGGCAACTTCAGTGGGTGTGACACAAACAATAAGAAGGAACTATTCTGCACACGCAGGCACACAATTGAGAGGAAAAAGCCTAAACCAACTGCTGTTTAAATTTTTTACTGTCTGAGCACATTCCCAGCCTAACACAATTTTATATGATGCTAATAAAAAGAAACCACTCTTTCATTACACACAACGTCAGCACACCATCAGATGGTTTCAAAACTATTCAAGAGAACTGTGTAGTCAAGACTACTTAAAAAATTCTAGCCTTTAATTCACATACAACATTATATTAACTGATTCCACAGCTTTATTTTTATTTGTCTGCAAAGGCAAAGTTAGGCACACCCACATCTCAGCTCAGATTCACTGTCTCCTTCTCATCTCCCCCTACATGTTGCCTCAGATAAGTAATGTAATCTTGGAAAGGTTACGTCTCTAAAACAGGGCAATCATATTAAAAGCTAATGGATACATAAAATCAAGAGCTCATAGGTGACGATTAATCAACCGCTGAAATGCACTGGGTCTAAATCAGTTTAGACTGAATTAATCCCCAACCAGCCACTGCTCTTCTCCTCTGGGCAATCTGGTGAGAAAATACAATTATGGCCTATGAGTTACACTTCGCTGGTTCATCCCACTTCTTTATTCCTCTATTACAGAGGAGTCTTAGTCTTAGAGTCTCAGTTGCATGTTTTAAAAGAGAAATACATATATTTATCAAATCTTATCATGAAATAAATATTGGAAGCAATACATTTGAGTGTAGTGAACGATACAAGCCTATGTCATTTTTCTATTAGGGCCTTTCATGTCAATATTTTGTCACTCAGGTGGCGTCAGCCCCTGCTGAATAGCAGAATTGACACGTTTGCTTTTGAGGATGAATATAGATGGGTGCCCTTTTTAGCCACACCGATTCAGCCAGTGCACCAGAGATGTGCCCCTTTGGGCCGTACTGCAGAGTGAGTCAACATGCGGAGCGCTCCCCCTGGACAATACAGTATTGCCAAAGTGTGTGGATGTGTGTAAGTGTACAATATAAAGTATTTGAACAACAGAGCCATGGGGCTGAAAGTATTAGTGCAGTGAATTTACCAAGCGAGGAAAGGCATTTCCACATAAATCCTTTAACTATAAATCCCCGAAGAAGCCATTAAGAATTCTTTGTTCAAATCTTTTAAATTCCAATTTGGATAAATTAGAACACGAACACTGTAGAGGTTTATAAACTGCTATTGGAAGTCTAGTCACAGTCTACTTATATGTGGTGTCTACTATCATAAATTGTCTTTAATCTGAGGCACATGCAACGTCACCAGGATCCATGACATTGTAGGTAAGTCGCCACATCACCAATTCGTGGAACACGACTGAGTGCCGAAGGCTTTGACCCGGTCTCCAAACCCAATCAAGCATTCATGGGATGCGATGAAACTGTGGACTGAGCAAAGGCACCGCACCCCCAAAAGACCCAAAGGATCCAATGCCAAAGTCCAATTGCCATGTACCACAGGACACCCCCAGAAAACCCCTTTTATTTTATTTTTTTCCACCTCCTGAAACTTCGATACTGCCCATATTCATACTCTCTCAGAGTGAATATTGGCCATGCCCCTTTCCCATGTCCTGACAGGAACTTTTTTCATAGTATGTGAAAGACTTACACAATATCTATCAGGTGAATATAATATTGTGGTTGAACAGTGTATATTATAATAAATATTATCCAAATACATCTTCACATTGTGATGGATTTAATTAACATTAAAGTACTTCATGAGCAGTTATCCAAAAACTGTGAGATTTAAGAGATTTACAATTAAACATTAGTAACTTGGCACGTCTTCTGTTTCTGTGATGTATAAAGCGTGTAGCCAAAATCCAGTTTTACAAAACTAGATTTGGATTTTTACTCACATCCAACCAAAACAAAAAAAGCATCTGAAAATGAATAAGTTTTACTTACTTTCTTGTGAAAGTCTATTTTCAAGATTTGCACGTGGGGGAACTCACATGATATATCAAAAAATGAATGGCAGCCAGACTGTCTGGCATTCGCACTCTCCAAAAATTATTACAATGCTTATAATTCAAACATTTAAATTAACATCTCCACTTCTCTGTTCCTCTTCCCTTTTTTTTTTGCCCATCCTTGTCTTGAACTCTCGATTCATCCTGTTACGCTTCTTCTTGGCTTTTAAACCTGAATAAAGCAGTGCTGGACTCCTGCAGTATGACCTTGCTTGCATGTGTGTGTGTGTGTGCACATGACTGTGTGCATGAATCATGTTCCCCTTTTATCGGTCACTACTTGTCTACGAATGTGTTTCTGGGAAAGTGTGTGCTCGAGTGTGCACTCATTCTGTCATTCTGGTTCCCATTCTCTCAGATGCCCACAGAGAGAGCAAATCCACTCAAAGAAACAAATAGTCCCCCTGCTGTGAGTGTGAAGTGGCCATAGAGAGAACGGATCGAGTGACAAACAAAGGAGAAATACTGAGAGAAAAGGAGAGAGAAGGCGACTAAAAGTGTCACTTAAAGTGAACCCACGTACAATGTGGACTTCCTCTTCCTCTTTCATCCGTCCTCTCCTTTCAAGTTTGCACCTTTTTACCTTTGCGTCTTGCTCTTATTTGCATCCGCTTTTTTTTTTTAATGGGAAAACATCCCCACGTCTGACAGTGGAGATGAAGTTCAGTAGCACTGGATGTACTGTGAAATCCACAGCAGTTTGTTGAGGGAGAATCTTGCTGTAGAATCAATTCATCCTTTAGAAAAAACTCCATAACTCAGCTCCAGCTTACTTTGAAACAGACATTATAGCGTGGAATGTTGAGTTTGCTTTGGCTTACAGTTTAGCCCTGCTGCTGTTATTTGACTCGTCAGTACCTTTGTACTTGGATCCATCTTCAAATATGGGGGATTTATGGGTATCGATGTTTTTAACTTCATTCTGCTGACATGTTAGGATTCAAAATAGCATTCCTTTGGTAAAGGCAAATCCGTGATGTGGAAGCATATTTTATGGATACCGTTTGGATGTCAAACTGGGAAAACCACTAGCACAGCACAAGAGACAAACGTGTAGACCAGGAGACAGAAAAAAAAAAAAAAGACAGGAGTAAAACTCTGAGAAGGAAAGGCTGTAAAAAAAAAAAGAAAGACAGAAAGACAAAGAACAAAAGATTGAGTAGACTAAGGGAGCACTGCTGTGCTCACTATGCCTGAGCTTCATAGGCATATATAAGCTTGATTCATGCAAATAAATGTGGTTGTCAGCATCTAAGACGTTGCCACAATGCTCCTTTTATGACTGCTAAAGCTCGGCACTCTTCTTGATTGCTACAGGCCAGTAATTATTGAACATATCCTGCCAATATGCAGTGTCGCTGGTTACAGAAACTGTCAACCCTCATATTTAAATGACAGTGGCTCGATAATGCTGGAATATCAAACAAAAATTCCACCTTGCTTCAGCCTTCGCATGTGCACGCACACCCCCCTCACTCCTGTTTGAATTTCACTCTATCAGCTCTGCGAGCATGGCTAAACAGCAGCAAATGAATTCAGTGGGTGGCGATGTGTGTCGGGTACTGCATGTAATAATGCATATTAAAATTCTATAATTGGAGTCTACTTAGAGAGGTATTAACGTCTACTCAAAACTAATGCAGTTGTCTCTGAGAAAAGTGAGCAGAAATCTAACTTCTTCTCCCATGAGGTGGTTGAAGGTGGAAGACGAGGTGCTTTCACTGTTCTGCCACAGTGACAACAGCTCACCTTAGATCAAATTTATACTTTGAACGTTTCTGTGCTAGAGGTGAGTGCTGGGTTTTAAGAGGACTTCTAGCTTTGTTCTATTTCATGAAGAGGGACTGCAGGCTTCAAGAGACGTTGCAATAAATGATGTGAAATGACCCCAGGTAACAGTGTTCTGTCTAACTGCCATCTAACTGCCAGTGTTTTGTGACTATCAAAACTAAGCCATGATAGATATATTTTACTTAAATGTGTCACAGCAAGTCACAAAGGTTAGGGGGCATCATAGAATATCAAGCTGTTCCCGAGAAAGTGCTTTTTTTTTTTTTTACCCTTTCTAAATGCATCATTAGCACTAGGCATCTCGATAACACCGTGCACACAGGAACCACATCCTTGTGAAAAGATACGATTTCTATCCCAAACAAATGTGAAACTAATTGAGTGACACTGGCAGAGTTTTGGCCGTGCACAGACTGTACACCTCATATACTACTCAGTTCTGTTTCATCCTGTCAGCAGTAAAATGCTAACACCGTCTGCACCATGTCCCAGATTTGGACCATTTGCATAAACTGCCATCTTAAATTATTCACAGCTGCTGTCTTGGCTTTTCTGACTAATTATATTTTGAGCTCCTTTGCTCTCTTTCTACCATTTTGACAACAGTCCCAACAGAAGCTCCTGCAAATATCTGACACGCACATGCATGTTATCTGCATGCAGTTAAGTATGACAAAAACAAGTACATTTTACATGCTTCTAACTCCTTTCCTCTAACTTTCCATCTAAATTTAAAACCAGTTTGAAATTAAAATATAGCAGCGTTAATCAGCAGTATAACTAGTAGCCATTTTCACTAATGTCTGAGCATTAATGATGATCAAAAAAACAGTTTGTTTTTCAACTGAGCTCATTCTGGCACATTCCTCTCTGAAAATAGCCCAGCAAACAGGCCTTAATTAACAAATGTGCCATTAGTTTTGGAAAAAGGTTCCTGGCATTGCCAGAACGCTCCAGTGTACAGACTTGAACAGGTCTCATTTTATGTGACTCAACGGAAACCAGGCGCTAGCAGCAGGGACAGCTGATTAGATCAGCATTAGTAGAGTTGACAAAGTGCTACAAAACTACTCTGACAAAAGTCCACAAGAGACAGCTCTCATGAATAAAGAGTTTGTGCAGATTGTACTGCCTTACTTTAGGTAACATTATACTCAGGTAACATTATACTCATACAAATCATTCTTGGAATTTTGTAATTCATTTTATCTGCTCTGTTTACCCTGTTAAAGTTACTGCATTACAACTTTAACTCAAATAAAAATTGACACTCCCTGGGGGTTTTCAAAAGAAAAACGGTCTAGCATTTCAAAGGACAGAGCCCTCTGAGACTTCTGTTATTCTGAATGTAATTTGCAGTAAGTTCAGTAAATCAACCCAGGGTCTGTGTTAACATAGTATCTGTATCAACATAATCACAGCTTCTGGTGGACAACACTACTTTAACTATTGATGTTCAGGAAAATAAGCTCCAAATTCTGAAATATAATCATTAAACAAACAATAACTCTGCAGTTCAGAAGATAAAAAAAAAAAAAATCAGCAGTCAGTAATGCTTTGCTATGACCAACCTATCGATTCTCCAGTTATGACTATAAATCGATCAGTGATCTTGGCCTTTGAAATCTGATGAGTTCATCCTTTAGTCCAAGTGAGTACTGCTGTATCAGATTTGTAATTCCCCGTAAGTGTCCTTAAAAGTTCTGTTCACAAAAAAACTGACAGTTGTAAGGATATAGTGACCTTGATCAAATGAAACCTTGTACAAATTCTAATCAAGTCCATCCTTGGGTCCAAGTGAATGGTTGTCCCAAATTTGAATAATTTCAGTCGAAGTGTCCAGGAGGTTCTAAAGAATGGGGGGAAATTAATGGACTGTCAGAGGGATAGCCAACCCTCTAATGAACTACGCCAGGGAGGAGACCTAAAATAAAACTGGAGCAAAATCACACGCTTTTGAGTTATCCACATATTCATTACACATCTAAGCAGCAAATGTGGCAATCAAACAACCGAGACTAGTGATAATATGCCACATTTGATCTCTATAGTACCTTAGATTTTCTTCCCAACTCACTGATTTTTCTTTATGAACTTATCCGAGTTCATCAGTTGAATTCGACGGAAATTGACGATTGCTTAATTGCTGTTAGTTCCTCCTCATCCCTCCGAGCAAATACTGATTTATACATTCATTAGAATGCATTAGATATCTTTTCCTTCCTTTCCTACTTCCTACCCATTTTCTTTCCTCTTTCCTGTCCTTGTCCCTTGTGTATTTGCCTGTAATTGACTATGTGTACCTTTCTATATTAAATTATACTATAATGAGCATACAATGGTGCGTCAGCGACAAATGTGTCGCTGAAAGGCATTAGTCATCATCTCCTGGAAGCCACACATAAATGCCGCCAAGAAAATAATCACACTGGTGAGACTCCATGTGCATGTACAATGCAAACACTTAATCACACATATTAAACAACATGACTAAGGCATTTTGCTTACCATTTGGATTTTTTTAGGACTGTATCCCAGCACGGATTGTATTAAAGTCATGAAAAAAAATTCTGAGGAAGTACAACTCGTGGAAAGAGAAAAACAAAAATGTTGACCCTTTTTCTGGTATGCAGAGAACAAGGTTCCTCCTTTCTCTCCCTTTTCATCCTCACTCCGTCTCTCTCTATTCATTGCTAGGGAGCGTTTCTTTTGAATAAATCTTTCCAAATTTACATTCTTTTGCCTGCTTACCTGCTTTGTTATGCTGAAGCCAAGCACAGGTATTAAATATTATACTAAAGTGCCTAGGAGAGAAGATATGTCAGTCTCCTTCCAAACAATAGATGCAGCTGAAAAATCTTTACTTGAGCAGTATTTTATGCATCTCCAATCTATATAAATAAAGGAGCAGAATAAAGGGCAGTTAGAAGAGATGCGAGTGAATGCTCAGCAGAAATCACCTTCATAAATCATAATGTTTACTATTGATGACACATCTCATTCAGTTGATGTAAAATATGTCTGGGCCTGATGATGAAGCTGCTGAGGTCTGAGGCAACAATAACCTTGTCCGACTGAGTACAGAGTGAGCGTCTAATGAGTTTGGACAGGGAAGTGGTCTCTGGTGGTTATACCTGATGGTAGGTGGGCTAATATTTTGCAACTTGAATTGGAAACAAAGCAAGTATTGTGTATGTATTGACACCAATGCAATACAAATAAAGTGACATTTTTCTTTAAACAGGCAACTCTAGAGCTGACAAACCTGATATAAAGATCTTGCAGCAGTGCTCTGTTTGGCTTTAAAGCGTGCCTTGAAAAGGCCTGTGGGATCGAAGTCTAAGCAGCACACGTTCTATCAGAGAAGGAATCTGTAGACATACTGTAATTTTATCAGCTCCAGCAGAGGTAAGGCTATAAACACCTTTTCTCTATACAGTGTGTGTGTGAGAGAGTCAATTTGCCACCTTCTACAGCCATTTTGTTTTGTCATAACATTGGTGAGAAATCTTTCGTCTCCCTGACTGCTGTTGAAGGCCCAAGACATCTGCTGCAACCGTACCACTACAGCAGCAGACGGATGGTTAGTGTAGAATGTAATGATAAACGTTTATGCATTCTGTAAAGTCACATGATCATAATGCTTATTTAAAATGCTCAATTAGTCTGAAAGAAGACCCTTAGTCAAACTAACTCTTCTGACTGGTCATCCATCTGAGGTGTATACAGCAAGACTGAAATGAGTGCCAGAACTCGATATGATGCTGGTAAAGGAAGATAAGAAGATAAACAGCAACCAAGTAAATGTCAACCTTGCAAAAGGTTCACTAAACCCAACACTGCAGCACCGATGTGGAGCTGAACCTCTTACCTTTTCACTGCTAATTTAGTTCAGTCACATTTTTTTTTTCGCATTGTTTCTCTTGCTTGATGACTGTTTGTGTTCGGAAAGTTGTCGACTTGCTAGTTTTTTGAGCATAAGCCAAGTCAGCCGATTTCAAATAAGGTTTCATTTCATAGCCAGGTGTTGGCAGCAGATTGTCTAGGTTTCCAGGGGACTGTAGCTTGGCATGCTATTGTTTTGATTTATGTGCAATATGTGCAAACTTTGACTGCCATGTGGAAAAAAAAATAAACAGGTCTGAGCATGCATGTTTACTTCAACAAAATCATTTTGTTAAGACCCTGCACAAAAAAAGAAAATTACATATAATTTCAACATAACATTTCTTTCACTTTCATCCGCAATATTTTCCCTTTCCTGCAAATTAAGGGATGAAATTGAAAATAATGGGCACTGCTGTCACACTCTCAAGGATCAAGAGCAACCCACATAAGGGATATACAGATTGAACATGAAGTATTCATGACTGATTTGTGATTGTTTTTTCTGTCCTGAAAGTAATTTTGATCAAACAACTTTTTAACTTCAATACCATTTGAAAATTGCTCATGTGTAAACTACCTAATTAATAAAGATATTAATAATAAAAAAAACAATTTGGATGAATACTTTATTAAGTGTATGTAAGAAGTGCAATGATTCTTTACAACAGTTTCACCTTCACATACATGTCCAAAAGCCATTTAATGCAGCGTCTTCAGTCTGGTCCAACCTGTTTCATACAGTCACATGAAACATAAATAAATGATATAGAAAGACATCAGACCTGGATTGATTCTTTAATGCTGATGATTTTTTTTTTATGTATAGCATTAATTTACACTTTATTTCTTGTTCACATTTGTTATTTAATATTTATTCTTAGCTTTGCATTTTTCTTCACTATCACTGATAAATCAACTGTTGTTAGATACTTAGTTCTTTATTTCATTAAATATTTGAATCATTCTTTACATCTCCTTACCAAAGGCTTTTACTCATTGTTTTATTTCCTACCACGGAGCATTAGAATAATTCTTATCCTAAATTGATGTGATGTGACATGCTTTCTTTACCATTTTCAGCCCAAAAACCTAAATTGTCTATCTCTCTCTCTGGTCCCAAATTTAATCGTTTGTTTCTTCACACTCTTCAGGCACAGAATGCATCCCCAGATTCTCCCTGTGGACTCAATTCCAAGATCTACACGTTTGAATTCCCAATTAATTCTCAACGGATACTGAATTTATGATCTTAATTATCTGCGTTCTTTATGTTGTTACATCCTTTCATTGGTTTCAAATTCCCCAATTACTTTGAATATCTAATTTTTTTATCTTATTAAATGAAATGTTTACTTAACTCTTTATTTTGACTTGTCTCATCTTTCAGTATTTCAGAAATGACTGACGTGCCTTCATTGCTTTCACCAGCTTGACTGAGCACAGCTCAGTTTAAGATAATTTCTGTGCTTAAGTTGTGCAAAGCCTCATTCTTTTCCTCCTGCAGTTCAGTCAAGTTTCTTTAGAGCTAAGTAGGTGCTGAGATTAGGAACGCTTCAGTCTGAGAATTACACTATTAATGTTTGCAAAGATTGTCGAATGTCACGATGTCATCACTGGGAGATTGGCAGCCATTTTGTATCTCATTCTGCATGCTGTAACAGTGAGTCACAAAGTGGGCTCCAGGGACCCCCAGGGGTGTTTGAGGGTTCCTCAACAAAAAGAACACTGAAATTCCATTTATGAGTAAAACAATGAAGAAATGTGTGACTAATTTATCATGGATTTTATCTACTTTTATATAAAAACAAGACTCTCGCCAAAGTCTTATCAAATGTGGTCTAATTTGTGGTTTAGTATACATTTCTTGACTAAGGCCGAGTCAGGCCAGATCAAAGAATTCAAACTTTATACAATTATTCTTTCACTGAATTAGAATGATGTTTAAACTTGATTTTTAGTCTGGAAAAGTGACAAACTCCTGTTAAATATTCTGAATTACTGACTTCAATAGTAATATCCTCAGTGATCACACAGTGTGGAGTTACTTTGTGTAAAAGGAAAATGAAAATAAAGTGTACATTGTGATGTCCCTATAGTTTCATAGCTAATGACTTTGTGAAATGTGGTTTCTCCAGGGAGTCTTTCCAACCTTTACTCCACGCTAAATAATAGCTCTTACACCAGCTAGTTCCAGCTTTGTAATCTAAATATAATTGGAGGGGGAGTACCACTTCCTGAGCAGGGAATACGAGTCTTTAAAGGATACTCCTTAAATTAAACTCTGCATATCTGATCAACTCTCTCCATATGAGCTTGTTCTCACAAGGCTGTGATAGTATCTGTGGGCAGAGGCATTTTTTTTTAATTTCACCTGCACTATGCAGCTGATAGTGAAGACTGAGATTTCTCACAAAATGGACACTGGTACACTAGTTTACCTCAGTGCATGGTTCCTACTAGTCTATGAATGTGTACACTATTCTAAAATGGGATCTGGGTTCAACAACTACTGTATGTGCGCATTTGGGCATGCACTAGGTGTTGATAATATCATACATTTACATGAATTATACAACTTTTTTTCAGACTCTTAAAGTGACGGTTTTAAATTCTAATTCAAAAGGATTGCAGCACATTTTCAAACTACTGAAATATAGCACAGCACCAGTGATAGCCATAAAAGCATATGGTGTGTGCTAAGATCTGACACTGAGGACTGTTGAAGTTATAAATAAAGGTAACGAGGGATCACATCTAACACTTGTGGTAAATGCAAGCTGATTTTGACTCTTTTTTGCACACACCAACAAAGAGACAATAATACGTCTGTGATTGCTCCTCATTACAATTGTGGTAAACATGCACAGATACATCTACAATAGGAAACTCTTGACAATATCATCAAAACAAGGGAAATTAGAAAGGAACAAAATTTCCTGTATTCAGGAAGCGAGTTATTGCTCCTGTAGATTCACAAGTGTTTCGACAATATACATTTATCACACATTTCTTCATTGCTGGTAACAATGTGCACGCAAACAAGACTTGTCAAAAAAGCCACAATACTGCTATAAGCTTGACTCAGCCCATTCACAGAAGCTGCTATTATCATCAACCTCAACTCAGTGCAGAATCAATGGCTGTTATGACTTTACAGTGCTGTTAGAATTGACACATTTCATACAGTTTCCTCTAGGGAGCTTACTGAGATAAGTGATAGAAAGAGTGTAAAAAGAAGAAGAAGATGAGGAGGAAGAAGGAGTGTATTTCATTCAGTAATCTTACCTGGATTCCACCAAAAGTCATAGAAGGGAATGAAAGACATGTAAAAAAAAAAACAAACAAAAAAACCAGAAAGAATTTCTGTTAGGAATAAATTTACAAATACAAAAATACATTAAAAAACTGCTTCCTTTCTTACTGTTCTCTATGGTAATGCTATGGTAATTGAACACTGACAATATCAGTACTAGAAGAGATGAAGCTGTGTCTTTTATATTTTCCCTCTCTTCCCTTCCTATTCCCTCTGTCGCCCTTTCATTTGTTCTCTCCTTCTTGCCCCTACATGCACAGATACAAGTTGCATTTGCAAACAAAAAGACGCAACTGGAACTGGCCGCACCTCTCAAATACTCATAACAGATAATAGTCCACAGAGGCTCTCCTTCAACAAAACATCTCCACGTTCCCTGGCACAAACAGTCAGGCACCAAAACGGCATAAAGTACGAGCATGAATAATTTATAATCCGTGATTGTAAAACTCTAGCATAGTGTATGTGTTGTTACTTTCTATCATGACAGATTTTGGGATTGCCCCATTAGCTGGCAGTGGACAGATTGTGATTTACATTGTGCAGTCGTGCAGCACTATTCTCAAGCCTGGACAGAGGGCTAATGGAGGCACACACGCAGCTTTTATTAGCTGTGAAATCCAATGGCATCAAATATTAAACACTTCATTATGGAGCACTGCTTGTCTTGTTCCACGGAGCCGCCACTTAAACCTACAACAGCCAGGAGAAAATAAGGAGAAAAGGAATATGCGATGACAGCAGTAATTACTAGAAATCTATTTTTACAAGATGTGTAAGTCATGGAGAATTGCACTGTGTGTGTGTGTGTGTGTGTGTGTGTGTGTGTTCAGATGTGTGCTGTGCATTTGTGTTTGTATTTGTGCATGTAAAAATTAGTGTTTTTATGTACTTATCAGCTTGTCAGCCTGCAAAAAACTTAATGTTGTTTGTTAATAATTAATCCCCATATACCAAAACAACAATAGTGGCCTAAATGGACAGATTGGAGGGTATGTTTAATGAAATTAAATGTTCCCATTTCATCTGACATCAAAGCGCATTGAAGCCTGGTTAGAAGCAGCAGGCAATGTTGATGAGGGGTGACCAGATAAACAGAGGCCCCAAACGCGTAGAGAGACCAGACAAAATGGAAAAGAATGGACATGTAGGGGGAAAATGTAACAGGAGAAGGACTTAATGGGCAGTCATCAGAGCACTTGAGTGACACCTTCACCAATGACCTCTGACTGATTTATCTGTGGACATGCATGTGTCCGTCAGAACATCAGAGCCCTTTAAATCAGGCGACGCAGTGAGTGGGGGCAAAGTGGAGCCTTGGCTCATCCGTCATTACTTAAAAGCTGACCCTCAAGATGGCTTGATGGAAGCCTTCCACCTCTACCAAAGCCCTCCTGTCTTGACAATAGTTATTCAAACGGAAAAGATCTCTCCTAATTTTCTTATATTTTCATAAATATGATCAAACCTTTGTAGTGTAAAACCTAAAACAGCTGTGAACTAGTCCACCTTGGCAGCTGTATCACAAAGCCTGAGGAGCAAAAGCAAAGGCACTCAGTCCAGCTCTCATGTGAGATTGATATTCATAGACATCTCCTTGTACTAGCTCTTATTTGTCTTCTACAGCAGGGGTTACATTATACTTCTGAATAAAAGCTACAAAGAACTACAAAGAGTTTTAACTGTGGGAGCGGGCGCACAATTACTGCGATTGTTCCATTCGTTAATGTTCTCTATTTTTATTGAAAATTACTTTGTTTCAGCAAGCGCTTTGGCCTTTAGGCCCAGCACACTGCAGCAAGCTGTGCCAAGAATGAGAGCGCAACCCCAACATCTTTGGAGCACATTGCTGAAGGTCTACTTTTGTTGTATGTGCGCGCAAGACAAAATAAGCGAGGAAAAAAATAGCACAAATTGATATTTGTGCTGACATCTGTTTATGGCAGCCTCAGCTCTAAGAGCATAAACATCAACAGTCATGCTCATACATTTTCATAAACCAAACGCAGTGCTAACAGCGCATTAAAACAGTAATAGGATAACAGCAATTAAGCCCTGGGCCATGGGGGAGAAAGAACATTTAGAGATAAAAATGATGAGAGGAGCGGTTGTATAGTACAAATAAATAGAGACAAAAAAACATTATAACAAAGTCCAACCGTGTCTTGTTGTCCTAGAAGTCTGAGTTTTAACCCTTCTCTGCAGTGACGGTGGGAGATCAAGCAGCGTCGGAAATTAAAGACATGGACAAGCAGAAGGAGAAAGTGCTTAAGATTCAATTAGGCTTGCCTCTCCTCGTTAGACCTGACCAGGGCTGACAGCTGCAGGGGAAGGCAAGAAGGCAGAGGCACATATGTCCTCTCTTTCCTGTGGCAGGAGACTGAAGACACCATCTACGGTGGTTTGTTTACAAGTGAACTGAACCACTGATTGAATTAAGTTCTGACAACATGAATGAGTCTCTCTCCAACTGAACATTAGCACTGACATATCTGAAAGATATCAAATCATCCTGTCACATTAAAGTTTTCTTGCTGTGAGGCATTTCAAATTATTTGTGGATCAACTTCTCCTAAGTCATGGCCTTGACACGGGATCAAACAAAATGTCAGATCACAAAGTTGTTTTTCCTGAATTTCCAATAAGATCAACATGTCAAGATTCCTTTTGGAAGTGCAAACTTTCGTCACCTAATCTTAGTTAAGATGTGGATATGAGGAAAAAAGGTCTTAAGGTCTTGGGCATAACTGCCAAAATCAGGCCCAAAGACACCGCGAGAGCGTTACCATCTCGCAGTTAATAACACGAACTATGGACAATTAAACCTGACCTGATGAGGCAGTGGATTATGATGGCGTACCTTAATTAATAATTTGGGCAGAGCCGATAATGAAGTCATAAACAGGATCAATCCTCTGCCCTCCCAACTGTTAGGAGCAGGAAAGGATGGGAACCATTGATTTTCTTCATGGCCCAGGATGTTCTGTGGATGTTGTCCGCAGACTGCCAGCTATGTTCATCAATACGGACGTGCCTTGCTTAGCCAATGATACCCTTGAAAAGGCACATGGGGTAGGGAGCCTGTTTTGTCCTGGGGTCACGTTTTACGCTATTTCCAGTAGATGAGAAACTCTGCGTCTTCAAGTTGATACCGTTACATATAATATGTCACATGACAATATGATTAATAGGATTTTTGTATGGATATGCACACGTGACATGTTTGCCATCAAATTTTTGTACCATCTGTAACTACATTTTAAATCTGAAATCTGAAAGTCAAGTTCTTTAAATGTACCTGGAATCTATGGCAAAAATTACACGTTTATCTCCTCATTCTAGAAGTGTGAGTAATAACACACTTTTCACGTGCTTATGACGAATGTGGCTCTGACACACTATTATTTGCTGCAGCCAGTTCCATTATTTCAGCTATGGAAAACCACCCCTTAGTGGTTGACGAAGCAAACACCAAAACTTCATTATGCTGCAAAATATAGAGAGGCTTTTTTCTGGCTGGGATAGGCTTAATCAGCCTTGTGTGAACTGGTTTGGCAAAGGCCTACATGTATTAAATATACTTAAAAATCCTGCACTAGGTTTGGCTAGCAGGAATACACAAAATGTCTGGAAGTATTTTGCATTTGGTGGGAGGATACGGAATGGGCCAAGAAGAATTAAATTTTAGTGCAGATCCAGATAGATAGATAGATAGAAATGATTTTTATTAATCCCTGTGGACCCATGGACCCATGAATTTAGTGGAGGTACATGTTCAACTGAACGCCCTTTTATTTAGGCTTTCTTTAGTTGTTATTGAGACATTTATACTGTATATTGCTTTTCCTTGTCATTACTGCTCTGCTAAATTGTGACAGAGTTTAAAGACAGGTTGGTGTGTGTGTGTGTGTTAGCTATAGGCTACAGTGGCGCCAGCTGTGCCAGTGACAGAATGGACATCTTCCATTAGATCTCCAATAGAGCTCAACCAGGTAAGCGCGTGTTGCCTAATCAACCATGTCACTACACACATCGCCGACACTGTTTATGTTTTCAATGAGGACTCTCACTCGCACAGCACCTTATGTGTGTTTGCGTGTGCGTGTCTGAACCGATCACTTGTACAGGTTGCGGTGAAACAGCACTCGGCGGGTAATCATGGGACCGTCAGTGACATGCCATCCCTGATGGGCATCCTCCATTAATATTTATGATGCTCTGAATCAGCAACACACTGAGCACTGTGACAGCAATCACCCCATTTTTTTTTTTTTAATATCCCCAACCAGATCAATTCTTATTAGCATTTCAAGCACTTAGAGGAGCCACGCTGTCTGCTGAACTTTTCCTTGTTCTTAGAGACAAAGACAGCGAGCAGCAGAGCAAAAAGCAGCTGACATAAAATCAAACCTGAAACGAGACGTTTGCTTTCAGACAACCTCAGTGAAGAGAAACTGATGTCCTGGTTTTAAATGACGAAAACAGAAGAGTTAATGCTGGGATTTTAAATATCAATAAAGACATTTAGTAAACAATAAGTACTTAATCATCCAGTGAAACATGTTGAGCTAGGTGAGAAGCAGGAAACCCAGATCTAAAACCATGACATCAGTACCTGGGTAGGAATTTGCATGTCTCTGCGGTTGATACTGGAAGTGACATTTTCTGGCATTAGAGGATCCTGTGAGCTCCATCTCTTCTCTACCACTGTGCTGGTGCCATTTTATAAACCTTTGTGTGGACTGAGCTCCTTTTGTGTTCTCCAAAAGACAAACCAATCTGCTTATCTCAAAATCCAGAAGGAGCGAAGGCGTTTGTTTCTGCAGATCAAAATAATACACAGTAGAGGATAGTAACCTTCTGAACAGATGAATGGGTGGGAGGAGACGGATTGAGTGTCAGTGTGTGTGCCGGTGTGAGTTCTTGCATCTGTGTTATCAAGTGTGTTTATGTGTATAAGAAAGCCTCTGCTGGCCTTGAGGCGCCCCCACAGATGTTTATTTGTAGTGACAGCAAGGTTTGTTCTCCCTGTGTTCCTATTTATCACACTGAGCTGACTGTATGGCTGCGGCCACATCCCACAGAGACGACACAATCAGCACCACGACGGATACACATGAGTAAGCAATACAACTCTGTGAATTCACAGACATAATCCATCAGCTTAGATCAGCAGTCCTCACTGAGAAAGATAAATATAAGCAAAACGGGGGTCCGACTACGCACCGAATGAGTAACGTTAATTTGTTCATTAGTAAAACGTTTACAGATAGGCTGACCAGTTTGAGGTAAACAAAAAACATAACAGACAGTCTTTAAGCGCAAATTGAGGAATTAAGGAAAAAATAAAAATAAAAGTCATGTATAATTGACCAATGAAAGGCATTAGATGTCATTCTGGAAGAAAGGGATGGGAAAAGAAAGGCAGGAAGGAGTGGGTAGCAGTGACTCCTTTGGGAAACAAAATGCTCTTTGCGGCTTTAGTGAAAATAATGACTCACCAAATGGTAACACTTTAGGGAAATTCACACTCAACTCTCTTGGCTCACTTCCTTTCCATCCTCTGTCTCTTCTGCTTCCCTCTCACTCCTCGCTCCACTGTTGCATTGTCTTTTCGCCTCCCGTGAGGAATATTACAAGGCTCCAAAAAGCACATAGAGTTACCCGCATTGCTTTCGCTCTGCACACAGACATACAGGTAGGTGTCATACACCTGCAAATCCCCAGTGTGAATCTTGACCTTTTCAACATGTCATGTTTCCCATAAATATCTCTTTTTGTGTGTGCTCGCTTTTCAGGGTCCGTAAGTGTGCTTGTATCTGTCTATGTCGTGTGTGTGTGTGTGTGTGTGTCTGTGTGTGCCTTTATCTATCTGTGTTCCACTGCGGAGTTGACCTTTCCATCCCTGCTTTGTCCCAGATTAGAACTGACACTGCCCTCTGCTACAGTCCAAACTGAAATACATACTGACATGCAGACACACACACACACACACTTGCAGAACAAACACATGCATGAGGACTAATGAAAGTATATAAGAATTGACAACGCAGAACCTCGCTTAAAGTGTAGCCAATATTAGGATGTAACAATTCACAGAACCCATGATAACATACAGATCACAATGCTGGTTTCATAATTTTCTCACCTTTTTTTTTGTCTGAAATGATATTTAGGAAAAAATTATAAATGAACAGGTGTCCTTTTATTATTTCAGACAAAAAGAGCAAAACACTATATTTTTTCTTATCTTTTCCTTCTAAAATTAGAGAATCTTTTTTTCACTTTTGAGGTAGGGAGGTTATAAACAATAAAAAACCCATTAGTACTCATATCAGAACATTGTGGCTTCGTTCTTGTAAAGTGGACTGATTTGAAGACATGTTGTCCAACATTTATCATGAAAATGACGCGGACACACCCAGACCAGCACTGTGGAAAGGATTTGTAGGATTCACTTACAGTAAGTAATAATGCAAAATCACAAGGGAACACACCAAAACTAATTGTTGTGTTATAAAAGGCTACTAAGGATCTACCCGAGATATCTCACTCATGTTGATGCAGATCTTTGCAGTGTTGGTGGTGGACGTGGCTCCGTCTCAGTGGGAGCGAAACCAAAGAACAGAGCTAAGAGAGAGCTGAGCAACACTTCATTTCACTGATCGCTGAGCAGCCTCTCAGCCACTGCTGCAGGGGGGAAATTCTCACTTACCTGGCCTGAGTGTTTCTGTGTGTTTCTATCTCTCCCTATCTATCTGTGGTTAAGTCTGCTATATTGTTTTTTTTAATCCTTCCAACTATGTTTTATAATACTTAGGTTATGCTTGCCTAAAATGGGCAAATCTGAGGGGCTGTGCTTGAGTTCATCTCTTTGCAACTATCAACGAGGCCAGCTGTTTTGTCGACAGGTTTTCAGTCTGGTCATTTAACCTGAGCACTGGCCCTCATCACTCATAGCTCCAGCGAGGAAGGAGGGGACAAAAAAGTCAAACGCAGTGCATGGGGTTGTTCGGATTTGCAGCCATGTATGAAGTGGCAGGGCTGAGGATCAGCACCTCTACGTCTGGGGGAATGGTTGTCAGCAAACGAACAGAAGTATTGAATACAAGTGGCCAAAATGAATTTCCTCCACAGGGTGGCTGAGTTCAGCCTTAGAGAGAGGGTGAGGAAACATCTCTCGTCTGGCACTAGAACGCCTTGGTGTCCTCCTAGAGGAGTTGGGTGGAAGTGGCTAGGAAGAGGAGTGTCTGCACCTCCCTGCTCAGCCTACTACCTCCACGACCTGGACGCAGGCATGTGCCGCTTTCATATCAGACATATGAGCCATTTCACTGTTGACCTTGTAAAGAAAATTCAAAAGGAATGGACATGATTTTTGTCTCAACACAGCACTGGTGAAACAAGCAGCAGTGTTGTATGGACTGGGAGGCTCTACAGTACCTGGTCCCCATGTGGTTACAGACAATGTTTTGTGAGTTACTTAACGGAATGGCAGATTGCCTTCATTAATCTAATACGTCAAAATGATCAATGGCTTATAGATTTTTTTTCACTATTAAAAGAAAATGAGACTGTGATGAATAGCATTCAGTTAAAGCAACCTCTGCTGTGTACTGGGATCCCCCATATCATACGAAACACGCAAAGGCTCAAATGAATGCAGTGATAGAAAGTGACAGAATATTTCACACATTTCCACGCAGACATAAAATTGCAGTTGTCAACGGTTGTACCGTCAAGCCATTTCCTGCAGAGTGAAAAGAGCTACTGTACATCTGACGGAAGAAATGAAAGAAGAGCCGTGAAAATGTAATATGTATGAAAATCAGAAAAACAGAAAGGATCACAAAAGAAACGGTGAATGTCTTGGAAAAGGGATGGAGAGAGATCAGAGAGCAGCGTCCTATGTGAGGGTTAGCCTGAAGACTTCATGATCTCCTACTGTCACTATGTGGGCAGATTCTAAGAATAGACAGGGCTTTCGTGAGTATCTTAGAAAAGATCCATATCACAGAAGTATTATAACAGCTGTCGTTGTTGGTGCAAAAGAGACAGAACACAGAGGGAATGAAAAAAAAAAAAAAGCCAGAGTTCATATCTGACTGAAGAAGAGGTAAGGAACTGATACTGAATATACAAAGATGGTTTACTGAACAATGACCCAGTGGGGACTCTGCCGGTTCTTATTTTGCTGAGCTGTATGCATTTGTTTCCTATTTTAGAATCAAAAGCTTGTTATCACTTCCCCTTGACAATATGTTGAGTTCAGCTAATGACTTCTTTCACAGGCCGTCAGGACTTTGTGAAGACAAAAAGCAAAGAATAAAGAGCGGAAGGAAGAAAATGGTGTGACTGATGAGGAGACCTTATAAACATGCTGATTCATTCATCTGCGAGCGCTGGGAAGCGCTTCCTTTGGGAAACAGGGGTCAAACACATTAGCTCGCCGCCTTGAGCGAGTGCAGTGCTTTAAGAGAACTGCTTGTGTTAGCCTGTCAGGGATGCGTCACCTCTGCCTTTTCCCTGGTGTGTTTTAGGATGAAAACACACAAAACCAGGGAGGACAAAATGGAAGCTTGTCCCGCTGTTGATTTCACCTTATTAAAAGATTAACTTTAAAAAAAAAGTCCTAACACATGGCACCTATAAAACTATCTAGCAACATGTAGAAAAACAAAATATGCAGAAATAATAATAAAAGCTTGTAAAATAAAAGAGTGTATTCCACAGGGACGTAAAAGTGTCTTTTTTAATTAGTGCAGTGTAATCACATGTGCACTTGGCAGTGGGTTATTCAGAGTTAATAAACTTTTCATATTAGTTTTATGTTACATGCATTTTTCAGAAGTCCCAAGAGCACTCTATCAAAGGCCTGGAGGTCCCACTAATCAAAGCCCAGCTTTTAATGAACACATCAATATTAATACAAAAACAGAAGCGTGGTTTAACACAACTTAAACGCCTTCTAATGTAAGTGACTTTGTGGGCTGTTTTAATTAAAGGAAAGATCTGTAGTTTATATTGCATGATAAAATTCCCCACGGGAATGTGTTTATGATTCCAGTTTCAATGATAATTTCCCAGAGCTAACATGTCGTAATTAAGTCCAAACACTTGGACAGATATACATGCGCTCCAAATCGGGTTTAGATTTCCCCATATGTGTCCAAACTACATGCAAGAGCCTTTTGAATGCATTTACAAACCACAAAAAATAAAAACCCAACATAGTATATAGAGGGGCCACTGCAAAATCTGCAGGTAGTCAGAAAACACATTTGATGCAACCTAATCTAAAACATGCTGCAAATGCCAAATTATTTGAATGTTATGAATGCAGACCGGCCAACCATATCTTTCTTTACATATTCCAAATCTTACATATCTTTACAATTAACTTAAAAGATTCCTAAAGTGGGCTGCTACATTGGTGAAAAGTACATTTGCTCAATTACAGTACTAGTATTGTACGCAAGTGCCTTTATTTTAGCTATGCATTTCCTCTTCTATTTCTATTCAGTATTTACACTCAACCATGTTTTTTGGAGAAATGTACTTTTCACTGCATTACATTTATTTCATAGCTATAGTTACTAGTTTTTATCAGATATCAGAGTTGCTGAAGATTAGCTAAAGTCAAAATGAGAGGCTTATTTTTTTGCTTACATATGCATGTCGTAATAGTATCCAAATAGTTTATGGTAAAATATGCTTCTCTAAAAGGGGAGAGTTTTTTTTAAATCAATATAATTTCTTTGACACTCTTAAATACAACTTACTTCACCTTTTGAATGCACAACTTT
Source organism: Mola mola (assembly GCA_001698575.1). NCBI lineage: Eukaryota > Metazoa > Chordata > Actinopteri > Tetraodontiformes > Molidae > Mola > Mola mola. The sequence goes on from KV751326.1 coordinate 7,210,598, forward strand.
TATTTGGTACATTTTACACACACGCACACACACACACACACACACACACACACACACACACACACACACACACACACACACACACACACACACACACACACCTCCCAGTAACATTTTTACTAAGTGAATTTCTATGGTGCATGCACTCAAATTTTTAATCTGCCACAATCTGCCTCTTTCATTATGGCTATGAGTTCATCTGCAATAAAAATTAACATCGCAAATACTATGAAAAGTAATGTTTAACAACCTGAGCTACATAGAACATGACATTAATAACTCAAACTCATGCTAAATGAGCGAGCTAGCTTGGAATTGACATTACAACGATATGCTTTCATTTTTAAGGTTGAATATTTTTCCAAGGTTGGCAGTTTTCCACAATATCAACTTTCCAGATAAACTCCACTCCATCGTTTCCATGGCAGTTACAACAACACCTGGAGTATGGGGGGGATAGCTAGAGTCGAATGTCAAATGAGCTATTGCGTGTGATGAAGCCCTTTCATGATTCTTGCTCAACAGTTTTGGTGTTGTCACATTGCACTCTAAAATACATGATGTTTTAATCATCTTTAAAAATCTCTGTAGTTTTCAAAAAAACAAATACTACCTATCTCAAAAATGATGTTGAATACTCTCTGGGTAAACGCATCATTCATATTACTCTTCTTTACTGGAGGAAAACTTCCCCCACACCCTCCATTTCCCTGGCACTTGAATTAAGAGGAATCATTGTGTGAAATGCTCTCTCCAGCGCCGTGGCACCACCCTGAGTCCTGAGCAGCAAATGGTGTCATTGGTGAAGTCTATCCCTTTGCCTCGGATGAGTGAGACGAGGTCCCCTGAGTAAATATAGCTGTCACTTATTATATCTTATTTGAATGTAATATTTCGCCCAGTGGTCAGCCATACTGTCTGCAGCTGCTAGAAGTATACATAAATTCATAGCCTAGATTGGATATTGCTTCCAGAATGGCTCTCTGGAGTGGTGTGGAGACGACTCGTAGTGCAGAGGATTGATTACAGTTACATGTGCATCCGTGGCTATGAAGTGGGTGGGATGGGGTGATTTAGAATAATTAATAGTTTCATCGCAGGAACTGAGCTCCTTTAAAACCTGACAGACTCAGAAGACGGTCACGGTGTTGAACTTCATGTCACTTCCCATTTCCTGCAGAACAGGTCTTTGGGCAATGTTTTCAGAAGGCATACAGCTCAAATGAACTTGTATAATCAGCCGGCGAAAATGATTTTGGAAAATGTCTCTTACTGTTAGAAACACTTACATTTTGAGCCACACTGTATGAAAGGGGCTAATGTTTCCCTGTCCTCATACTCTTATGCTTTGCATTCTCCCATCTAGAAACCTTCAAACCTTTCCCTCTTCCAGCCAGACAAACAAAAATAACAAAATTACAAAATTTATTGGTGGCTTAATAGAGAGGTATGAAATTAAACCAGTTAATTATCTCCTTTGGCTCACAGCCTCTGTTCCTGTCACTGTTTCTTAATGTGACGCTGGTGGGGAAGAGGATGGTGAGAAGAGGCCTGTGTTGAAGAAGTCAATCCTGGACATGATGCTCAGCAGGCCTAAGGGACTCAAGCCGTGCAAAGACAGTTGAAGAAGGGAAAAAGGCAAGAAAAACTAAAAGACAAATGTGAAAGATAAAGTAGGATTAAAGGGAAATAGGGGAAGAGAAAACATTTTGCTAGAGGTAAATACAACTGGGAAGGAATGACACGTTCGCTGTGATTGGGGGGGGAGCGCACGCTACAAAGTGCTGAAGCACTTGAAATTTATTTCAAATAACTGCTCCTGATGCTCCGCCGTTTCAATTTCACACAACACAATTCCACAGCTCTGGAGCAAATGTGTCCCTGTCAGCATCACTTAGTGCCTCAGCTGCTCTCTGCCTTACACATCTGCCCCTCCCTCTGTCTTCCTCTTTCTCTTCTCCCTCACCTTCAATGCACATCTCCCTCACTCACGCTCTCTATCTCCAGCCCTTTTTGTCATATCATTCCCATCTCTTTTCAATGTTCTTTTTATAAAATGGTTAGGCCAATGCAGACAGACAGACAGAGATAGAGAGGGGCGGGAAATGGGCAGTGAATGAATGAGAAGAAAGGCAACACACACTAGAAAAATAGGGGGTGAAGGAAAGAGGGGGAGACAAAAAGACAGGAGATACGGTGGGGGGGGGTTAATAGATGTAGTGAAAAGTTCATTTAGAGAAAACTGTCTATTATAAACACTAAGATCAGCAAGAGTAAAGAGTTAAAGGGAATCACGGGGACCTACATCTCTATCAGCCAATACTCAACAATGTTAAAGCGCCAATGCGATGTGCAACAACCAGAGGAAGCCTATTAAAGCTGTGGCAATAAAAGAGTGACTGTTCATTAGTGGGCCGACACCAAACGGTCTTTTATTCAAGGTTCTGAGAGCAGAATCTCCCCACAGACCCCTTCCTTCACCCTCACCACAGAGGGTTAAGCAGGTTGGAGGGATGGGGAAATAAAGGGATAGGCCAAGGAGAATATTATTCATTTGGGTCATGTTGTGAATAATTTATTTTGAGGATGAAGAGTGGTTTTGGATCCATAATGAGGCAGAGGCCAGTGTTTGGAAGACTTTCATCTTACGCAGTCAAAAGACCCCTTATTAGGCATTAAAATCACAAAATAAAATCTTCAGTGTGACTGTCTTTCTACAAACTGTAGCTCCGTATGCACGTTTGCGCACACAGGGACAGAGAGTCCACAGCACAACACTAAGCACTGGGTGGCGTTCGCTACATGGACCAGCTGGATTAGCGCGCTGTGCTTCAGCAGCAGCAGCAGCAGCAGCAGCAGCTTCATGAGCGCTGAAAAAAAGTGTCTGAGTGGCAGGAAGAATCAGTCAAGGAATCAGCCTGAGAAACAAGTGCTGAGGCAGAGAGAAGAGAAGCAAAGACCGGTAAGAGCAGAGGAGAGAGGAAAAGCAAAAGAGAGAGCTCCACTCAGTCTGCAGTGGTTTGATAAGAGTTATTTTTTCATTATCTCTCCCTGTGCCTAGTCCTGAGCTTGAGTACACAGGCACGCGCACACATATGCATGCATACAAATACACATACCTGTATACACACAGGAGAGATAGTGCAAGTGGCAGAAGCAGAGTAGAGAATGCAGATTAAGGACATTTTAATGAGTGGGTAAGGAAAAACAGGCCACAGACTATTTATTACAAGTTGAATCTACAACAGAAACAGTAGTTCCACCTTTTACTTCTAGCCCATTTGTCTGTCATTGGTCATGTTTATCATTTTTCATGTCAAACACACACACAGCAAGCAAAAGTATGGCGTCCTCACACATCCATTAATCCTTTAAGGCAGATGCTAGACCAAAAATTGACAAAACATGTATCTTAGAGAAGAGTCCACACACTGTAGTTCCCAACGCGTGAACTTTATCGGCAGAACCACAAGCAGTAACTTTCCGAGCCCAAATGCTCTTCTTTAGACTTAAAACACATATAGATACATTGAGCGACGCCATATTTAAACTCTCCAATATGAGTACGTGAGACATTTTTCATGTGACATAGAAGTATAGGATCCAATACATATTACAAGAGAAGGTTTTAAATTGAAGTCTTCAGTGAGACTTTTTAGTGCGAGGGTATCAAGTGCATAGATCCAAAAAAGCACATTGTAAATGCTCCCCCCTCTGCGAGCATTTTATATATATGTATTTTAGAAAGGAGATGCTGTGTCGGGATTCGGTAAACTGTGCTGCCACCCGGCTTGATGAGTCATGATTACGGATGGCAGCTTTGTGTTTGGTGATCCCAGTTTTAAGAGCTCTCTTTGTTTTTCCAATATATGCAAGGCCTTAAGGACATTGTAACATGTTGATGACACTTTTTGTACTACAGGAAATGACATTTTTGATATTGAATCTTTCTTCTGAATGAGGATGAATCTACGCGTGCTTTATATGTGAAAGGACATTGTTGACTGTTGCCACACCTGTAGTTACCAGGCTGAATTTAGGTAAGAACATATGAGGCAGCAGGGAGAGGCCAGTCAGCTCTCAGCAACATATAAAGGAGATTCCAAGGTCTCTTAAAAACAGCAGGTGGATTTCTTCTTTTTCTTTCTTTCTTTCAAAGATGGGTCTGTGTCCGAGATGCACCAAGAACTTTGAGATAGGCAGGCTCTTTTTAAGAGATGTAGGGTAGTAGGACTCACAATGTAATATTGAGTATTGAGTCTTTTAAAACACACACACATAACAACATGTGTCTGCAGGTTTTGCAGATAGCATCCACCTGCACGAAATTAAAGTGACGTGATCTCTCTGGAGCTTCTCAGAATTAAGTCCTGGGTTGAGGAAGAAATTCTGGAGCTTTTGTTTAACATCCTTTTAATGTGGATACACTCGACAGATGCTATCACAATATTCTGACTTTAATGATTTAGAATGGTGCTATGATGCTCAGATATTTCTCTCTGTTCTTTAATCCTTTATAAAGAAGTTAGGATAAAGAAGTTAATTACCCATCACAGTAAGCACTGCAAGCAAGTTGAATTTTTCATTTCTGTCATCAGCTTAGTCAACCAGTTTAGGAGGACCTGGATTCAATTCAAAGTGTGGTGGGCTGTTTGATGTCTGTATCATATCCTCAGTGGGATGTTTGTCCCCATTAGAGATTTATTTGTCCTGCTGTCTGGAGAGGAGCCAAGCTGATGCTGCAGGCTTCTTTTCTTAAAGCTCCTAACCACCATCACTGTCAAGCTTGGAGCACAATCCATATATGTGTCCAAAAATATTATAAAAATACATAAAGGTTTTGATAATTGCTGTATAACTTTCATGTCCTTTATTAACCCCAAATGAAATGTGATTATTGAGAGAGATTTTAGAATTCTATCACTGAAAAACATAACGTGTAAATGTGCCTTAATACATTCATTTTTTTTCTGTTTTTTAATTTCAAAGGTCAGTAAAGGGACACATCAACATCACGTCAGACACCTACAGCTGACAGACCAGTGACAAGCAAGGACCGCACCCGTCACGTGTTTGGGGCACGTCAAATCAGAGGCATGACAACACATGTGGACTCAATGATCGATACTGACAATATACACTGAAAGCGACGTACTGTAGTGTAACACCAGCAGAGACACACACTGAGATGCACATATGTATACACACCCCTTGCAAAACCAACAGTTTAGTCCGACTCTCCTTTTGCTATCTGCATGTTAGAGTTTTCAAAACCTCTGTCAGTGCAGAAACAACAGAAATCTCTAGCAACCTGCACGCTAAAAATGGCAAGTAAGCAAGCCTGTAGCTGTAACCTTTTCTTAAGCAAAGGTTTATCCATTTTAATGCCAGGCCTTGGTGGTAACATGGTTATCAGCTTTCTTTGTTATCTCACTGTTTGCAAGAGAAAGGGGCGTTTTGTGCATCATTTGACTCTTTTTAAGCTCAAAATGAACCGATCACATGCCACCATTTTCCTTCATCATGAACAGGTTGTTATAGTGAAGAGCTATGAAGATTTTTTTTTTTTTTTAAAAATACATTATTGTAGCACGTAAAGCACGGGGAATGCTGTCAGAAAGGTCCTGATTGTAAAAATTTGTGATGTTTATAATTCATGTCTAAAATCACCACTTTATATAGCTAGTGTGTGGATGATACATTGTGAAAAATTATAAAGTCTTCATTTTATCTGGAGATAGAGGAAAATGCTTCATGCACCATTTATGTTAATGTGCTGGACAAAAAAACACGAGATGCATATTTGTACTATTGTGGCTCATTAGGCCATTACCCTGTATGTATTGTACTTAAACTTAAACAGAATTCATGAAATGGATGAAGCCGTTAATACCCGATTTTAAGCCAAAACTCTGAACATGAACTGGTACTGAGCAAGTTACGTTCACAGCATGAGTTACCATGGTGACCAGGCAAAAAGGGAGTCACTCTAGTGACACTGACAATCCTGGCTTTCTGCTCAACATACATTGCTAACACACTAAACTTGCTTCATAGTGCACCACACAGATTGAACTGAGCCCAACACAGTAAGTGGTATTGGACCTTTTCAACTCTTACAGGGGAAGTGGATGACCCAGCTATAAAACAGTCATAGATGATGCATGGCTCACTTGTTCACTTCCTGCTTAAGTGATGAGCATACGCTGATGGGCGCACACTGAGCAGAAAGTAGGGTAAAGGGAAGAGGCTGGGCCTAAGGATGAACACAAAATGAAAGACAAGGTGGGCACATGGTCGAGCCACACACGAGTGGAACTAAATGTATGCACAAATGTGTGTGGGCGCTTAAGAAGACAGGTCTGTTTAACTAACAGGAAAAGAGCACACTTGAGAGCAGGCTGTACGAGTGATACAGCAATGGCTTTGACATTTTTGCAATGCCATTTTTATGTCGCTCTACAAAGTGTGAGGTACAAAGGGCTGAGAAGTGCAGAGAAAGAGCGAGAGAGCGAGAGAGAGAGAGAGAGAGAGAGAGAGAGCAAGAACAGGAAACTTTAAATGTTCTCCTCATATGGCAACCGCTGTGTAATTAAAATTAAAATGCTCAGAACATCAAGAGCAATTGTTAAAAGAGTTTTTGCTCTTTTTAGTCCAGCACGAGCTTTCTCTAAAATTACCCACCTCACTCTGAGTCTCTGGGGCAGGTGAAGCTCAGGGGAGCGAGGGTGGCCTGGTGGTGCACCATACGGTCATGCTCAGCCCTTCATACTTCATTAATGTCTCCAATTTGTTCCCTGCCCTTTTTTCTCCATTTTGTTACAGTCATCCCGACCTCATTTATCGCCACAGCCTCATGGAAAATTTGCTGTCCCTCAGGGACATCCGACAAACGAAAAGTATGAGTGTTTGTCTCTGTGTTTTCAACATCCAACAGCAATACTGCAGCATGTGAAGGCCCGTGCACTCATCATGCTTATGCTCAGCATCTCGCTCTTCATCCTCATCTTCACTCATTCATCTACCATTCACGCTTGGAATTCTGCACTCAAGAATTCCAACCCAACAACTCCACCTCAAAGCCACAGCTCCTGTATTTTGGGTTTGACCCACCTTAAACTCAGGCAAGAGGTTTGAAAGTATTCATACACTTATGCAAATCCCGTCACACACACATTAAAAGAGGAAGATGAGCACACGAGTAAAAACACACTCTCAAAACTTCTATTCACATGTGGACACACCAAACTGCTTGACAAAAAGCAGCAGGCACACACAACAAGAAAAACGGGAAAAAAAATAAATTATATGACAATTTGCCTGGGAAATTCTTTATTATTCTGCTGATATTTGTATTCCACACTTAACAACCTGTATAAACAAGTTCTTTATGATAAATCCGAAAAGGAAATACATCTCCACAAGGAGCATGATGTATCTCTGTATATGTGGAAATCACATTTATACCAGCAAATTGGGTAAAGATTCACCTGTTAGCTCACAGTGAGTGGATCCAATATTGTGGTTTTCTTGACCTAACTGAGCTTGAAAAAGCTGATAATTGAATGAATCTACCCAAGCTCTCTCTCTACACTGGAGACAAAGGGAAACACTATTTCATGAAGACAGATGACACATGCTGTCCCCAAGCATTTGTCATAATATCTGTTCTCAGTATAAATCCTAAATGTAACTAGATGTCACGCCACATCTTATGGTACTGAAATGTTAAAACTTTAAGTATTTTTTGCCCAAAACTTTCCCAGTGTTTCTGACCACGGGAAGCATCTAAAGATGCTAACATTTAAAGGCATAACATGTCATATAGCTCATTGTTAAGTGTCATCATGTCATCAAATATCGATGTTATGAATTTCCCGTGTTGCCTGACAGTAACACTTCGGGTTGACGAGCCAGGAAAAAGACTCAATATCTTAAAAATTGCTCCTTTAAAGAGCAGAAAATAATCCTACCGTTTGTCCCTGCGCCCTAGGAGGTCATGTTGGTTTCTGTATCGCTTCCCCATTGAGCAAAACTTTTCCCATGGTCCCTTTAGAAAAACTGAACACCCCAAATGTAATTACACTGGGATGAAAGGCATGATCAAAAAAGAAAGGTTTGCTTAATGGTTAGTCGGCACAAAGAACCGCTGAGAATTTCTTCAATATATTTGGTTATTTTAAGAGCTAGTACCTTCACCACGGGACTCAGGCCAAGGCTTTATCACTGGCATAGATTGCGATTACTATATGAAGCAGACCAAAGGGGCTTTGCCCAGAAGAAACAAAAGCAGACGGAGGATCGGAGCAATAGTGGAGAAGGGAGAGAGAGAAAGCGCAGAGAGGGAGGGACGAAGGCAAAGCTAAACAGATTGAAAGTGTCAGTGCTCCAATTTACAGCAGATCGGGTTTTGACGATGCACAGTTCTCCTCTGGTTCTCTATTTAGTATTCTCCCACCACTTAGGCTTAGCGAGAAGCAACTCTTTAGTGTGGCTGTCATGGCTCTTGTCCAAATACATTCATATTCTGAAGTCCAAACAAGTGCAACACAATTCAGTGTTTCGAAGTGAATTTATCAGCCGCACACTAAAATATAACGATTTAGGATCATTTGTGTCTATAAGAATAAATAAAGGAAGGCAAAGGGGCACAAACTATTCTATTGGAGCAGCAGACACCGGAGGCAGTCCAGTATAATTGGCTTAATAAGCAACCACAAGCACACATGCTGCTGTCTCAATCATCAAGGACTGCTGAAGGTTCAGGCGTGGAGCACGCAGCTTGGTAATAAGAGAAAAAAATAATATTTGGAGGGTATTCATTTTGTTGATCTGAGGTGTTGCTGGGGATGAAAACACCAACCGAGGCTTGTTTGTGAAACATGCTTGTGTTGATGCCCTGGAGAGGCAGCGGAGGCCACATGGAGACCATCACTCATCCATATACTGGGTGGCTGAACTCATATACACTCAATAGCAATCCATCCTTAACCCTCCACTGGCCTTACCGTACTGTACGTGTGCAGGTGAATTAAGCATCGCACATAAATGCACCACAAAATTCTATGAGAGAGCAAGAAGACAGTAAGCAATTTGCAATTTAGTTTGTTTATATTCCTTTACATTCCAAATTTGCATCTACTGTACTTCTCTTGGCTTTTTTATTTGGGTGGAATGAACCTTTACTAAGTGAAAACAGCAAAAAAAACCAAAAAAAACCCTTTGTTTTCTTTGTACAGTTATTTGGAAGCAAACATACAGGCATTTATTTCTGACATTTATAAAACAAACAAAAAAATATGAAAAGATCCATGTTGCCAATACCTACCTGAAAATTATTATATCCAATATAATTAATGTCAGGGTCCAGTAGAGTTCATGTGTCTGTTGTTAGGGTCAATATGTGTTTCCCGTTTTATTTTGAAAACCTGTTGTGTCTTATTCCCCATGTCCTGTCAAGTCTTCTCCCTCCGGTGTGTGTGATTACCTCTCCTCCCTAATGTGTCTCACCTCTGTCTAATTGTCTACCCCTTCCTTGTGTATTTAAACCCTGTGTTCCTTTCCTCCTGAGCCAGATTGTCTTGACTTCCCAGTGAGCAGTCCAGCGTTACTCTCTAGTGAGTTCCTCGTGTATTGATCTTCTTTTGTTCCACGACTACTGAGTTTGCCTGTCCCTTAAACTGTACCTTTGCTATCTAGTTAGATCTCCCGGTGTCGACCTATTTTCAGAGTAAAACGATATTGATTAAGAGCCTCCCTGTGAGTCTCTACATCCTCGAATCCTCCTAAACCTGTACCTGATAATTAACATATTTAATATTTATTGGACAGGTCAATGAATTCTAAAATATACTAAACTGCATCGACAAGAGTGTGTTTTTTTTCATCCTCCACAATTTTTTAACAGTAATTATTGTATTTTACTCAGGGCTTTCCCTGCCAAGAAAGAAGCCTATCGCAAATTGGATTATTGGATTTTTATTGGTTGCTGATCTATTTGCAAGTGGTAATTAAAAAAACAAATAAATGAATAGCCCGCTAAAATATTCTTAGACGAGACAAGAATTGCAAAGGTTTCGCTTTTACTTGGACTAACTGTCACCACATTTCCCACCGTTTTCAACAAATTCACAATTTAAAATTCCATGTAAATTGTATGTAAATTGTAATGATCGATGCCTCCACTTTACATGCTGTTGTTGTGGTTAGTGTGTTTACCTGTGTTTCTGAAGATACCAGAAGGTGTGGCTGAATGCGGAGCACTTGGGCCAGCAGCTTCCACGTAACGAAAGCCCAGCATTACTTTCTTTTCTCTCTCACTTGGATTCATTCCAGCCTTTGTCTTTGTTTGTCTTCTGCTTCATCCTCACTTGATAACACGTACGCTTCACCACACTCACCCACTCACACCTCCACCACTGACACTACACGCTCCACATTCACAGCTTGTGTCAGCGTAACAAATAATGTCTTGATTTACAGTAGTATCAATTGCTATATTTTACAAAGCCTGGGAACTTGGCAACTTTAATGGAAATTAAAAGTACTCAATATAAAATGCCCTCTGACAATGTCACAGTTGCAGTTGTTGTGTTTGGAGATGATTTTTTTTTTAAATTTAATTTTGTATGGGATCACTCCCAATGATAATTTTAAATTATCAGCTGATTATTTCTACCATTAATTCACGGACTGGTACCTTCACCACAGTGCAACAGAGTTCTAAGGTTTTAGGTTCTGAATATATCCTCCAACAAGGCTACGGTTTCACTTCCCCAGTATGAAGTGGACCTTATACAGTATATATGAGAGAGTGAGTCTTTTCATGTGTCTCTGAGAAGTACCATTGCAATCATAGAAAAGTGCTTCATGTGTTAGTAATTAAGTTGCTTTAGTCACCCATAATGCAGCTAATATTATACATCTATGTAATAATTATCTACATTAATAATGAATCATTACAGAATGACTGTGTATTGTTTTAGCTGAAAAGAAAATAAGACGAAAGCCATTGTTAACGCAGTGGTTAATACACATTTACGTATGGATGACTGTTACCAACAGAAACACTGAGACTAAATGCTGGTACCAGTGGTTTTAATATTGTGGCGGATAGGTGACAGGGATGACACCATAACAGGGATGAGTCATCCTTTCAACCCGGGCATGGAAACATCAGCCTTGCATTTGCATTTGCCAGTCATAGGTGAATTTTTTTTGACCGGTGAAATGTAAAGAAATAGATGGAGAAAAAAATTTGCCTCCCTTGGCCCAGCTGCAGGACATTGAGATCCTGGTGGACAGTGTACTTTTATTAATAACTTTTATTTTAGCTCTCTTACCTCTCTGTACTGCTTGATTAAAACTGAAATGGAAACTTTAATGATGCTCGTATCCTCCCACAGAACCAGGTAGGTGGTTTTAATATTGTGGCTGATAGGTGTATGTAGCTTCTATTCCTATTTGGTGAGCCGTGAATGTCAATTTCGGGTCAACGAAATTACTTCCTGCAACAGGGAATTATAAGAATAGCCATAGATGTAATGGAAATATGTTAGAATAGCATTATCATAGCTATGCTTTCTTTTTCTTGATGAAAATATCAGTCAATTTGAACCTACAACAAAGCAAATATGTCAGCATTACGGTTTTACTGTAGTGACACACTGAATCTTTGCTCTGGCCACGCGCCATCTCACCACAACGTTGCACATCATAAGACCAGTGAAGGTTGTGGATAAGCGTCTGCATCAGAATCTGTGGTGCTCCGTGCAGGCTCGTCTAACAACAATGTCTCACTTGCATTGCATTTTTGTGTGTCTACAGGCATAACAACAATCTCAAAGTTTTTATTCATACTTTAAACCGATTTTCAGACAAAAGGGATGACAATGTGTACGACAGAAATGAAGTGGGTTGATGGCAATAAAAGTATTGACTGAAGATGTATTAATCTAGTATGTATTAATTCAGCAGAATACAGCTCGCAGCTGACACTCAGCTACACATAAACCTCCTCTGCATCAATGAAAGCTGGACCTCCAGTGACATCCCATCTATAAGCCTATGCCGGACTGGGTGGCTCGTTAACTTTGCTGTATTATGTTCCAAAAATTGCTTAATGTTAGTGTCTGTAATGTTTCACTTCAATAAACAACAGAGAGGATTTAGAAAGCCCCTCAAGTGCAGCAGTTCCCCTGCTGTGACCAACAACACAGCACAGGAGGTGCTCACTGTCTGTAGGGAATTTGGCCTGAGGTCACTTTGAAGAATCCAGAAGGTTACTTCCATTTATTCCTGGCTCCAACAGCCTGGTTGAAAGTGTTATGTGCAGAGCAAAGGGGTGGAAAGAAAAAAGGAAGGGGAGGGGAGGGAGGGAAGGAGCGATGGTGTATCTCACCATGTTGAGCCCGTGTTAACACTCCTTCGCCAGAAGAGTAAATGAGTCTGACTCAAATGTGATACAACTGCTAATGACGCAACACAAATTCTAATGATGCCCTCTCCTCTAACTAGGGGCGAAGGGATGACCTGCTGATCTCATTGTCTCTTCGTCTCAATCACTGGCGTGTCACCGAGGCCAGTGCCAGGTCACGCACACACAGATTTGTCTTGTGCCTGCGCCAAAGCCAAGATGACAGGGATGACACCATAACAAGGATGAGTCATCCTTTCAAGCTGGGCATGGAAACATCAGCCATTTGCATTTGCCAGTCATAGGTTAATTCGTTTTGACTGGTGAAATTTAAAAAAAAAAAGGAGTGTGGAGAAGAAAGAATTGCCTCACTTGGCCCAGCTGCAGGATGTTCAGATACTGGTGGACAGTGCGCTTTTATTAATAACTGTTATTTTATATCTCTTACCTCTTTGTACTGCTTGATTAAAACGGAAATGAAAACTTTAATGATGCTCATATCTCACTGGTTACCGAAATTTCCCTAGTGTGCTATAGATGCCAAATGTGGCCTAGTCCCTAACCTCCTTTAACCAAACTGTGCACACTCCCCATGCAGTGAGTCTAACATCTCACTATCTCACCAGAGCCTCCCTATAGATTGTATCTTCAGCGCAGCAGTGTCAAGCTACATCAAGGCCTGCTGCAGGCATTAGCACATGTGGCTAACCAGGGAGGCTGCAGACTGAATTATGACTCTACCACATGTGGGCAGAATGAGCAGAACCACATGTATAGATGTCGCTGATTTAATGAGCACATTAAGCACATCAGCAGAGTCACTATAAAAGGTCTGCAGAGACATCTGCATGTCGTCAGAAAAAGGAATCCTCTTACTGAGTGAGAATAAAACGAATGCATAATATGGCTCTCTGAGAGGAGATGTCATTTTAAGGTCAGGATCTCTTGAGAAAATTGATCCAGGTTGTTTCAGGAAAAGCAATTTTTCCATATCCACTGTAAAATTTATAATTGTTGTTTTCGAAAGGGTTGCAACGATAACTGCAATACTATGTGGGTGAGCTCCTCGCCAAAATTACGGCAATTACTGCAAACATTTATTTGTGAAGTCAATGTTATTACACTGTAAAATGTGGTTGAGTTAGGAGCTGTCACACAGTGTTTCCGATTGATCGACATACGCCGTGTAAGGCATCAGTGGATGACAATCACACTGGGTACAGTAACTCTTTTCACAATTGAAAAGTGGATAGTCTCAAGAGAAACTCTCAACTTAACTATCAGAATTATTTATTTTACCAAGCCTCCAAAAAAATCACTGCACATCAAGGCTGAATTACAAACCTGAAATTGATACTATCACACTGGAGCCAATATGAATGGCACAATGGTATCATTAGCCTTTTCTTGCCAGATGTTATTACATTTTTTCCAAAAATAACCCTGGAAAATAGCTGATAAGGCTCGTCTTGGTCTGGAAGAAGAACTACAGCATTTTTTCACTTTATGCACTCTACCATGTACCGTACATTTACTCAAGAATTGGGGTTTGAAGGGGGGCTGACGCTACACTGCCAACCTGTGGTGTGCTGTTTAACCACAAAAAGAAAATATATCATTACGGCCCTATTGGCAGACAGAAAACAATTCAGTAATCTGACAGTTTTGAACCTTGGCAAAACCGAAAGGACACAGAAAAGTGGCCACAAACAGTGAAACTAAAACAGGCTATGATTTTACTTAAGTCTCCAAAAATCCTCCAATTGTTTTGTAAAAAATCCAACCAATCATCATTCACTATCACGGATGAAAGTAAAACCTAAATCCTTAAATTTAAGAAGCTGGACCCAGCAACAATTTGACATTTGATACAGTTTGACATCTTTATATGAAACAATGACAACGATCGATTAGCGATATTTAAATTTTTTTTCTAAATATTGGCAACTAATTTCCATTTGATCCCCTCCTTAATTAATCAACTAATCATTGCAACTTTAAACACTAGTATTTTTTTTTTTTTTTTCTCACTGTCCATTGGCGCGGTTGATAGTTGACTGGGATATAGCGCTGGTGATTGGTCAAGGTAAAACAATAAGGCTTTCTAAATGTTAGCAAAGCTGCTCTTAAAAACTGCAACTTCCTATAACATTAACAAGGATAAATCAACAAGCAAATGCTACGCACCACCAATAAAGGGGGTAGTCTGCACAATAGTAAGCTTTACTTGATCCAAATCAATAGTTATTTATTTCCTCCAACTGACTGGGGTGAAATGAGAGGAAAGAGAGAGCGAGAGAGAGTTTGTACACGTGAGTCTAAGAGAGATGCTGAGTAATAAGGCAATCAATTTCACTTGTAAAAAAAATTACCTTAGTCGAAAGCGGAAAGGAAATGAGAAAATATCTGAACTAAAAGCAACTAATACACGTCAAAGTATGTGTTCTTTCATAATCACTCCATCCATCTTGTTCCGTATGCTGCATACTGTATGGTGTGTGTGCGCAACCAGGTGGAAACAATCAGGTAAAACATGGTTTCTGGATCTGGGTGACGCTCCCAGGTGTTAGGCTGCTTTACGGACAAAATAACAGTGCTACAGAAGAAGAGAAGAAACAGTGGGAGAATAAATGTAGAGGAGTCACTCTGAAAGTGTGAGAGTACAGATATGGGCATGGTCCTCCGTGTGCCTGTCAGTGCGATTGTATCAGTGTCTGCTCAAAAGCCTGTGTGGGGAAGTGTGCTGGAGAGGCGAGGAGTTCTACAAATGAGACTATTGGCAAGTCAGGACTGAGAGGGGCTGAGATAGCAAGGGCAAGGCGATAAGACAGCAACAGCACACAGCAAGTCGGACAGAGTAATGGAAAAAGGTGGGTTGAAGAGATGGAGAAATTCAGAGAGAGAGAATGAGCGTGAATACTTGGGAAATTGTTGGAGGAATGAAAGGCTGTCTTGCTCTGACAAATAGTCTCCCAGCTGCGAAGGTTGAGCAAGTGTTGCTCTGCTGCACTCGGCTGCAAAAGGCTCGGACAGAGACAGCACGGACAGGCATCAGAGGTCATCTATCATGCTATAACACCAGCCCTGTAATTTAATTGAAATTAAAGTCATTGTTCAAACAATCCATCCTACGGATCGGCACTGAGTGCGTTACAACCAAAGCTACGTACTGCAGAGCACACTGACACCCTTCATTAGCGTGAATAAATCACAGAACAAGAAATGAAGTGCCAATCCACGTTGGGTTCTACTTTATACAAGTTAAGTCCAATGCACCCTGGGATATGGAGAGAGAAGGAGAGTTGATGCAGCAGGCAGTCCAATAACTGTCATGGACTATGAATTATACACGGGATGTAGTTTTAAAACTGTCAGCTCACTCCCCCGCTTTGTCACTATTAAATATTCACACCAACATCTTTGTAGGCCATTGTTAATTACTCATCACAACAACAAAAGGTCTTGACTGGAAATTGCCAACGCCAACTTCCATTAGCGTGTGCATGAAAGTTCCAGATGTCACTATCAGATCAGATGGGCGGAGGCATGTTTTCCTCTCCCTTGTTGGAGACTGCCTGCGACTCATGCACTTGTACAGAGAGGTGTAGATCTTGTCTAGTTCATGTGAATTTGAAAGGTCACAAAATATCTCTGTTAACCTGAAATAAGTAAATCGGATTTCTCGGATTTCGATTCTATGCACACTTCCTCGCTGACCCAGAATACAGGAACCAGTAACAGTGTGTACATTGCTAAACTGGTTGGGCTTGGCTTTTGGTAGGCAAACGTTCAAAAACGTTATGGAAGAACAGGGAAAAGGTTACTGGACTACATCATAGCAACAGGTAAAAAGCACCACACCTAAAAAGTTGGGATTACCTCCCCCGCCCTCGTGGAAGAAGGTTTATAGATATCTTCCTCAGAAACTTTTGGGCCCACCCCGATAAAATGTATTGGAATTAATTGATATACTGTATATTAAAAAGGTGAAACAAAATAGCAATTGTTTGTTTTCAGTGTACTTAAATAAAGTTACATATAGAGCACATTTACATCTGATTTCAATGAATGTTTACTATCAGAGCTAGAATTTGGTTTTATTATTTCCTTACACTAGAGACGAGTTTGATCTTGATAGATCAGCAACAGTATAAAATGCACTGACAAGTGATGTAATTAATAATGATCATTTCGCTATAATGCTGGCAAACTTTGGGTACCATTGACAACTCATAGGACACAATTGAATAATGGGTGGAAAAGTGACCCCCACACCCTTAAGACCTAAAGGAACCATTGTCAACATACAACATAAAATATTGAGCATGTGGTTTTAATGTGACTGACCGTGTATGACATTATACACCCAAACATGTACACACATGAATATATATATATAGTATATACACATAGATATCATAAACATGGATAGTCATGCTTAGTATTGGCATAATCTCAGTGTGGTTAATGATTTAACCAGTAAGTTATTGCAGACAAAACTTGCCTTCCTTTAAGCCATCCAGCAACATCAGATTGATAACATTGAACCAGAGATCCCTTTTGATATTCTTTGTGGTTTTAACAAAAAGGAGAGAAGGCTGAGCAGTTGTTTTGTCACCAGAGACTAAATTTTCACACTTTAATCATCAGCTATGGACCAACACCTACGAAACCTTGAGCTTTAACTCTGCTGGCCTGGCTAACAAGCTTGCAGGAACATGGTGGAAAGTCACAAGCATAAAATGCAGTAACTGCTCTTAAAAATACAATCTGTTTGTCATCACACCAAGCAATGCAAGTGTATCCATGTATGTAAATATGCAGTTGCATGATTGTATGATAGTGTTTAACATTGGCCTGGTTCCATTTATTCAGTCAACCACTCCCAAAGTGGACGTTTGTGTGAGTTTGCAGAGGGTAGTGGCGGTGGATAGACGGTGTAAACACGCCTGCCTACATGGATTGGGCTAATATCCAGTTTGTTCCCTCTCGCCTTAGCTCCACGGCGGCTGCAACACAATTTCTTCCAATTGACCTCTCTGCCACCGGCACAATCATTCCCAGAGACACAACGTCCCCAGAATACGGAGCAGCCAGCAGTACAGGCTTGCCACTGGAGAAGCCAGCGCTGAATGGAGGTGGGGACTGAACCAACCATGAGGCGGCAATGAAATGAATTAGAGAGCAAGAAGGAGGAGGCACAAGGAGGTGAAAGAGTAAATTTATTCTGTGGTCTAGTGGCAGTGACAAAGCACAAACATTTAGAGATCAGCTAAAAAGGAAATTAGAAGCATTATAGCCAGCCCTGGTTGTTTCTGTGGTTTCCTTTTGTCTGGCTTGAGTTTTTCCAGGCGGAATGGCTCTGATGAAACAATGAAACTATAAAGCAACTGAAACTGCATTTAAAAAATTGATAAAAAAACCAAAAAAAACCCAAAAGAAACTCTAGATGAATGACTTGAGTATTACACCTATTATAGGAAAACTGGATTATGTCTCTATACAATTGTCTGAAAGTAACATTGCAATAATACAAACATGAGAGTATTGCCCAAAGCCCAATAACCAGATTTATGAGAGCAATAGCCCAGCCAAAGGCTAAAAGGCTTTATAACGTCAAAAGATTTCCAATAAAAGTGAGGTTGGAGCCCTCTAAGAGCAGCACTCTCAAGTAATAGGATTAGTAGAAGTCAAGTGCATGGCCATCTTAACTCTTTATGTTGCTGAAATTGCTGAGAAGCAACTCTGCCACAGCCAATACAGCTGCGCTGATGGTGCAACAAAAATCCTGAACCTGCTCCATGACACTCGGCTTGAGCCCTTTGCACTCAAACACACAAAGTACACATGTTATCCACAATTCCAAAGGAGGGCCAAAAACACCCAAAACCCAGCGTGATTTGTAACACCCTTCTGGATCTTGTCCATTTTCAGCAAGACCAGGGAGGAAATGTTCAGGAGATATGGGATGGGGATAGTTGAAAATGAATGGTGGAGTAATGAATTGACGGCTTATGGCTTATGAGTCCATTCAACACGAGCTGCTGACTGCGAGGTTTCCCTAGGTCCCTCCCACCTCCACCACAACCATGGCAACACTCTAGCACTTGTTCTTCTCATTTGTTTCTTAAATGTTAAAAGAAATTAGCAAAATGCCTCAGTGACTTCATTTTTCCCCACTAAAAATCACATGGTTATCTGCTCTGCATATGGGAAGAAGGCGCCGGGGCACATGAAGGTCACACCGCAATTCTGCGCTCGCGAAGAACCTCCCTTTGTGTCAAACCTAGGAGTCAAATTATCCATTCTTTTTTGCTCTCTCTCTCTCGTATTCTGCCTTGCAGGCTTGCTTCTGTGTTCTGTCATCCCCCCGACTCGCTGCGCTGCGAAGCTGAATTTTTAAGAGACAGTGTGTTTGGTTTACCAAACACACAGGGCAGGGCATATTCACCATGCCAGCGTTTATATGACCATGTGGAGTCATGTTGGCATGTGTTACATGAAGAGGCACATATGTCTGCATGGACACAAGAGTTATTCTGCTGTTTTTCTCTCTGTCCCGTGAGCGCAGCCTACTTCCTTCAACATAATAGCTATCAAGATTATTTCTGCACCTTACCAAACTCCCAAATGGTTTGACAGGTCTTCCAGTTCCTATCTAAATTACCACTCCACAGAGTCCCAGTGTACCCGGGTAATAAGAGCACCCCCTTTAGCTTTCTAGGAGCAGTCACAATCCTGATGGCTCCCCACTTCTTCCTCTACAGAAACAAACTGTGCTACGGAAGTGGTAACCACTGCTGGGAATTGAGCTGCAGGAAGATAGAGCAGAGCGGTGGAGTTGTGCAGAGATTCAATTCACCTCTGAGGAGATGGGAGCTTAATGTATATAAATGCACTATGCGGGGATGAATGAGGGCAGAAAGGCAGCCGCTGTGCAGGGATCACCACGGCTATCACAAAACTAAAGAGTGGAGACATAATACAAGATAATTCAATATATTACTACCCTAGTATAAATGTACAGCCCCAAATCCTAAGAGGCAGACGCTCGCTGTTTGCTTGCCGCTGCTGCCGCTGCGGGGGTCGCAAAGAGCTGATTTCTCGTGACAATAGGAGATAAGCAGAAAAAAATAAAACAATCCAGTTTTTCTTTATTAGAGTTCTTGTTTATAAAGTCAAAGTAAATACATTATACAGTAAAAACATATATCATCAGTTCTACGCACTTAAATCAGTCAGTCAAGGGGTCAGTCTTTTCAAGTTAAGAGGCGCAACCAAAAAACTACACTTATTGTCATGTTATGAACTGTTGAATTAACCAACATAAATAACAAATATTCATTTAACAAATACAAATGAATCAGCCAAGAAGAATAAATCATTGCGTTGTTTATCAAATAGTTTTGAATTATTATCATCTTTTTGGTGGATCTTGAATTAGTCCGTATGAATCTACAGTATATGAGAAGGATAAAATACCCTCTTAAACACCCTCTTAAAACATTGTAACAGAGATGACACCTAGGCAGGGCTTGATGGCTCTGTTGCTCTCTGTCTGTCTCCACAGGCAGCCAGCTATGTGATGCCCAAACAGTGCTCATAGCCAATAGTCCACTCTGAAATCCAACTATCCTCACATCCCTATTGACTTTTCCCTTGCTCCGCACGGGGCTTATGGCTACAGAGACTGGTTTCATTTTTGCAGGTTTCATCAGCAAACAGCTAGCCACCGTCCTCAGTTATGGGGCTCCAGAGTGTCAGATCTGGGGCATGCTATGACACACAGGGGGGCTGGCTCTCATTCCACCGTCACACACAGACACTTTGTTCACTGTCTCACTCTACCAGAACGTGCGGAGAAAACAAAACCAAGACTTTTCCACCACTGCGCATCCAATGTGAAAACACACCCACATATTTAGCCACATATATGCATATTTACATCTACAACTGTGTCAGCTATTGCACACTGGGAGCAGGAAGGAAAAAGACAGAAAATAAGCTGAGATAAAGAAGCGAATATTAAGGTAAAACACGAGAATGACAGCAGGAAAGACACATAAAGGCATGGAGGACTATAAAGAACAGGAACAGAGTGAAGGCTCGGGAATTGACAAGGACACAGCGACAGACAAGAGGAAAGAAGAAAAGTAATGATGGATAAAAAAGCAGAGCGTCGCGCTTTGCATTTGGCATTCTTCTCGCTGTCCCGCCTGTGTCTTGTCCGGCTACTCAACTGTGCAGCCCAGCTAGCTATTTAAAAGCCTCTCACATAGCTTTTCACACTGGGCTCAAACACTTTCTGCCACTTCATCTTGCTCGTCCTGCCACTCTGTCTCTTAACCTGCTGCTGCCACTACAGTGACAGTGTGACAGTCCAACACTTTTGGCACAGTGGAAAGTTTCTTCATGTGCAAGTGCTTTCACTTCTCCCGCCCTCCTCTTTTATCCCATCTGTTCACCTTAAATAGTACACCAAACTCTATTCTAAAATTTGTTTTACAACGTATTTTATCTAATGTGATGTAAAAAGAAAAGAAAAACCCCTCATATTGACTTTTCTAAATGCTAATCACCCATAAACATACAGCGCTCATGTCCACCCATTATCTCACAATCCCAGTATAACCCACAACAGCTAATGAAGTGGGGAAAGAACACCACTGCTTTATAAAAGGCACGGGTGAGTTTAATTAAACAATGCTAATGAGCAACTAATTAAAAGCTTTCCAATCAAAACAAGCCGGTAATTACCTGGAGCAGAGATGGATAATGAGCATACTACAATCACTGGCAGACAGGCAAACCCATCGAGACCTGAGCAGATCAATTCTTTTTGTATTAATGAACGCTCTCTTTTCTTTGTCTTCCTTTTCTTCTGTGTCTTTCTCCGTTCCAACTCTTTCAGTATGTCAGACTTCGGAGAGGATGAGTAAGAGCGGACGGTAAGCCTAGAAAGGTTCTGACACAAACATCAAACATATTTGTTAACCTAATATTAACATATTGTAATTCCTCATTTTCTTCTTTAGTAGATTCCCTAACCCTTTCTCTCTGAATGGCAATTAGCTAAATGGAAGGTAACCTGGTGAGAATGACTCTCTTCGGTGGAGCAACGACCACACTGAGAGCTACTTACCATCGCTGGCTTGCCTTTCTGGCACACCTGGAAAACGTCCGTGGTCTACATACTCTGGCCTAAAGCTCAGACTCCAACGGATATAAACATGGCAAAGCTCATGCTGTTTCCATCCAGGCCAACGTCGGAAATAGGGAATCGTAGAATGGCAGCTGAGAGGAGGAATGTA